>KE151654.1:82789-107961 GCA_000411095.1 Aethionema arabicum
GCTTTAGCCCGAATTCACATCCCTACTTAATGTGTGGTAAATATTGTGTTTTGAAAAAATAGGAAACTTAAAATGTTGAACTGTCCTTAAGATTTATATTTATTATTCTGCATTTATAACAAAAACAAATTATAGAAAATATTTAACACGTATAGTCAGAACATCAATTAATAATTCTCAAAGAAAATTAATTAAATGTGTATGGGCAAGATTTATGTGATTGTTGATTACCCAAAAAAAAACATAGTATTTGTGATTGTTAATAAATGAATTTGTGGAAGAAATGACAGTATTGGTTTAACTTTAGTAGTGATTTTTTTTTTAACTCAAATTTTAGTAGTGATTAGTTAGAACATTTTTTTTCCACCTTAACCTAGTGGCTAGAAGTTCTCCTCAACTTGGAGCAGGGCGAAGGATCGAACCTAGGATGTCATAGAACAGAGGGAAGCTTTCTACCATTAGTGCTACCTTGTTCGGACAGTTAGAACATTAAGTAGTATTATATTTTTCCGAATTTTCCAAAAGAATTAAAAATAAATAAAATTCAATAGTTTTCTGTTTTTTTCTAAATAAAAAAAAAAGTAAATAAAGAGGAATTTCATAAAATTCTCTAATCCACATAAATTTCCTATATATACCGTGATCGTGTATTTTTTCAAAAACATCTTGAATTAAGGTGTTTTTTAATAAATCCCCAAAATTCAATTGAGAGAATTATAATTTATTTTGTTCAACAACTAGTAAATTATTCATTTTTAAATTAAAAATTAAAAAGATTTAGAGAGAGATGACTAACCAAGATACCATTACTAAACCGGAGAAGAACAGTGAAAGTAATTGAGTAAGCAGCTAACTCTACAGGACCAAGATGACCAATATAGATCTGACTTATAACCGCAACTCCAAACGATGAAACCCTTGTGAATATCGCCGGCGCCGCCACGATCCAAAGCTTCTTTGATTCAATCCAAACCTTCTCTTTCATTCCCAGGGAATCTTCCCCATTTTTTTCTTCTCTTCTATTATCCGACGTCGTTTTGAGTAAAGTCTCCGTCAAGTCTCCTCCTCCTCTCTCCATCGTTCAAATATGTGGTGAGATCACAAAGAATATGGAAAGAGTAAGAGATATTGCTTTAATTTTATTTAGTGTGTGTACAATAAATAAATGTTGTTAATTTATTAATTGGGGAAACCAAACTCCAATTAAACACATTTTGATATAAAAGTCGTACTTCGTGGAAGATTAGTGATGAATACATGGGTTAATTAATAGTCATGTGTTTACTGATTATAATCAGATTTTTATAATGTTTTTTTAAATATTGTATACTTTTATATTGTGGTATAAATATTCTAATTTTATTAAAAAAATTATAGGTTAATTGTTTAATTTTTTTTTTAATATTATATATTTATATATAATGATCGACTTTGTGGTACCGGCTTTGTAGTTCACATTTAGAAAAAACAAAATATATATAATAATAGGGTATGCCTCTAACTCTAAAGACAGCAAAATCTGAAACTGGGGTCATTATTATATGTAAAAAAATTCTTACAAAGATAAATATATGATTCAAGAGTTGGAGCCGAGGTAAATGTTTCGCTCGGTTTGACCCAAAATCAATCCCGTATAATGATATATATGTATTTATATATATAGGCGCATAAAAATACAATATAACATTATTGGTTTACTATTTAAAAGTAATCTAAACATTTTATTTTATCATTTATATTATATTATTTTCTGTTACTCATAAATTTTAGTGGTGTCAATTTATTTACTCATTTGTAGAATTTACTACACAAAATATTTTAACTTTAATTGTGTTGTGGATAATTTTGGACCTGTACTCTTACAAATATTGTATCTTGATCACATATCATATATATATATATATATGTTCCACCGTTAGTAAACTTAGTATATGATGTATGTTGTTAGTGAATTCACAACATATTAAATGACAGTGTAACACATGATCCAAGATACTAATTACGAGCTTAAGTTAACTCGTCTAAAATAGAATTTGCTTTGAACTAAATTTTCTCCACAGCTAAAGGAATGCATAATTAACATATTTGTGTTGAATAATGAATACTAATTGTCTTTAATTTATACCCTAAAATATATTGTCCTTTGAACTAAATCACAAAATATTTTATTTAAAAAATTTCATGTTTTGTACTTGAAAGTAATTCACGTATTGACATAAACAAATATTTTTTTATATAAAATAAAAATACGTAAAGTGTTATTTTCATATTTTTAAATAAGAGAATTTAATTTAAATTGCGGAAAAAAATCAAGACTTAGTCAAACGGCACCGTTTTGAAGCTTAACCTGTTACATACTTGACGGGCCGGATAAAACCTGCCAATTATGGGCCCAAATCAAAACAATTAAAGTAGAAAAGAACGTCAAGGTCTAATGGGCCGACCCGGCCCATCTTTAAATTAGAAAACCCTAGGGTTTTATGTCTCTTCTTAAAAAGACTGCCTTGACAATGGTGTCGATCTTTTCTGGGCAAAAAGAGTGAGAGGGAGAGAGAGAGAGAGGTAGAGGCGGAGAGAAAACAAAAAGTCGGAGAAGATGAAGACAATTCTTTCCTCAGAGACTATGGACATTCCCGACACTGTTACCATCAAGGTTCACGCTAAGGTGATCGAGGTTGAAGGACCCCGTGGTAAACTCGTTCGTGACTTCAAGCATCTTAACCTAGATTTCCAGCTTATCAAGGATGAGGCTGGAAAACAGAAGCTTAAAATCGATTCATGGTTTGGAACACGCAAAACCAGTGCCTCCATCAGAACCGCTCTTAGCCACGTTGATAACCTAATCACCGGTGTTACTAGGGGTTTCCGCTACAAGATGAGGTTTGTGTACGCTCACTTTCCCATCAATGCTTCCATCGGCACTGACAACTCCTCAATTGAGATCCGTAACTTCCTTGGCGAGAAGAAGGTTTGATTTGCTTACCTTATTCTTTGTGTTGTGCTATTTTATGGACTCTGGCGGCTTCGTTTAGATCTAGGAATCAAGTAGATTGCTAATTATATTGGATTCTGAGGGAAAAATGTTAGGGTTCTGATGAGGAAGGTAGATATGTTGAGATTAAACTTACATATCAATATTGTTACTGGAACAACAGGTGAGGAAGGTAGATATGTTGAATGGTGTAACCATTGTTCGATCTGAGAAGGTTAAGGATGAGATCGTTCTTGATGGTAACGATATCGAACTTGTCTCAAGATCATGCGCTCTCATCAATCAGGTACTGATTTCAATGCCTTCCTATGAATCAAATTTTTAGTCTTCTGTTGATTCTCTGCATTTTGATGAAACGCTTAAGAATTTGGTTTCATAGTTTCAGTTAATGTTTGAATTTGGTATTGCATTTGCATTGTAAACTTGCAGAGTTCAATTTAAATTCACAATGGTTTGGTTAATTTTTCAGAAATGTCATGTGAAGAACAAGGATATCAGAAAGTTTCTTGATGGTATCTATGTGAGCGAGAGAAGCAAGATTGTTGAGGAGGAATGAAGTTCTGTGACTTCCTTATCTTTCAAATGTTAGTTTTGTTTTGGGATCAAACCCATCAATGTTCCAAACTCGAGAGTTTTATTTACATGGTTCTTCTGAAATTTTGGAGACAATCTTTGCCCTTTCGATAATGTGATGTTTTGTATTTTAAAAATCAATTGTGTATCGACCTTTCCAGTGCTACAGTGAGCTCTATCCTCTTACCAAATGTATACAACAGGTACCTTCGTTTCATTGAGTTGATTGGCTAAAGTTTCTCACAAGAACACAGGAATCTGAACTCTGCAACCATATGAGTACCCATCAAGTTCAGGTACTAGTTTAGTCAACGCAAAAGTACTCTCTAGCTTATTACTTGATACTGCTGAATTCTGAAACTACAAGAGTATTGTCAGGTTGCATCTACCAGCCATATATCTTGAAATGCTCTGTAAACTAAACAACGTTGTGGCGTGGGAAACAATTTGCACAGTTTATTAGAGCGTTGATTATACGAATGTTAACGTATTTTGATTTCATTTGGCAAGAAGAGAAGAGAAGCAGGAAGGGGGCAACGAAAATGGTGTAACAGTTCTGTAACAGTACACGCCTTCTCTTACTTTTATATTCCTTCAGTTTTCTCTCTCCCAGTCTCTCTTTTCGCCATTTCTGCGTTTGCTTGTCTCTGCAGTAAGTTCTTTCTTTTGTTTTTCCTGATTATCGAACTCACTTTATCCTCTTTGTTGCTATCGATTGACTTCGTTTGACCTGATGATCAGTGATCACTTTTTATTGACCTGCACAATCATCATCCTTTGGTTATCTTTGCGACTCTAGTATTGATTCTGCTCATCCTTAGCTTAGAACTTTGTTTGCGTTCCTTCAATGGATTCCAAGCAACTCGGCCAGTACTTTTTCCCTGATTCGATTTGCATGTCTTTCAATTTCGTTACGAGTGTCTATGACGCTATTGTTTTTTGATGGTTCTGATTCTCTATGGTCTGGTTAGGTTTAAGACCTAAACTATGGCAGAAATAGAAGATATTCAGCCATTTGTTGTGGATTAATGGAACTGGAATGGTCAAGGTGAGTACCTTTACTTCTTTTCTGTTTTTCCTAGTTTCGTCTCATGATTCTCCTAACTTGTGGAATGCAGAATTAGAGGATATTCAGCCATTTTAATCGCCAAGACTTGTAACGAACATAAATTTTTGTCGCCAAGACTTGTCGCTGACAAATATGAGTTTTTGTAGCTGTCTTTGAGACCGTGCAAACAAACTAGCCCTATATTGATTGTTTATGATCATCCTAAGTTTCATTTTTCCAGGTACTGGAAAATCGGAGACCGAATTACACTTAGCCAAAGATGAACACCGAGATGTATTCCACAGGTAAAAAGCTTAACGATAATGCAAAATCAGAACAAAATAAAGCTGCTGATGAATTTACTGTCTCATTTTCAGGACGGATGAGCTGCAGCCTGAGAATTCGATGCTCTGTTTCCATAATCTTCTCCTCTTTCAACCACAGATGAGAAGCGGACACGACTCCGGCAAAGTGGACAAGATAAATGTGAAGAAAACCATTGATCAATGCATCTAACATGGAAGCCATGTTTACATCTCGTCAAGACTTTCACTTCTTCTCCATCCACAAACTTAGATAAGCAAATTATACATTCCCTCTCCGATCCAGCTAGTTCCAGATCTCCAGAATATTTAAAAGTAGGAGCTAAAAGAAGTAGAGAAGCTGGTGTTCCAACTCCAAGCTTCTCCTGCTCTGTTTCTCCTTGAGAAATACGGTTACGATCTGCTTCACGGCCTCTGCATAGGAAACACCGGATGGCCAAAACAAGGACCGGAACACTGACCACAAAGGAAAACATCACAATAATGATTATTGGTGCATTAGCTCCATTACCATTAGAGCTTAAGTATGATTTCTCTGATCCATCTGAGAAAATTTCAGGTTCTTTGGAGTAAACCGGTGTAGATAAATGACGAACAGTGTTAGCTGTTTCCTGCTTCACCTCTCGCATTTTGCCAACAATCACAGGACCAGAGCTTTCTAGCTTCTCCAAAACTCAATCCGCTTGCAGGTTAGAGCATATATGAAGTGTTTTTCATCTTAAAAAGTTATGAATTCTTGTAATTGAAGTGAAACATCGTCTTTTTCTTTGTGCTAATCAGGACAATTTAAGACAGAACAGACAAAAGATAGACGTGTGTTTCTAGATAACCACGAAAGAAGCAGGAAAGTCTGAGAAACTCATGGCAACGTGTTCTTGATGGTTTGGATCCCAACTTACAGGTACACATCTCATTGCCTTAGCTTCTAGGTAACTTCAACTTCTTCTATTTACAGATGCTTAAAGAACCCATACCTACTGTCTTTCCCTGGATATTTTCACGTGTTTGTCACGTGGAGAACTTTTGTACACATTTGAAACATCTAGCATCAGTTATGTAGGACAATTCTTTGTAGTTTTCTAGAAAATTGTGGTCCACTTATTATTCATTGGGATAGAATCACAGCATGGAAAAGGACAGTAGCCTAATAATTCATAAAGTCCAAAGATAAAGGGTCCACAGGATAATTTTGTTTTTGCTGTAGCTGTTGTTGGACTTTTGCCTGTGTATATATAATTTTGGTATTATTGCTAAAAAAAATTTACTGTTTCCTTGCTTATCCGATTAAAACCCCAGAAATTTAATGTGGTAAAAAAAAGATATTTTTTCCAATAAAACACTAGGTTAGCATAAAAACCGGAGCCGAATCGAACCGAGAAAAAGGGGTTCGGTTCAGTTTTAGTAACGGTGAAAAATAACCATCGGATGTTAAATTCGTGATTCATGGATATCGGTAATAATCGGATCCAAACCAATATTCATTGGATATAAATTAATCATAATTTTTTTTCGAGTATTGTTTTGTCTTTTCAGTTTTTCTTGTAATTTTTCAATTTTTCGGATATATTTTGGAATCTTTTTATCAGGTATCCGAATTAAAATTTTTTTTTTATAACTTTATACACATTATCTTGTTAATTATAGGGTTGACCACTCCGTTTCATTCAACTAAGTGAGAGTTTTATTGACCAGAAAATAATTGTTTTGCCACATAAGTATGTATAGTTTTTCCCGTTAAGTATTAAAATTTTTCGATTTTTTTTGGTCAATTAACCTTATAATTTTTATTAAAGGATATTAGGTTGACATGAGCCACACAGTATATACACATTTGGAAGCAACATGTGTATATGGCAAAACAAGATTCAATTAAGACCGATGAGAAAAGTGAGGCTGGTCAGCCTCCTACTAAATCTCTCTTTTAACTATCTTTAGACAACGTTTAATAACTGTAGTTCTTGTCTTTTTGCTAAAGAAAAAGACACTCATCTCCACTTATACCGTAATTTTCAGACAACTTTTATTTCTCATCACTGTTTTCTCTCATGGTGGATTGCTTTAGACAAACCCTTTTCCCCTTTCTTCAAAGCTCCACTATGACAACCTTTTCTCATTCTTTTTACTAAATAATTTCAAATTTGAACTTTTCTCAATCTTTGCTGTTTCATTTTTCCTTTATTAGGAAAGAAAGATACAGTCAAAGAAAAACCAGTACTCAAAAATGGCGAAGGAGAACAGTGGTCATCACCGAGCAGAAGTTAAAAGAAAGAGACTCACATGGATTCTTGGTGTAAGTGGACTTTGTATATTGTTCTACGTTCTAGGCGCGTGGCAACACAACACTGTCCCATCCTCTTCCTCAGAAGTTTACTCAAGAATGGGATGTGAAACACAGACAAATCCTTCTTCATTATCATCTTCCGATGAAAATCCTTCTTCGTCCTCCTCATCCTCGTCTGAACCAGTTGAATTAGACTTCGAAAGCCATCATAAACTTGAACTCAAGGAAACAAGCCAAACCGTGAAGTCTTTTGAGCCATGTGACATGTCTTTAAGTGAATATACTCCATGTGAAGATCGAGAACGAGGAAGAAGATTCGATAGAAACATGATGAAATACAGAGAAAGACATTGTCCTGTAAAAGATGAGCTTCTCTATTGTTTAATTCCAGCTCCACCAAATTACAAGATTCCATTTAAATGGCCACAGAGTAGAGACTATGCTTGGTATGATAATATCCCACATAAGGAGCTAAGTATTGAGAAAGCAATCCAGAATTGGATTCAAGTAGAAGGTGAACGGTTTAGATTCCCTGGTGGTGGCACAGGGTTTCCACGTGGAGCTGACGCTTATATCGATGATATTTCGAGGCTTATTCCTCTTACTGATGGTGGCATTAGGACAGCTATTGATACAGGATGTGGTGTAAGTTTTAAGTTAATAGTTTTAGATTGTTATTTTTTTGTAACGTTTTAACTGATTTTTGATTTTTTTTGTTGGTGATTAGGTTGCTAGTTTTGGTGCTTATTTGTTAAAGAGGGATATTTTGACTATGTCTTTTGCTCCAAGGGATACTCATGAAGCACAGGTTCAATTTGCGTTGGAACGTGGAGTTCCTGCTATTATTGGGATAATGGGATCAAGACGGCTTCCTTATCCAGCTAGAGCTTTTGATCTTGCTCATTGTTCCCGGTGTCTTATACCTTGGTTTCAAAACGGTATGAGATTCTCTCTGTTTCTTGATTTTAAGTTGAGTTCTTGAATTTAGGTTAATTTAGTTGAAAACCCCCTTTACAAAATTAACGTGACAAAAGAACTCTCTATTCAATAAACCCTCCATGGCTTTTTCAAATAGTTTCATCATTATATTCCTTACACACACATTAATAAAAAAGTTAAATGACAAAAATAAGCATATTTTTTTTGTAGGCAATGATTACGATAGTAAAGAATAAAGTATCAATATTATTGTTAAAATTTAATATTTGATGTACTTAAATTCTAAAGTTTCTTATAATTTGGAGAAAAAAAAAATGGCTAAATATTTTGAAACGGAGAAAGTATATTTGTATTTTATTATTAAATTTTAAATTTTGATGTGATTATATATTTTCATAATCAATTTAGTAATTATATTTGTTATCTACATTTTTTCATCATGTTTTATTTATGAATTTGATTTAATATTTTTACCATGTTAATTTTATGTAAGGTTTTTTTGGTTAAATGCTTAAAGACTTTAGCTTCTGCAACAGCAAATGGTTGTATAATTTAACAGTAAAACATTGCAGATGGTCTGTACTTGATGGAAGTGGACAGAGTTCTAAGACCGGGCGGTTACTGGATCCTGTCCGGTCCTCCGATCAATTGGAAGAAATACTGGAAAGGCTGGGAAAGAACTCAAGAAGATTTGAAACAAGAACAAGATTCCATAGAAGATGTAGCAAGGAGTCTTTGCTGGAAGAAAGTGATAGAAAAAGGCGATTTTTCGATCTGGCGAAAGCCAATGAACCACATTGATTGCAATAAGCTCAAGAGAGTTCATAAGTCACCACCAATTTGCAAACCAGGTCAACCAGATTCTGCTTGGTAAGCAACCAATCCTCCACATCTTCATACAAATCTATAGTTACATAAATAAATAAAGAGATTATACGATATCTTAAACACTGAACTATTTTTATTTAGTGAAAAAACTTTCGACTATCAAAATAGTTTTTTAAATCTTGAACCTTAACAACCGGGTTTTTAATCCGAAATCTCGAATTCAAATTTGATATTAGAGTCTAATTAATCCTTATTTGAAGTATATTTTTTGGTTTAATTTTGAGGTTATGACTTAATTTTGTGTTTATAGTTTAATTTTTTTCCCCGGTGTTATGGTTAATTTTGATTTTTTAAAAACTCATATATTAAAGTTCAGGGTTTAAAAAACTATATTGATAGTTTATGATTTTTAAACCTTAATAACCGAGTTTTTAAACCAAAATCTCAAATATAATCCAAATATGTGTTAATTAGAATGTAATTTTAACTTTAGATTTGAGATCTCCGTTCAACTTTGAAATGATGATTTCATTTATATTCAAAAAATTCGCTATCAAAATTCAAGGTTTAAAAATCTATGTTGATAGTTTGTGATTTTGTTCACCAAATAAAAATAATTTAGAGTTTAAAAAACCATGATTCTTAACATATACTTGATCTCTAAATGGCCTCACAGGTACAACGACTTGGAATCTTGTGTAACACCATTACCAGAAGCAAGTAGTTCAGATGAAATTGCAGGTGGTGCATTAGAAGATTGGCCAGACAGAGCATTTGCAGTTCCTCCTAGGATCATTAGAGGAACAATACCGGAGATTACTACGGAAACATTCCGAGAAGACAACGAGGTGTGGAAGGAGAGGATAGAATACTATAAACAGATAATACCGGAGATTACTCGTGGTAGATACAGGAATATAATGGAAATGAATGCTTATCTTGGAGGATTTGCAGCAGCAATGGTGAAATATCCATCTTGGGTAATGAATGTGGTTCCTGTAGATGTAGAGAAGCAAACGTTAGGAGCGATTTATGAAAGGGGATTTATAGGAACGTATCAAGATTGGTGTGAAGGATTCTCTACTTATCCAAGAACGTATGATTTGATTCATGCTTCTGGATTGTTCAGCAAATATGAGGACAGGTACATTTTGTTTGTGTTTGCCTTTGTTTTTGCATTAGGGCTAGGCGTTCGGGTTAATCGAGTAAATTAGATCGGGTTTTTGGGGTTTTGGGTTTTTCGGGTTTCAAAAAGTTGAACTATTCGTTTTTTTTTAAATTAATTTGGTGCGGTTCGGGTTCTCGGGTTTTGAGTTTTAAAAAGTCGGACCATTCCGGTCTTAAAATTAATTACATTTAGTTCAGGTTTTTCTGGTTTTGGGTTTTAAGAAGTCATACTATTCATACTTTAGAGTAAGTTCGGTTTGATTCGTGTCTTAGAGTGAAGAAACGAAATGATTTTTTAGTTGTTTTGGACCAACAAATAACATAACTCTTTGTATTTAAATTCAAAAGTTATTATTCATCCAAAACCATAATCAAACAAAAACAAACTAAGAAAACGTTTAATAATCAAAAAACTTACAAATTGTTTTCAAACTAAGATATTTTTTTAACTAAGATTATGATTTTCAAAATCATCTACTTTAGAGATTGTCTATATTCAGTGTATAAATATAACAACAATTAATAATCATTAACAAAGTTATTCATATTAATTATGAAGTTATTCTAGTTTTCAGAAAACCGTTAATGATTTTAATTTTATTTTAACTTTAATCGGATAATTTTCAGGTTATTTCTGGTTCTGAATTCGATTCGGGTTTAAACCAGAACTCAAATAAATAAAAATTGAGAATCATTTGGGTTTTATAAATTTTCGGATTAGATGGAGGGGGAATTGCAAAAATGTCATTATTCAAGTTTTTTTTGCAAAAATGCTCTAATCATGCATTTTTTGCAAAAATGTCCTAACATTATACCCAACATTATAAGTGGTATACCTTCACACTTTATGAAAAATTTGGAAAAATGTATTCAATTAGGGTATTTTGCATAATTGATTTTTAGAAAATTTTTTCATTCAAACATTTTTTGCAAAAATATCATAACAATAGACTCAAGGGTATAATTTGTAAATCCTACAAAAAGGACACATTTGCAAAAAATCTTGAATTAGGGCATTTTAGGTAATTCCTCTTAGATGGATTTGGGTCAGTTTGGTCATTAATTAATTCGGATGAGAGTAAATGCCCACCCCTAGTTAGCGTTTGCGTTTTTTGTTTGTGCGTTTGACAAACGCGATTTGTGTTGTTATTGTGATGAAAGGTGTGATGTAACGCTGATATTGCTGGAGATGGATAGAATACTGAGACCAGAAGGCACTGCTGTGTTTAGAGATAATGTGGAAACGTTGACCAAAATTCAAAGTATAACTAATGGAATGAAGTGGAAAAGTCGAATTTTGGATCATGAAAAAGGTCCTTTTAATCCTGAGAAGATTCTTGTCGCCATTAAAACTTATTGGACAGGATCTTCCTCCAACTAAGTTGAGTTCCCACTTACTTGGAACCTGGAACCTGGAACCCTCCACTTTGTTTCCGCTTATGTTGGAAAAAGTTATATATCATTATTGTTTTTTTTCTCTTTTTTTTTACATGAAGACAAAAAAAGATTAGCATTTTTTTTGTTGTTGTTGTTAAAAGAAAGAAACGTTAATTTAACAATTGTGGTATTTTAAACTCTTAATTATTTTTATTTTAGGGAGTAAAAAACTTTTAACCATTAGAATAATTTTTTAAATCTTAAATTTCGATAGTTGGATTTTTAGGACTCTAAATCGTAATAATCCACATTTTTTTTAACACCATAAATATAAAAAATTAAACTTTAATTTTAAAACTAACCTAAAAATGTAATTTAATTAAGATTAATTATTGTAATTATAAGTTTAAATTTGAGATTGTTATGATGCTATATCTTGATAATCGAAATTTTAAATTTAGGTCAAACCATAAACATAAAATTAAATTTTAATCTCAAAATTAAATCTAAAAATATAATTCAAATTAAGGTTAATGTAATTTTAAATTTAAATTTAAGATTTTAGTTTAAAAATTTCGGTTATTAAAAATTGTGGTTTAAAGAAACTCATATTATTTTATAACAAAAAAAACTTCAATTATCAAAATTTAGGATTATTAATTTGATAGTCGAAATATTGTTTCACCAAATAAATATATTACACGTTTAATTTACCATAACCCTTAAAGATGAAATTTAAAATTGAGTATATTGCTAGGCTTATGATGTAGCCAAGTCCATTTTAGATTTTAGCCCAAGTTTCTTAATTCATACTATTTTGAAAAAATTGAAAATTGAACGAAGGTTCATGAATCATGTTGTCTTTGCTTATTGAATAATTAATTCATTTGTTTTTAGGAATAAGATGTAATTCTTTAGTATTGCAAGTTTGCAACACACATGACACAAGTGTCTTCTTTTGATGTCAACACAAAGGTTTTAAAAAGGAAATATATTATGTCTTTAAAATAAATCAACTATATAATATTATTTTCGTTAACAATGTCAACTTAGATTACTTGAAATCCAATATTTTAAAAAAAGAAAAAAAACAGTCAATGGTGACAACAAAATAATTGAAACATACCAAACTAATGAATTTGTTAAAATTGAAGCCGAATTAATTTTATATAAAATGACCTAATAAATCTAATCAAACCAAACCACCTAAGATATACCTAAGTTAGATATATATATATATATATATACTAAACATATTAACTACTAATCAAAATAATATAAATCAAATTAAAATAAAAAATATTTAGTATAAATTTATCCAAAAATACTTAAAGATTATTTGGATATCCAAACTCGAAATAGAAAAAAATAAAAATATATTAACATTTTCCAAAAATAAAAATTAGTTCGTTTTCATTCAAAATTGATCGAGCGAAACATTATCGAATTTTCACAAATCAAAACTAAAACAAACTTATAAAAACGTTGTTTCATATTTTTTTTAAAATTAAAAACAAAATTCGTGACCTAATGATCCTAATTGCACCAAATAAAAAAATGATGGCCCGTCCTTAATTATATATAGAAATAGGCAAACGTCTAACAAAAATCTTCATATGCACCTAATTAATAAATTATAACATCATAAAACTAAAATTCCGTATTTAACAAAATAAAATTAAACCCAAAAAAAAGAATAATTAATCGTAACACAACGAAATAATTTTTTTTTGAGACTAATTGTGAACGGCAATGAATCCAATAAAAAAATGTTAGTAATAAACCTTCATAAACAATATTAAATAATAAATATGTGCATATGAATTAAAACAAGCAATATGATAGTTTAAACGAATTTAGTTAATTGATTAAAACAAATGATTAGTGATTAATCAGTTAAATAATCAAGAGATCGTTGTGCTTTTAGTACTAAGTAAACATTTTTCCACTTTATTAGATTGATTTTTTTAATTTTAATTTTAATTTTTGTTTCATGAAAATGGATGGTTTAGTGTTATTAATGTGTACATAATTATAGTTTTTTTCTTAACCTTGTATAATTGTTATTTTTTTATTATTAATTCTAGAATTTTAATAAATAAATAACAAGAATATTTCCAACAAAAAAGTAATAAATAACAAGAATATTTTAAACATTTTTTTTTTATTAATATATGTGACAAATTTTAAAAAGTCAATTTTTTTGAAACGAAATAAATAGTACTAATAATTTACTCATCCAATTAATAAATGAAAATGTTGTTATATGTCATAATACAAATTAATTGTGTTTACATTAAATGCATGTCTTATCAATGGATACATGTTTTTTAATTTCAATAGTGTTATAAGTATAAGGACTTTACATACATAATACGTTGTGATATCACACTTCCCATCGTTAATCATATTTCATGCTGTTAAAAAATTATATAAAAAAAAGCATACTCCAAAATTACGAATTATTAATTTATCATGAATTTTGAACTATGATCATTCTTTTTTATAATTTGAAAACTATATTACCTTTTTTTTAATTTTTTTTTTTGAAGTTCTATATTACTTCTAATAGACCTAATAAAAAATTATAGATTATATAAACAATAAATTTATATTGTTCTGATACATTCATATATATTAATAATATTGATAAAAAAAATTTCAAAGGCATGGTATATGATTTAATATATATTTTAGTAACTATAATTTTAAATAGTTTTCAAAATTATAGTTCTCCTCATTGTAGGAGTCAAAGTTATTCAAATTTTAATTATATATAAATTTCCATAACTAAAAAAATTGCATTTTTCACTTTTATAAACTCCACTTAAACTCATTAATCCATCAAAAAACATAAATATTTTTGAAAATGTGGAATAACTACTAAACTAAATTCTATTAGAATTTCGAAAACCATATTATACATAATATACGATTATACGGAATAAACATAAATATATGATGAGTGTAATATGAAGAGTACCAATAATGGAAACATAAACTATGAATAGTTTTATATTCATATATACCACACATTTTTATAACCACATAACAAGAAAATAAATCGAATTAAATATTTTTCGTACCAAAATTTAAAATACTACCATTCACGGTTTAGTTTGTTGGTCTAATAAACCCCACAAGCTTAACCATATAAATGTAATGTATTAAAAGCTGTCAGTATTGTGGTGTTAATGTGAATTAAATATGTGGTTGCTCACCAAACTCTATTTTTTACACTGCAAATTATATTTATTTTTTGTTAAATTTAACAAATTATTACTTTTCAATTGCTATGGAAAATGAGTAGCTTTGCATTTAATAAGTAGAAGTAAATCAATTTCAAAATAATAATTATGGCAAAAATATTCATCACAATACTAATACTTTGGTTTCTTAAATAATATTATTATTTTCTTTTAGTAAAAAAATATTATTATTTTCTTTGTACTTTGTGTTTTGTGATTCTATTATATATTTTTAAGTTGAAATAGAATTTCTCAATCATATGTGTATATATGATTTTTCAAGAGGAATTAAAAAAAATGACACATTTTACAATTTTACCTGTCAAATCCTAACAAAAATCACAATATAAATTATTATTTTTTTGACATAAATGTAAATTATACTGTATTATGATATCTCTTTTTTTTGCATTAAATTATGATATTTCATGATTTATACTATTGTCACTTGTCAGGGTTTTTTTTGTCTCGTTATAAAAATCAAAATCTTCTATTCTAAAAAAAACTCTGCCAATGATATTTTAAAAAAATGTAGTAAAATAATTTATTTTTGGTTAATCTATTTTTAAAAAATATTAGAATTTTATGTATTCGTAATAAATGTGATATTTGAATTACAAGTTATTTTTGTTAGAAGCTAACGGGTAAAAAAAACAAAAAAAAATCAATAATCACGTTTTTATAAGTAAATATGACTTATATCGTGAACTTGTTAGTTATTAATTTATTAGATTTGCCCGTGCTAAAATGCACGGAAAAAAAACCATTAACTATATTGTTATTAAATAAATAATGAAATATTAATATATAAAATATTATTTATTTTAAATAGATTTAAATATATCTAAAATTTTCAAAAAAATAAATTGTTATATTGTAAATTAATTTAAAAAATTTAAAATTTTTGAAAAAATTAGATATCAAGAAAATTTGAATTTAAAATAGCTTGAAAAAAAATTTTATATTTTGATAATTTTTTTTTTAATACGGATATTTTTATATTCAAATTGCTTGAAACAAATTTTTAATATAATATATTTTATCTATTAAATATATTTTAAAATAATAATAAAAAATTGTCATTATAAAAATTAAAAAAAAAGTGAGAAAATCAAAGTGAGAGTGACATGTAGGAGAGAAGACTTATGCTTTAGTATAATTAGATAGATATATACACCATTTGAAAAATTACCAAAATGTCATGATTCATGGATTTTTCGCAAATTTGTGTTAAAATGTGAAGATATACAAATAATAGTATTGGATCTAATATTAAGATATTTTTAAAAAAAAATGCTTGAATTATAATTTTTTTGAAAATCCCCTTTTATTTTTGTATCATATTTGAATTTTTTTCCATGATTAATTTTTGTTATGTCCTATAAACAACAAATTAATTCTATTAAATGAAATACAAATTAATACATAAATTAAATATAGCTTGAATTCAGGTCTCTTTACACCACAAAAGATCTGAGTAATCTTTAATTAATATATGCACATTCATTATTTTCTCATTATAATTAATTTTCTTTTTTTGTAATTTACTTTAATTAATTAATTGTAATTTACCCTAATTAATTTTGTAATTAAATAAATGAAAGAAGCTTAGGGGGTTTTGCAAGAGCAAAAGCATGAAGAAAGTTTCGTGCAAATGCAAATGCAAATGCAAATGCAATTGATCCTTCGTATCTTCTCTCTTTAAATTAAACTATTTAACAATTCAACCTTTTCAAGAATCAGAGCCTTTTCATTTTCTCATTACTCTAATCTCCCCTTCTCTTCCTCTCTTCATCTTCAATCTTCGATTCCTCGCTTTCTCTGCGTTTTTCTTCGTTTCTCCTCTCTCTGATCTCCTCTTCGCATCCACATCTACACCAATGGAACTTGAGGAAGAAGTCAGACGACTCGTTGAGCAGGTTAAGGAGCTTCACGATTCTACCTCCTCTTTTGTTTCTTCTTCTTCTCAGGAAGAGCTCTCCCTTCGCCAGAGAGCCTCTCTCGTTGATTCCTCCATTCGTCGCCTCCACTCCACTCTTCTCTCTCACGACCATCTCGATTCCAAGCTTGCCGACAAGGCATTCTTCTGATTTTTTCTCTTTCTATTTGTTTTAAGCTTTCTTTTAGGTTTCTGGATTTTGAAACTCTTTCTCTATGCATTTTCGAGTTTTGCAGTTGGAGGAGGATCTGCAGCGGGCTAGATGTATGCTCGCTAATGGGGACACCTCCTCTTTTCTTCCTTCCAGACCTCAAGGTTTGGATCAGTTTCGATGTCTAATCAAATCTCAGATTCAATTTTTTGTTTGGATCGATTGTGTGATTCGACTATGTCAAATTTGAGTGTATTAATTGAGTTTCTCGATGTTTGAAGCAGGACGCTTCGTAAGAATGTTTTTAGGACCTTTGAATGTTCAAGCTTCACGAAAAGACATCCAGCGTAAAGTCAAAGAAGAATACAATAGCTACAGAGTTAGTGTTGCTTCCCCTTTTAATTGTCCATCGCCATATGGTTGCCTGCTGCTTCAATGTCGATTTCAGTTTAACTGTCCAATAACGTGCAAACGCTTGTTTTTCTGTGGAATAGGATAGGACTGCTCTTCTTTTTCTTGTTTTCCCTGCAATACTTTTGATACTAAGATCGTATGTTTGGGATGGATGTTTGCCTGCATTCCCCGTTCAGCTCTATGAGGTAATCAAAGCTTGAGGTCTTGTTGATTTGAGTTACTTTAACATTGTTATGTGTTTGGATTCTTGTATTAAAATGTGCACTCTCTTTATCAGGCTTGGCTTCTGTTCCTCTATGCTGGTTTGGTAATGCGAGAAAACATACTGAAAGCCAACGGGAGTGATATTCGTTCATGGTACTCTATTCTGATTCTTCCATCACTTGTTTACAGCTGTTATGATCCCTTAAGTTGTGGTTCGCCACTGTTATCTTGTATTGCTAATTTGATGTATTCTAGGTTGATGCATTTGTGTTAGTACTGCTAAAAGTCACAGGATTTAGTGTTAGGATACATTAGTTCGTTTTTAATGTATGCTACATCTCTAAATTTGTTGGCTGCTCCTTTCTTTGAGAGCTTCTGGGTGCGTTTCAATTGTGATTTACTATCCTGTTTGTTGCTGACTCCCTCTGCTTCTCCTTCGCTCTTTTATGACTCCGCATGACTATGAAAATTATTAACTTTAGGAAGTAGGCTTGGTTATTGGCATTTCTTCAAGTCCATATAGAATGCACTCAGCATTACTGAATGAGGGACACTAAATTTGAGTGGAAAATAGGAACATCTTTAGGATAGGTAGTGCATCATGTTTCCTGTAAAATGTCTCTTCGATCTTGTATTAGACGTAAATAAGGGAATGCAGTTTAAGAGGTAGTTTATTCCTGTTGTCAAGTAGAAATCGGATCTCTATAGTTTCTTTTTTCAGGAAAACGAGGAACTTTAGTGAACCATAGAGTCCTCGTTGGGTTGAGAATGATACCCTGAAGTGAGTTTGATTGGTAAATGGCAAATCATCTTATTTAGGCTGATTTTATGGGCGTGACTGAAAGCTATCCTTCCATTGCATTGGAGATGACTTCAACCTCTGCGCTGATATGCTTTTGCAGGTGGATTTATCATCATTATTGTGCCATGTTAATGGCCCTTATCAGTCTAACTTGGGAAATCAAAGGTCAACCTAACTGCGTCCAGAAGCAGGTAATGATTATCTCATTAATCCAGAGTTAACCCTACCATGTAAAATGTTATGAATCATTCTAAATCTTGTACAGAAAGGAGTTCGTCTTTTCCTCCAATGGGCTATGATGCAAGGTGTTGTTATGCTTCTCCAAAATAGATATCAACGCCAAAGATTATACACTCGCATTGCAATGGGAAAGGTACCATACTATATGCATTTTCTTTGGTTCAACTGCTATTTGCCGTTATGAAATGATAAGTAAATATGTGTATTGTGGTCACTTTCAGGCTCAGAGAATGGATGTTGTATGGGGTGAAACGGCTGGAGTAGATGGGCAACTATTGCTATTATTTCCTATTTTGTTCACTTTACAGGTGCAATATTACTATACCTTAAAAATTCAATTTCAAAGGAAGTTATCCTAAAACATCGTAAAGCTTCAAAAGAGTGTGCTTATGCATGCCTCATAAGGATATATTTGAAGCTCAACGGTCTCTTTAAAGACATTTAATAAGTTAACTAAACTTCATTATATACTCCAAAGGATACCTTAGCACGTTTCGATCTTCGCTTTCTATGTATGTGTTCTGTACAAAGGCTTGTGTTGTTATATTGTGTTTAACATATTTGTTCTATACTTGTACAAAACTCAGGGTTTTGAAGCATACGTTGGATTTCAATTGCTCAGGACAGCTTTAACTGGGGTAGTTGCTGAATGGCAGGTATTATAATCTCTCTTCTTGCAGCATTTGTGCATTGTTCCCAAAATGATCTGTTCTCACTAGTAACCAAAAATCTTGATATAGACAATAGTTGAATACTTAGTTACTCGATATTGACAACTTGTGAATATCAAAAACTCAGTCTTTAAGTGGTCTCAGCTTCCCATTTCCAACGAGTGACTTATTTTAACTAGGTGTTAAGGATTTGTTACAATGGTTTTTGATCAATGTTCTAAAAATCGCGACTAGGTTCCGCTTAAATTCTGATTAATTCCGTGGTATCGAGTTTTTGTTAACGGTTGGAAAACACGCGATTTGTTTGTAGTGATTGGTCCATCACATTCCAAACTTCATGATAATTTTTTTTTGCCTAATTAGTTTTAAACCACTTAAAGTTATGTATCATTATAAAATTTAAATCTGTACGTTAAATATATAGTTTAGATCATTTTTCAAGGCTTCTGACTTGTCGTTTTAGGCGCTAGATCGCTCTTTCTGATGATACTGTAAATTGTGGGCAGGTGTTGGTTTCTGGCATGCTTCTGGTTGTAATGGCTGTTGGAAACTTCATAAACACAGTAGAGACATTAATGGTGAAATCGAGGTTTAAAGCCAAGATGAAGAAAACTAAAAGCAGAGCAGAGCTAGATTGAAAAGTACGTAAAACTTATATATAACAAACAACTTCATATATAGCTCTCAACTCTCAATCTTTTATCCCCAAATATTTATTTCTTACATCAAATTTTGTTTACTTGGGGATAAAAGTAACTTATTGGTCTGAAAAAAACATGGAGAAATACCCTTTCTTTGTGTAAGTTGATATAGTTCTAGATTGGGTTGTATTTGTACATTAATCAATAAACATTTTGTTTGGTTTCTAAGGATTATATCCTTAAATAATGGTGTTGAAATAATATTGTATGTTTATACACATAGGTAATATCAAATTCTAGTATTTTGATTTTTGAGTTTATGGTCAGATCCTATAAAAGACTTTTACTTTATATATAAAAGGAAGGGAAAATGATAAATAAAATCTCAATCATTTGAATGTTTAGCCAAAAAAATCTTTTTTTTTTGGTAAATTCGTACTTCAAGTTAAATGTTAAATACAAAAAATCTGAATTGCGTCTAATAAAAAAATATTGTGTGTGTTTTGTTATTTTTGAATTCTCTATGAATTAGTATATTTTCTTCTCTTTTTTTTTTGCTGAGGAATTTCTTATAAGTGGGGAAAAAAAGGAAATTTGTTTGAAAATTATGTGTTTCTTTTTGTTTTTTTATTAGTTTTTTCTCTCATTAAAAGGCATTGTGTGATTATTTTTGGATTGGCTATTCAGTTTACTTCAACTTATTTAAACGCAAATTTGAACAAAAGTTATTGAATATTTTTTTTACAAGATTTTAGTTAAACACTCAAATTATGTAATTTTGTTATATCATATCTTAAAAGAAAAGAACAAAGGCACATGGGTAGGACAGGGTCATGGTGTATTTTATACAACAAGTGTATTGTAATATCTGTACATATAGTTACATACACTCATATATCTCTATATATATCAAAAAAAATATACATATGATTGGGTGGAGTTAAAGAGGGATTTGCACGTTGGTGTAGCTGTAGAGACAAAAGAAGTGAAAGCAAGTTGTCATAGACAGAGAGACAATCAAAGTGTTTACTTACCACTTTACCAAAAATCATTTTCTTACCTGTAACCATTTTTTTTCCTCCATTATTACTCTCTCTCTCTCTCTCTCTCTCTAAAACCTAAAGAATCTAAATTCTCTTTCTTTTTTCTTTTTAAGTCTTTTTGGTATTTGATCATATGCTATCTTGTTCCATTTTCATCGATGATTTAAAGCTTTAGTAGCCAGCTTTTTTCTGTAGTTGATGTCTTTGAACAGCTTTGAAACTGTAATAAACAAATAGATTATGATATTTTAGATTCTTGATTATTTACTTTTGGTGAAAAAAAAATTTTAATTATGAAAATGGGTTTTAAATTTTGATAACTCTGTTCCTTAAACCTTAATAATCAGGTTTTCTTTAACTGATATCTTAAGTTTAAACTTGATATTATAGTATAATTAATCCAAATTTAAATGATATTTTTTTATTAAATTTTGATATTAAAGTTCAATCTTGATTTTAAAATTTTGGTTTTGGTTTAAAACACTCATCAAAAAATTCAAGGTTGTAAATATCATTTTAATAGTAAAAAACAAATTCATCAAACAAAAGTAATTAAGAGTCTAAAATACCATTAATCCCTAAATAAAGAGATTATGAACAGTTAATTTACAAGAGAGTGTGGGATGAGTCTTGTCGTTACAAGTACAAAGCACATGCTTTTAATTTTATAGAACAAAGATTAAAGGAACAAACTTTTAGTGACTCTGAGCTTGTACATTTGTCTCTGTGGGCGCCGCAAAAAGGACAACACATAAAAGAGAGAAAGATAAAGAGATTCTCTTCTCAAAATCTTTCAATATTTGGTCAAAACATAAGTAAGAATAATGTAAAATTCATGAAAAACACCATTAAAAAGGAACAAAATACAAAGGATTCATTCAAATATGTTCTCTTTGTCTTTCTTATTCTACAATTTACAATAAAAGTACCTCAATGAAAGAAAAAAGTCTTTATTCCCCAATTAATCAATCAACAAAAGACCTTTGAACATGTGTATGTATGAAAATAAACAATGGTTTTGAAGAAAGAAACAATGAATAGATTGATTCAGTTTCTGTCATCAGTTAAAGTTTATATGTTTTGAGTTTAGGATATTGCAGTTATAACGTCCCGACCGCTCCCGTCATGGACCGACCTCTCCTGGCCCATCTAAAGCCCATTGGGTCCATCTATAGGATCAGTCGTCAAATCTTTCAAACTTCTAGAATATTGCACCGGCCATCGGACAGAATGGGCCCGATGGGTCGGGAGAGAGGCGGCCCTATGGCAGAGCGGTCGGGGCATTATACATTGCCCCGTCTCGATTTCAAAACAGTGATCTGATTTATTTCACCATTGCCAAGAAGGGTGCCTCTTTGTGACCGTTACCTCCTCTGTTTGCAGAGCTCTGAAACTCAATCTCATAAGCTGTAGACTTCTCATCTTCCTCCATATTATAGTCCTCAGATTCCTCAACTTTCATTGTATCTTCTTCTTGTTTCTTCTTCACAAGATCTTCTGGCTTCACAATATATCAACAAAAAAGACTTAGTTTTTAAACAAACACAAAAAAATCTTGATTCTTGATGTAAAAATCTTACCTTTTCTGTCCCTTGTAGCCTTTCTTCCTCGTTCTCCGAATTGACCGCAGAGACAGGAGCTGTTACTTGATGTAAACTTTGATCTTGAGGTTTAACCACTTCTTGATGTTGTACTAAACCAAAGCTACTAGAACCAGCAAGTAGTTTGTTTTGATAAAGAAGGTCAAGTCTGTGAAAATAAGGACAAGTCTTAGCATCTTCAGAACGTTTCTTATTACTTTCTTTGACTTTCTTGTAATACTTGTTAATGTTTTCCCATTTCTCTTTACATCTCTTTGCGTTTCTTTTGTATCCCATTCTTGACATTGACTTTGAAATCTCTTCCCATAAAAGACCCTTTGGTACATTATCTTGATACTTTGGTTCCATTCCACTTCTCAAGTTTATAAGCGCAAGAATCTCTGATTTTGGCCATCTTGATGATGAATAACTTCTCATCTCTTGTTGTTTCAATGGCGGAGGAAGAATCTGTTGTTCTGGAATCGCCATTATAGGTTGAGATTGAGTTTCTTGAAGCTGTTTCAATGGAGAAAGTACTCGTTTTACTGAAATGGTGGCAGGTGGGGCCGGTTTAAAGGTCTGACCTGTGATTTTCTCGATCAATGAGATGATTGTAGCGTCACGAGAAGCTGTTTTGGCTCGTTCTTGAGACATAAGGTTATGTTCTTGAGCTAATCTTGACATTTCTTGACGTCTCCAAGCTTCTTGTTTTTCAAGAATCTCTTGTTCTTGCTTCTCTAGTGTTTCCAAGAACCTTTGTTGCATTTCTGATTGTTTCTGCAACACTTTTCTCACGAAATCTTGAAAAAACTCCATTTTCTTGTTACTTCTTCCATGGCGTTTTCGTTTACGGTTACTAGGACCTGCAAGATCCACGTCTATATCTTCTTTATCAGAGCCAATTCCAGAAGCTGTAGATGAGCTATGAGAAGAGAAAGTAACAGGATTTACAGGAGGAGGAGTTAAAGTAAATGAGACATTTTGAGTTTGTGGAGTTAAAGAGAAGAAAGAAGAAGAAGAAGACATTAATGGAGGATTAGCTACAGAGATAGGAGCAACATCTAAAGAAGAAGAAACAGTAGTTAAAGCTTCAAGTTCATTAAAGAACTTATAAGCTTTACTTTCATGGCGACCATGACGAGTTTCTTTAGTTCTTTTGTAATATTTCTGAACATTTTCAAACTTTTCTTTACATTTCTTAGCACTTCTTTTATATCCAATCTCCAAAAGCTTCCTGCCATTAAAACAAAATTCAGAAAACAGAATGCAAAATTTGTAAAATTTACAAAATAGATTCTTTTAAAAGGTTTAAAATTGATAAAGAAACCTGGAAACATTGTCCCAAAGAGAAGATTTGAGAGTTGAATCACGAAAATTTGAATCCATTTCAGATCTCATTTTGAGAAGAGCAAGTGTTTCTTCTCTTGGCCATCTATTAAGTGATGAAGAAGAAGAAGTTGCAGTTACATTTTCATCGAATCTTATGAGGTTTTGTGATAAATTTGCAGGTGGTCTTGAACTTATAGGAGATGCTTCTTCAATAACTTCACTTCCTGCTATTGTTTGGTCCATTAAATGATTCTTGAATTGTGAAAAAAAGTTTGATTCATGTGTGTATATATATATACACTGTGATTGTTTTTAGTGTTTAGTGTTGGTTTTTTTGGGTGTTTTTAGCTCATGGTTTTGTTCATGAAAACTATTGGTATTGAAAAAGAAAAGGGGACTGCAATTGGGATGAAGATTACGAGGATGATGATGATGATGAATGGTGATGATGATGATGATGATGATGATGATGATAGAGAGAGAAGGAGAGAGGAGAGGGAAGAGAGAAGAGAGAGTTAAGTTGAGTTAATATGCTTTGGTGTCAGAGAGCCTTTTTGCATCAAATTATTGTTAATTCTACTTTTCTCCTTATTTTTAATATTATTTTTAGTTTTTTTAATTACATGGACCTACATTTTTAAGTCATATTTTATACATTAATTATTCATTTTTTTGTTATTTTTTTGAATAAATATCTAGCTATTATTTTTTCCGATTTGCATGCGATGTTGTAGAGTTTATTTTTTTTTTATTATTATTAGATGTTTTATAATTTTTATGTAGAATTTTAATGTATTTGACGGAATTAATTTTTGTAACATGGTAGAAAGAGAATTACTCATGATAAAAAAAAAAGAGAATTATCTAAAAAGAAACATGATAGAAAGAGAATATGAAAAAATTATAAAAAAAAGTAAACAAAAAAAAGAGTTAACAAAAAGAGAGAGAGAGGAAGTAAAAGATGGAGAGCTCTCGTCCGTACATCTGGCGGCGATTAGGGTTAGGTTTTCACGTGTAACCTTCATACGCACGAGTAGATCTGTTTCTGTTAAGGAAACAAGCTTCATTAGAGACAGCAGGAAAGACTTTAATAAGCTTGTATTTTTGTTGTTGTCTCTCAAAATCGAACCTGTCACAAGAAGTTAGTATCTGAAATTGGAGAACCTGCAATCAAAAAAGAAGAGTGGAAAACGATAGTGATACCAAATCAGAGATGAGTACAGAAAGTAGGAACAAGAGGAGAAACATGGAGGGAAGGAAAGAAGGTAGTGCAATGCAGCCTATGCGTAGTATAAGGTCGAGAGATCTTGCAAATAGCGTGGAGGAGGAACCACTTCGGATAACAGGCCTTAACCACCGAGAAAACCTAGCTGCAAACAACA
>KE151654.1:125261-136140 GCA_000411095.1 Aethionema arabicum
TTTGGAGAAACATTGGCCTACGGTCCCATAATTCAAAAAAAAATGGTTACTTTCGGGAAATGATATTGGTTCGGGTATGGTTACTAGTTGATATCCATGGATCTTGAGTTTAAATAAGTATTTTTTCCGGAATTGAAATCGAACCGAAGCCCATTTTTACGGTTCGGTTTGGTTTTTCGATTCCAGTTTTAATGTCCAACCGGCCAGCCCCAGTCTACGGCATCAATTTACCTTGGCACGGCTCTGTTGATAGTTTAGAGTTTTTTCGCCAAAAAACAAAATCTAGGGATTTTTTCGCCAACTTGATAGTTCATGATCTGTTACATAAAAAACGGATAGTTTACGGAGTTTTTGTCCGCCATCCCAAAATATATTTTGTTATAGTAATGCGATATTTTAAAAAAAAACCTCTTGAATCAAACATTTATTTTAAATTTCCCCAAAATCATAGTCAACATAATATAAAAACACATACATACATATGTATACAAATTAATTATGCATTTATATCATAAAAATATCTCACTTCTAAATAATAGTTTAGGATTGAGTTAAAGAAAAGTTTTAGAGACTAATCAACCGATCCGTGAAATAAAATTTGCAATATTTAAAATACTCGATATACAAATCTTTAACACCCAATTTTTTTTTATAGATTTTATAAAATAAAGAAAATCCAACATACCCTTATAATAAATAAACTTAGACCAGATCCACATATTAACCAGTCTTAAAATAGTTCCAACTGATCACTATATATATATATTCTTAAAGACCTTTTGCTTCAGCCTGCCAACTTTAATTGCTTTATTTTAATAAAATGAAATGCGACTTTTGAACAGCATTATTATATATAAATAATATAATATAAGTACCCAAAATATATTTCCAATAATTATAACAATTTAAAAAACAAAATGTGTGCTTAAGACTAAATTTCAAAAAATTACTATTTATATTATTATATATAAATAATATAATATAGGTACCCAAAAAATTACTATTTAAATTTGAAGAATTACTATTTATTATGAAAAAACTATTGGAGCACAATTTTTCAAAAACAATTTCAAAATTGATTTTTTTTAATAATAGGACTATTAGAATTGCTTAAAAAAACACAATAAATGTTCTATATAAACATATTATCAAGTCAATTTTTCATTTATTATATTTCTTTTTTTAAAATAATAATCTGCGGACTTATTCAACCAATCAGTATAATAAAATTTCTAATATTCAAAATATTCGATAGATAAACCTGCAAAAATCCATATTTAACAAAAAAATAAAAAGAACCTGCAAAATCCATTTTTTTAGTTAGATTTTATATACTAAGGAAAATCCAACATGCCTAATTGAAAAATAAAGTTAGACCAGATCCACATATATTAACCAATTTAAAATAGTTCCAACTTCCAACTGATCACTAAATAAATATTCTTAAGAAACCTTTTACTTCAGCCGGCCAACTTTATTTCATTTTAATACAATGAAATGCGACTTTTAAACAACACTATCATATATTCCTTCTCTACCAAAATTATCTGATTTTATAGAATTTTTTTTCTCAAATTCTTTGATTTTCTTTTTTTTTTCTCATTTAACTAAAACTAAAACATGTCATTAAATTTATAAATTCCACAAATCAATATAAAAATTTATTAGACTTGTTTTGTTTATTGGTTAGTTACAGATAATTTTAAAGAGATATTTCATCCATCCTATTTTCTTTGATTTTCTACATATTTCACACATATTAAGAAAATGATTAAATACTCTAATTAGTTATTCGTTTAATATTTATTCATTATTTTTTCGTTAATGTTTCTTTGATTTGGTAACTAAAATTCTCAATTGATTTATTTTTATAATTTTCAATAATTCTTTTGAATAGAATTTATTAAAATGCACAAATCTATTTATTTTTCTTAATTTAATTTATTCATAAGATGTTAGAAAATTAAATTTTTTGGGATAAATAAAAAACTAAAAAATCAAAATAAAATGGGAGAAAGAAAGAGATCGAGTAATATATATTTTATGAGAAAATGTTAAAAAAGTAAATACAATCAAAGAAAAACAAACATTTAATGGATTAATCATTTATTTTAAAAATGTGACAAACTTAAAAAAAAATGAAACAGATGAAGTATATAACAATATAATATAAACGACCTGCAAAATAAATTCCAATAATTAATTAATAATGATAAATTAAAAAAAATATTCTAATAATTAATAATCATGAATTAAAAAGAAAACAAAAATTGAGAAAATGTGTTTAATACTTGAGAGTAGTTAAGAAGGCTTCTTTCACGTTGGGAACTAGTCAATCTCTCTCCCTTTCATCTTCTTTAATTCCTTCTTCTTCCGTTTTTTCATTTTCTTTTATATAAAAAAAATTAATTAATTCGAAACGTTCTTCTTCCTCTGTTGTTACAAAATCCTCTGTTTTTCCCCATTGATTCACCATTTTTTTAATTTTTTTTTTGCAATGTCTTGTTTCTTGAGTTGCATCTCAGCCACCGACAACACCACAATTTATAAGGAATCTGACTCAAATTCCGGTATAGCTTGTTACACGTGGGACGATGTTGAGTCTTTGACCTCTAATTTCTCAAAAGTAATTGGGTCTGGTGGCTACAGTAGTATCTACTTGGCTCGGTTATCTGGCTCCGGTAAAGCGGCTCTTAAGGTTCATTTGGCTAGCCATCGGCTTTATCAAGTGTTTAGATCAGAGCTTGATATCTTGCTTCGTCTTCAACATCCTTACATTGTTAAACTTCTTGGTTACTTTGATGATTCAGGTTCTTTTTTTATACCATCCTCTCTTTTTCAGTTTTTCTTCTCTATAATTAGGCAATAATGGTTTCGGTTTCGGTATTTTCAGTTTCATGGCTATAGAATCCAATAAAATCTTTACAGCTTTCGGTTCCGGTTTTGGTTTAGATATGTAACAAAAAAATCCGAAAAAATACTAGAAAACCGAAAAAATATCCGAAAAACTAAAAAACAATATCCGAAAAACAAAAAATGACCGAAAAAAAATTATAGTTATTTTTGGATATCCAATAAATCTCGGTTCGAGTCTAGTTACTATCTGATATCACTATGAATCCCGAGTTTAGGACTCAATAAGTACTTTTTACCGGAATCGAAACCGAATCCTTTTTCTTTGTTTTGTTCAGATCAATTCTTCGGTTCCGATTTTTATGTCCATATCGTATGTATAATCAACTTGATATCTTGAATTATTCACATCACATGGAAAAAAAAGTCAAATACTTATAAATACAAATAATGTTCTAAAAATGACATCTAGACGGTCTAAATTTTGATTGATTTTACATCTGTCTAGACACCGGTTTTTTTTTTGACAGAAATGCACGATTTGTTTGTAGTGATTTGTATATTATGTGATTCTAATTGGTAAATGAGGTCTAATATCTAAAGTCAAATCATTTTTATTTTTTTTTGTTATTTAATTCTAACTGAATATCGTTTAAATTATTTTTATTAGAAAAAAATAAAACAATATCAATTTTAAACAATTAAAAAAACCTAAATTTTTATGGATTCAACTAAACTTTTATTGGTGTGGAAGTATGATGATTTTATATGTTGTTATTTAAATTTAACTATGTATTAAAAATATTTAATTAAGAAAATCATGTATCATCATAATAAAAAAATATTTATTCATAATATATTGTTAGATTAGTTTTTAACTTCTAGACCCTACTAGCTCCTACCGATTTCTTGAACCAATTTTTTGAACCGAATGTTGATCCGATTCTTGAACCAATTCTTAAACCTATTTTTTGAACCGATTCTTGATCCGATTCTTAAACAGATTCTTAAACCGATTCTTGAACCGATTTCTTGAACATTGAATCCCAAGTGATTAATTCTTGTTCTTTTATCTTGTCCTCATTTAAGTTTCTCTAAATTCAATTCTTGATATCTTCTTAATCTCCATTAATTTTTGCAGAAGAAAGTGGTGCACTTTTACTAGAATATCTTCCTCAAGGTAACCTACAAGAAAAGCTTCATCACACAAGTAAACAAGTATTACCATGGCGAAACAGAGCCGCCATAGCTTTCCAAATTGCACAAGCAATTGAATACATTCACAACAAATGCAGTCCTCAAATCGTCCATGGCGACATCAAATCATCAAATATCCTCTTAGATAAACAATTCAACTCAAAACTCTGCGATTTCGGATCAGCTAAAGTTGGATTCTCATCAATGGTACAATCTTCTACAATGTCACCAAAATCTAAACAAGTAACAATGATTGGTTCTCCAGGATATACAGATCCTCATTACTTAAGAACTGGAATTGCTTCGAAGAAAATGGATATGTATGGATTTGGAGTAGTGATTCTTGAGTTAGTTTCAGGGAAAGAAGCTGTTGGGTCTGAAAAAGGTGAGATGCTTGTGAATTTAGCTGCTCCATTGATTCATGAGATTCTTGAATTAAATGGGGAGATTCAAGAAGAGAAAGTGAAGGAGTTCTTGGATCCAAGACTTTGTAATGATGAAAGTGTTGATTTTGAAGAGGTTAAGGTGTTGTTGTGTGTTGGTGTTCTTTGTCTTAGGAGTCCTCCTTCTCTTAGACTTTCAGCTTCTCAAGTTGTGGAAAGTCTTGTTAAGAAGATTCCTTCTTTGTCTTTTTTAGGGTGTTGGAAAGAAGAGTGATTTGTGTTTTGTGTTTTTGTTGTAGTCTTTAGTTTGATTTCTGTGAAACTTTGAAGAAAGAAAGAAGAAAGATAAGGTGCAAAGTGCAAATTCTTCTTCTGTTTTGGTGATGTGTATAGGAAACGGTAAAGAACAGTTTTTGTAAATTGATTTTTGTAAGGTTTTTTAACTGTGATGTATAACACATTGTGGTAATGATTTTTTGGATTTTTTTGTTGTAAGAAATTTTAGACTAAAGTATAACGTTCAAGAATTTTCTAACATAATATACAAAAAAAATAGTGGTGAAATGATCTCCCATCTATTTCGGTTTAGTGTTAAAACACTGATTTTTCAATTTAATTTGGTTAAACCCCAATTTTTTTTTATTTAGTTTTTTTAATCCCTTTGTTAATCAACTATTAATTTTCACGAAAATTTGTCATTTATCAAAATGTTACATTTAACTAAAAATATTTTTTGTAACTCTAAATCACGATTTTACGCGATAATCATCTATTTTCTCTCTTTTTATTCGCAAAAATCAAGCATTTTTGTAAACTCAAAATTTTCTTCTCTCACTACTTCTTCGCTACTAAACTAATGTAATTTCAAATATCATAATTTTAACATGAAAAATTTTGTGAAAATTAACTGATGGAAAAATTTAAAAAACCAAATTAAAAAAATATTGAAATGTCAAAAACTAAATTAAAAGATTGAAAATTTTCACATTAAAACAGAATAATTGGGATCAATTCACCACCATCCAATAAAAAAACTAAATGCATTTTGCTAATCAATTTTTTAAGTTTTTCTGCCGTCCACCGTCGTTTCTTGGACTCTGTTACATAAAGTGTCTTCCTTTAAAATTGGGTTAGGGCCTTGCAGGAGAAAACAACAATAAAAACTTGAGCTTTTTACAACCCATTAATTAAAAATCACAAAAAAGCCCGTAAAAATCAATTCTTTGTTCTCTTTTGATCTCTCAGACGAGTGTAGTATTCGGCGAAAGCAATGTCGTCTCTTGCGCTAAGTTTACCCAACCCATGGGTGATTTCGGTGAGAAACACTAAACTCAGATCAGGTATCAGTAATGGAGGAAGGTATTGGTTAGGTTTTAGTAAATCGTCAGAGAAATCAAACGCTAGACGAAGCTATGGTCTCTGCAAGGCGGGGCTTTCTGAGTTAGCTCCTACTGCATCTGCTGCTTATGGTGTTCTTCTTCTAGGAGGCGGCCTCTTCGCTTGTAAGTTAACTTAAAACTCTGTTTCCATCTTTGGATTCACTAAATTTTGAACTTTATCCCCCCAAAAAATTGAAGATAACAGATCTGGAAGCAAAGGTTCTCTCTTCGGTGGTTTAACTGGCTCCGTCTTAATGGCATCTGTAATTCCTCTCTCTCTTCTCATAATCCTGCAGCTTTCTCTGGTTAAAAAGTCTTAGTTTCTACCATTGTTGAATATCTCTTTATAGGCTTATTTCCTTACTAAATCACCTGAGACAAGAGTTCTTGGTGATACAATAGGACTTGGTTCAGCTTTGCTCTTCTCTTCCGTCTTTGGTAAGCTTCTCTTGTGTTTCTACCTGCAAGACTGCACCATGTTCTTGGTGATATAAATGTTCACTTCTTTCTTCATTCACGTTTCTTGCAGGTCTGCGTTTAGCATCCACCAGGAAACTTGTACCAGCTGGTCCTTTACTTCTCCTTTCAGGTTCAATGCTCGTTTTCTTCATCATGGTTTATATGCAAGATAGCTTACCTGTTTTACCAGTACTACCTAATCCTTTACCTTAGATACACCATATGAGAGAAAGCTTTCAAGAACAGCTTTGTTGGCACACAGAATAAATGTAAAAGCTTTTTGAGGCTAAAATGGAGAGAATAATGTTTGTTTTCAGACACAAGTAAAGAAGGTTTAATGCAAATTGGTGGTTTTTTTCATCTTGAATGATATATACGGATTAAGTAGTGTTTGTTCTAAGTTCTAACTAGTTACTATCTTTTCAAGTGAAGGAGTTTCATCATAGACTAGTTCATTCACTGGATTTTTCTCACCCCATGTAGCTGCATCTGCATATCCTAGTTCAAACAGCTTATCAAGAACCTCGTCTTCCGCTGGCTCAAATGCCCAATTCAATAGCTATGGAAGCAATGAACACCAATGGTGTCACATAATTAATCTCAAAAGGGAAAAGAGTTAAAATTGTAACAAGTGAGTACTTACTTGTCTAGTTGATGCTCTGTTTTCAGGGTTGCAATCTGGACTGATCTCAATACCCTGTAGTCTGAAGTTAGTTGCAGAGAATGCACAAATTCGAACCTGTGAAAACATTAACAAAGAAAGTTCGTTAAGTTCTGCAAGCGTAATGAACAGTAAAGAGAAGAAGAAGAAGCAGGAAACATCAAAATGCACATACTGTTTTAGCAGCAGATGTTGGTGGCATGAACAAAGTAATGCCCCCATCAATACATAGCCGATTACGAAACATTGTTGCAGGTCTTGGTGCAAGATATCTGCAGAGCATGGCATATTTGAGATTTCAGAGAAACGAAAACTTGAAATCAAGATGATATACTAGATTGATATATACCCTGGAATAAATGAAGATGTAAAAACTGCATTAATCAGGTCAGTTTTGGAGTCAAATTGATCCACAAGTAAACCTCTAGGTCGCCATAAAACCTGTGTGATGGCAACTGCAATACAGTAGAACAATCAGAAGAGTTAGGACCTGAAGAGACAAGCTTGCAGAAGGAGAAAATGGTGGAGAAACATTGCTAGATACTGTTCTTCTTACCGCGAACTCTCCCGCTGCATCTTATATGAATATCATCTGGTAGTAACTTTTCAAGAGATTCTCTGAGGACAGCCTAAGGCAAGGTATATGATATTTAGTATAAATTCAAGAACAGTAATCAAGATCTTGCAGCTTACAAGCAATCTAAGCCTCTGATTTGACTGATATTGAAGAAAAGCAAGATCAAAGAATTTACAACTCCATAGCTCTTATGAATCTGAGAATTAGGTTATGAAAATATCTGATTTACCCCAAGACGAAATGCAGTGCCCTTGCGTCGACAATTATCAGCAAGGATTTTGGTAGTTTCTAAGGATTCTCGCATGGGGGTTCCTGAAGCTATCACTGCACAGATTATAGCACCAGCAGAAGCTCCTGCTAAAGGAGTAGTTTCCTGAATCAAATCAAAATCACCATTAAAGCACAAAAGCTTTATCAATAGAGGTTTAAATTCAACACAAACCTTGATATAACCCTTTTCGATGAGAAATTGAGCAACACCAAGATGATAAGGAAACAAAAGACCAGCAGCAGAGAAGCTAAATCCAGGACTAGTTACAATTCTCCTTTTCTCCTCCGCTTCTAAATCCTTAACCCTTTGTTCCCATATAATCGCTGGTTCTATTTCATCTTCAATTTCCGTTGCTATTCTTTCATCATCATCAATCTGAGACGAAGGAGATGAGCCCTGATCGGTAATTCTCGATAATCTGGACGCAATTCCGGTGAAAAACTCACCAGTGGCTACCGTTAACGATTTCTTCTCGGAATCTGAAGAACCATGATTTTGAGAGCAAGAAACCCTAAGGGGGAAAACCCTAGAAGGAAGATTAGAGCTTTTAGCTGTACGGAGTGAGAAAAAGGGATTGGGGAGGAGAGAAGTCGCCATTGCTAAAATGGGTTTTCAATTTTCATAAATATGAAATTAGGGATTTGAATTTGATGACACATTAATCGCAACCCACAAAAGATTCGTGAGGATGAAACGGTGGTTTCGTGGCTAAATGGTTTTCTTTTCTGAACTCACTTAACAATACACACATTTATAGAAATTTCTTCAAATAGCAACAATGGAGAGAGAGAGAAAGAAAGAATCTGAAGGGAATCTCGGAAGATAAATCCAAAAAAAAAAAGTAAAATTATGTGATTTTCTTCACTTACAGCAAACAATTCATGCCACTCTTGATGACTTAACTACTTTTCTGGATTATCAAATTAGAAAAAAGAAGAGATATTTACAACGAAGCGACTGGTTGGTTGGTGACTGGTTTATTCGATTCGCTGAGAACAATAAAGATGGTGGAAAAGGTAGAGATTTGAGCAGTTGACTTCAAATCTGACATTTTCCTCGTCGTCTCCTTCTTGTTTCCTTCAACATCGAGCTTGATCAACAATTCTAGGGTTCCTTTTTCAGGTACTTCTTGGGCTAACTATGTTTTTTCTTATCTGGGTTTCGTCTCTCTTTGTCTATATCCATTTTTATTGTTGCAGCTCTGTTCGTGAGAATCAAAGTAAGGTTCTTTAATGGCGACCATAGTTCCTAGTGATGACTCCGTTTCTTCAAAACAACTACTTTTGCTTACATCGATTTGTTCGGGTATCGTTATGTGCAAACTCGTAAGTCTTTCTGCTTCTGCAACCCCTTGCTCTTTGCTCTCTGTAGCTTTTCTTCTTCCCACATACTGACTTCACCATTAATCAAAGAACCTGTTCAGCTTTGCTACAAGAACGAATCATCTAGATGTTGAGTTTTGTAACTCAGTATTGTTAAATTTCTTAATTTTGAAGGTGTGTGATTTGACTGGTTTCATAAGCCCTTTGCTCTTCAAAACTTATGGAAAACTTAGCAGCAAACAGAGAATGGATTGGAACAACAGGTGATTTTAATTTGTATACATCTTGTTTCTGTATTCTTGATATATATGTAGCTGATCAAGAACATGTTTGTGTATGATCTCAGGGGATTCTCATCATTCCATGCTATTTTTGTCTCTATTGCTTCAATCTATGTCTTAGTGTTCTCATCTCAGTTTGATGAGAACATTCATGGCGATTTAGTCATCAACAGTACAACAAGGATCTCAGAAACAGTCTTAGGGGTCAGTTTCCTTTAAGATTCCACCAAAAGCTACACATTTAACTTGTTTTTGACAATTTTTTTATATTTTTGCTTCGTCACAGATCTCAATTGGGTATTTTCTGTCAGATTTAGCACTAATTTTGTGGCATTTCCCAGTTCTTGGTGGTGTAGAATATGTAAGTATCTAAACATCATTCATTGCTTTCCTTTTATGAGCCAATGTGTTTCTTTATATTGTAAACAAGATGTAAACACCTTTTTGGTTTTCAAGGTTTTTCATCATTGTTTATCGATGTTTGCGATCATTCTTTCTGCTACAAGTGGGCAAAGTCAGTTCTACATTTTCATGGTTCTTCTATCAGAAGCTACAACACCATTCATTAATCTACGCTGGTTAGTTTTCAGACTACAAAAAAGCCTTAACTGCTAAAGCTTTATATGTTCTAAAACTGGCTTTATAAGTATCAAATTGCACTTATACTTATGCAGGTACTTGGATATGAGTGGTATGAAAGACTCTAAAGCTTATACATTCAATGGAGTTGCCTTGTTCTTTGGTTGGCTGGTAAAATTAAAAAGATTTCACAATGTTTATGTATCTAAACTGCTTGATTATCGGCTTATCGGGTTTCAGCTGACTGAATTTTTACTTCATGTCCAGGTTGCGAGAGTTCTTTTGTTCATTTACTTTTTCATTCACATGTTCTTCCATTTCCATCAGGTAAGTTGTTGAGTTTAGTGAGTAACATTTTTAGTCACATGAATGTTTTTAAGTAAATGTTTTTTTATCAATTTTGGTTTGGTTTCAGGTGAAGAAAGTGTTTACTCTGGGATTTTACAGTCTTCTTACAATACCACCTGCTTTAGCTTTGATGAATCTCTTCTGGTTTTGGAAGATTACAAAGGGTTTAATCAAAACAGTCTCTAAAGCAAGACACTGCAAATGAGATTGGTAGGTATCATGTGATGTGTTGACGTAGTTGGAACCTTCGGTGTAAAGCATAGTGTCTCTAAAGTGTTGTATTATTCTACTTTAGAAACAGAACAAGTTGTATTGGTCGTTGTAAACCGAAGTAAAATCACACTGAAGTTGAGAGATTAGAGAAAGTTAAGCTGTGAACCGATTTGCAACCGGGAAATTATAAACCAAATTTGTTTTTTTTGAAATTCTTGATGTAAATGACTTTGTATTACTTCACCAAATTAGATTTTTGTACATCATAATTGGGAAGAAGAGCCACGTTCAAATTACATAGATTTTCATATATTCGAAACAGCCACGCTGGCAGCCACGTCAGCGTGTGTTTTGTG
>KE151654.1:143510-191428 GCA_000411095.1 Aethionema arabicum
GGACAAGTTAGTTTATTAATTAAAATTATATTGTTGGGAAAAAAATTGTTAATTTTAAAAGAATTCATGTATGGATATATTATGGGAAAATTTTGCAAAAATAGATTAATTCTAAATTTTTGCAAAACTACACTATTTGTATTTTTTTTCTTTCAAAAATACTTTATTTTAGTGTTGATAAACAAAACTACATTCAAAATTTAACGCACGGACACAAAACTAGTTAAATCATAAAATCTAATCAATAAATCTACAAATTTAATTATAATCCAAGAAAAAATAATTGTAATGGTTATTAAACATTAAACAAATGTAGTTTTTTTCCATCTATAAACAATAAAAGTGTATAATATCAATTAATTGTGTCGATGATATAACAAATCATCTTTAACAAAAAAAGTGTATTTATAAAAAATACATGTGAATTAGTGTAGTTTTAAAATATTTGAATTAATTAGTGTATACAAGTTCACAGATATTTCATATAAAAAAATATATACCACTAATCATTCAAAAATAATTTTTAATGACAAAACATTTTAGAGTAGATATATATAGAAACAAATATTTGGTTTTTTCAGATAAATATTCATTTTTAATTTTACTTTACAATGAAATATATATTATCTGCTTATAATAAATTCAACATATTAAAATGTTTTTATTTTCAGATAAATGCAGGATAGGATCAACACCACAAAACGAGTGGTATTTCTTCAGTCACAAAGATAGAAAATATCCAACCGGATCAAGAACAAACCGTGCTACACATTCAGGGTTTTGGAAGGCTACAGGACGTGATAAATGCATAAGAACTTGTTACAAGAAAATAGGCATGAGAAAGACTCTTGTCTTCTACAAAGGAAGAGCTCCTCATGGCCAAAAAACCGATTGGATCATGCATGAATATCGCCTTGAAGACACCGAAGATCCTCAAACTGAGCCTAATGTATATATCTCTAACCTCTCTCTCACTTATTTATTCATATATAAGATCAATCTTGAACAAGTGTATATCGCAAACCATAGAAACAACCTTGAAAATAGGTGAAACCAGAAATTGGGGACGATATTTTAATAAAGAAAAATAATTTTTTTTTACAAAAAAAAGATATATGATCGGGGACTAGTTTAATTTGCGGGGCGAGGCGAATCCTTCACATGACTTCCCTCAAGACTGACCCTGACTCTAGATTCTAAACCCTAAACGCAAGACCGATCTTGAAAATACTGGGTAACAAAATTAGAAATAGGAGTTGGTATTTCATATACCGATTTTTTGTATACATATAGCTATATGATTTGTGGGTTTGTATAATTTAGAGACCGAGGCAAATTCATCATCGGATTGTCCAAGGGTCGTCCATGTCTAAATTTTCCCTAACCCCTAAACCCTAAACCCTAAACTCTAAACTCTAAACTATAAATTCTAAAGCCTAAACGCAAGACCGATCCTGAAAATACAGGGTAACAAAATTGGAAATAGGAGTTGGTATTTCACATAACGATTTTTTTTTATACATATAGCTATATGATTTGTGGGTTTGTATAATTTAGATACTCACGCAAATTCATCATCGAGTTGTCCAAGGGTCGGCCATGTCTAAACGCTACTCCCTAAACCTTAAACCCTAAACCCTAAACCTAAACCCTAAACACCTAAACTTAAACCCTAAACTCTATGATTTATTTTTCAAATGCAGGAAGATGGATGGGTGGTTTGCAGAGTATTCAAGAAGAAAAATCTGTTCAAAGTAGGGAATGGATCAAACTCAAACATCGACGAAATTTCAAACAAAAATTCCCTTCAATCTCGTAGCTTTATCCATAGAGAAAGCCCTTACCAACTTATACGCAATCATGGGATTACAAACTTTGAACTTAACAAACCAGCAGAGCTTGATCATCTTCATAATCAATACCCACCTATGTTCCAATCTCAAGCTATATTGAAGCCATCTTCTTCCATTAATGGCTATGATTACTTAGCAAAAGAATGTGAAAATGTAGCCAATGAAGGGATACATGAGGAACAAGGTGGTGTTAGTGAATGGGGAATGATGAGTAGTCATATGAGTAATGAAGAGTCTTCTAGATCAATGAATAATTTGTTGTCAATTCAACAACCTTCGAATTTGTTGTCGTTGCGTGCTGAAGAAATTGATTTATGGGGTTATTCTAAGTAGATTGTTGTGTTAATTATGTCTATTTTTTGTTCTTTGATTACATTTTTCTAATGATTTTTATTTTATGTGGTTAGAAGCAAATTGCTTTACTACACTACTATTTAAAATAATCATTTACATATAATTTCAAATAAAATAATCATTTACTTACGATAAAATAAAATTAACTAGAGAAGAATTATTTAACCTTTTTTTTTCTTTCTAAAAAAAATAAAATTTACTGGTTTTTTCGCCAAAAAAAATAAAGTCTAGTAATTTTTTCACCAACTTGATAATTTAAAAAAAAAATTCAAAAAAAATAAAATTTAAAATTTTTTTGGTCAACTTGATAATTTAATATATGTTTCACGAAAAATAGATAGTTTAAGAATTTTTTCACTGTTATCCTACAAAAATAAAATAAATTTGGACACAAGTTTATTTTACATACATTGGTATTGATAAAAAAAATATACAAAATTGACAATAAAAATAGATTTTCAGAAAAGAAGAAATTTTTTTTTTTTTGGGGTTTGTATAAAAGCCTCATCGAGTCCTCTTATCCGTCGAGTGGGTTTAGCGGACGATGGCTACATTGTGTCTCCCATGGAGCTTCTCCTTTACCAGTTTCCCCTTCCAAAATACTGATGCTCCTCGGTTTCTTCACCCAATATACGGACATCATTCGGTTTCCTCCACTGTCGTCTCCCTCTCTATTTCAAACTCCTCTTCCATGATTGTCGACGACAATCTCGGCGCATTCCTCGAGGTCGTGTTTCTGTAAATCACGTATGTTCATGTGTTTCACACTTATATCTGATTTTTTTCATTTCTTTCTTCTTGTAGATTCTTCCTCAAGATCTGCGTCGCCGTTTGCTAAACGACTCCCGTAGAAACCAGCTTGTAGAGGTTACTCTTCAATTCAATCTCTTCTTCGACAAGTTTTAAGCCTTCTTCTGTGAGAAATGAGAAATGTTATGGATGAATTTGAATCTGGATTAGGTAATTATGGATTTGGGGAGACCACCTGAAGCACGTTATTTGGGGGAATCCGGAGGCCAATATCTTAGGACTATCGAGGTAACCTAATTTTGTTCTCTTTTGATCTTCATTTATGTTCGATTAGGTGTGTCACTGGTTTCTATCTTTCATACTGGACTCTTGTACCCATGAAACACTAGCTTAGGTATCCATGGAAGAGCTAGAGGATGCTCAAGAGCTAGTAGGTGAATTTGGGGCTGATAATAGAGCTGGAATAGAAGGTACATTGCACAGGATATCAGCAATTCGCAATAGAAAAGGCTTCATTGTAGGCTTAACTTGCCGAGTTGGGAGAGCTGTGAGTGGTCATATTGACATGCTTTATGACCTCCTTCACTATGGGAAAAGCATCTTGTTCGTTGGACGGTACTAGCAACAAGAACACTAGTTTATGCTTCATTTATCTGCAGATTTTTCTTAAACTCCTTTGATGATGATGATCTACAGGCCTGGTGTGGGTAAGACCACTGTTTTGCGAGAGATTGCTCGTGTTTTGTCTGATGAATTCCAGAAAAGAGTGGTTAGTATATAGCCTATGATGTATGTTCTTAGCTTTTTGAAGGTTTTGCCTGGAAGTGATTGGTGTGTACACGTGCACAATATGTGTGTGTTTAGGTGATAATTGATACGAGCAATGAAATAGGAGGAGATGGTGATATACCTCACTCAGCTATTGGAGGTGCACGTAGAATGCAAGTACCGAAACCATCTTTACAACATAAGGTGATGATTGAAGCAGTAGAGAATCATATGCCACAAGTGATCATAGTTGATGAGATTGGAACAGAAGCTGAAGCACTTGCTTGTCGTTCCATAGCTGAAAGAGGAGTGATGTTAATTGGTACTGCTCATGGAGAGCAGCTTCAAAACATCATAAAGAATCCTACCCTTTCAGATTTGGTAATTTCTCATTACTTTCTCGAATCTTGTTCTTGTTTTTCCTGAAACTTGATTCATGTTTGCTGATTGATGAATATAGATTGGTGGTATTGAAACTGTTACTCTTGGAGATGAAGAAGCTAGAGCGAGAAGAACACAGAAGAGTATTTTGGAGAGAAAAGCTCCACCGACGTTTTATTTCTTGATTGAGATGAGAGAGAGAGATTATTGGATTGCACATCAGGTAATATATGTAACTTGATAATCTATATGTGGTTGACTTTGACCAGCAAAGATGAAGTGAATTAACAAATTTGTTTGTTCTCGTTCTTGGGTTTAGACGGAAAAGAGTGTTGATATGTTGCTTCGTGGAAGGAATCCCATGGTTGAGGTACTTTATTGTTGTTGTAATTAATGTGTAGTTTAAGTAGAGATCAAAAGCTACTGATTTTAACCGTACGGTTTACAGGTACGGAAGAGAGATGAGGAGATGAAAGTAGTGATAGAAAGATGGAAGGCATACGACGGACAAGGCATCTGAGTCAAAATGGTCAGAGTTGACTTTTTTTTCTTTCTTTTGAATTAAGTTGTTCGTCAAGTAGCATAAAACGACGTCGTTTCATTGTCGTTGGTAAAACGTATAGATGGCCGAAACGCTAGAGCCATTTTCTCTAAACGGCGTGCAGTTTGTTATAAAAAGTGAGACAGCGTGCAAGTACTTTATAACGAAACGGCGCGTAGTTTGCTTAAGCAAACTAAAAACAGCATGCAAGTAATTGAAAATTAAACTGAACGTAGTTCTATAGTGTAAATGCAGCTCTTTTTAACGAAACACCGCGTAGTTTACTTACGTAAACTAAAGACGGCATGCAATTAATTTTAACCAAACTGAAAGTAGTTCTATAGTGCAAACGAAAGACGACATACAAGCCATATCTTATAAAACGACGCACAACTCATTAATGTAAAGCAAAAAACGGCATGCTTGTTAGATAAATTAGACAGTGTGCATTCCCTTCACACAAATGCAAGATAGCACACAGTTTGTCTTCTTGCTTCGAACCGTACGGATAAAAGTTAGCTGAACGACTAAACTAATAAGACGACGTCAAGTTAACATATATCAATAAATCAAACACTACTATATAATTAATATAAATATATTTTACACTATTGAAATAAAAATTTGTTATTATATATATATACACATCATTTTATAAATTATTATTGGTAATTATTATTTATAAAAAAACAGGGATTTTTTTTTCCACAAACCAGGTCGTATGTATATACAGTTGATGCAAACCAGGAACTCAGAAAAACCAATATTACCCCTTATCTTGCTGGTTCAGAGGAGGACAAAATGGTAAATCTAAACCACCATTGAAACTGAAAACTAGCAGCCATAGCGTCTGGTATTTCACTCCACCTAGCGGCTCCCTATTTTGTCCATTTCTTTCTATTATATAACACACCACTCGTAAATCAAATTCTTCATCCATCAAAAAATCATAAAGCATTTCCAACATTCAAAATCAAAGAAGTTTCTCGAGAAAAAAAATGAGTTCTACAAGCAAAGCATGGTTAGTGGCCGCAAGCATCGGAGCCGTGGAGGCATCGAAAGATCAATTAGGTATGTGTCGATGGAACTACCTGATACGATCCGTGAATCAACGGATCCGGAGCAAAGTGAGATCCGCTTCTCAGGCGAACAGACTACCTTCTTCCGCCGTCGTCACCTCCGGTAAAGATGAGAAAGCGAAACAAGCAGAAGAATCTCTCAGGACGGTTATGTACTTGAGCTGTTGGGGTCCTAATTGATGGAGACGGATCTAGATCTAAACCATGGATTGAATCGATTGCTCAGCAGATCTAACAGATTATCATGGTAAAAGAAGTGCTGTATCAAGAGCAATGCAATCGCAAACCCTAGGAACTCTGAAATTGGGGAAAATCTGGAATCCCTAGTGGACGCCGCCATGGAACCAAATCTGGGGAAAGATCAGTAGGATAAATCCACACTTGCTCTTATCATTGTTTTACTCTACAAGACATTGTAAACATTCTTTAAAGACAAATTTGATGCGAAGTTTCGTATGACCTTTGACATGACTATCAATGGTGATTTATATTCAAGAAAATTCAGTGAGAAATCTGAAGATATTTTGTAGAGAATTTGACAAGTAACAATAATAATTATTCTCTTTGAGAAATGAAAAAAGCGAAGATATGAAGATGTTAAAGAGATTTAAGAACACAGATTCAAGAAAGTGTAACTTTATTATATGTTGATATACCTGTATGCAAAAAATTGTTTGAGCAGAATTTTAGCATTCTTAATAAGAAAAGTAATCAAAGTATATTTGGACCGACACTTTCAGATTAAAGAACATAATCTCATATATTGTCACAATTGTTTAGAAGACCAAAATAAATGAATAAGGTGATTAATTAAAAGTAATCAAGAAATTATTAAAAAAAAGGTTGAGTTTTAAATTGATTTGGAGAGTAATTTGTGGTTTTATTTGAAGTTTAAAGAGATTTTAAAAATAGTTTCAAGTGTTTAGGAAAATTACATTTGGGATGTTTGGAGTACAAATTTTACACAAAGACGTCTTGAACAAAAAAGAATTGAGAATATTATTAAAATTCAAAATTTAATGTTAACAAATGATTTAAAAAAATATTTATAAATTTGTGTATAATTTTTTTTTAACTTCTAAATTTGTATATTTTTTCCTCTCAATATATGAGATAGTTTTTTTTTTTTTCCCTGCATATGAGATAGTTTTATAAATAGATATTATAGTTATATTTATCTCATTATCTGCTTAAATTATTTTTATAGTTTCGAGGTCGTGTGCATTACTATTTCCCATTACAACACACACACGTATTGATTTTTAAGGAAACCAGGTGCGCATAGACGCACTTGCAGCAACCCAGGAGGTTTTAAAAAGTCAATACTACCCCTTATCTACTTTGTTTGGAAGTGGACAAAATGGTAATTTTACTCACCCACCATTGAAAACCAGCAGACGCAGCGTCTGGTATTTCACTCCACCTTGCGGCTATTTTGTCCATTTCTCTCTCTTATATAACACACCACTCGTAAATCCAATTCTTCATCAAGCAAAAACTCACAAAGCAATTTTCCAACATACAAAATCAAAGAAGTTTCTCAAGAAAAAAATGAGTTCAACGAGCAAAGCATGGTTAGTGGCTGCAAGCATCGGAGCCGTTGAGGCGTCGAAAGATCAATTAGGTATGTGCCGATGGAATTACTTGATAAGATCGGTGAATCAACGGATCCGGAGTAAAGTGAGATCCGCTTCTCAGGCGAACAGGCTCCCTTCTTCCGCCGTCGTCGCCTCCGGTAAAGATGAGAAGGTGAAACAAGCAGAAGAATCTCTCAGGGCGGTTATGTACTTAAGCTGTTGGGGTCCCAATTAATGGAGACGGATCGAGATCTCTCACCATTGATTGAATCGATTGCGCAGCAGAATCTGATAGATTATCCAAGTCGAAGATCAATGAAATCAAAAAACTAAGAGGCCTTTGAATTGGGGAAGATCTGGAAACCCTAATTGGCGCCATTGATTTGGTTATTTTGGGGATTAGAGCAGATTCACGTTCAAATTGTAGCAAAGATTACACTACTTTGTACATAACTGTAAAAGAAATTGAATATATATATTTTTGAAAATCAAATTTTGTCATGTCTACAAAAAGTATATAATTAATATGCGGTTACCACAATATAGGAAAAGATTAAATCAAGTCTCTAAGAAGTTTGGTCAAATATAAGTAAATTTAATCTTTAATTATGCAATAAAAGATAATATAATATAGATCGGTTAATGTTTGTAATGAAATTAAAGTTAAATATACAAAATTCAATTTTTCTATAGGCAGATCAAGTTGTAACGTACATTAATTAAAAATGCATACAAAAAAATTAACAGGTAAAAAATGTTAGCGGACACTTAGATATATAAGCTAATAGATTAACGTGACAAAATAAAATAATTTCTTTATCTTGCGTTCATCACTAAACTAGATGTTACGGTGGTTGCAAACATAAACTACTTGTCGTTTTTAAGAAGAAAAAACTACTTCCCGTTTTTTGGTAAGCAGAAGAATAATTATATACAGTTTTAGAAGAAAAAAAAATGGTTTACAGTTATGTAGTTTAATTTTATTTTTTTAAAGCGTGTATTGGTTTTTAAGGAAACCAGGTGCGTCCATGCGTGTATCCGCACGTACTTGCGGCAATCCAGGGACTTTAAAAAGTCGATATTACCCCTACTCTAATTTGTTCTCATATGGACAGAATGGTAAATTAACTCACCCACCATTGAAGCTTGGAAACCAGCAGCCAAAGCGTCTGGTATTTCACTCCAACTAGCTGATACTTTGTCCACTTCTTCGTTATATAAGAGAAACCAGTCGTATCTCTTCTTCTTCATCGACAAAATTCACAAAAGCAACTTTCTATATACAAGAAGCCAAGAGTTTCCTCTGATCATTCAAAAAGAGAGAAAGAGATGAGTTCAACGAGCAAAGCATGGTTAGTGGCGGCAAGCATTGGAGCCGTGGAGGCGTCGAAGGACCAATTAGGCATGTGTAGATGGAACTACGTGTTGAGATCGGTGAATCAACGGATCCGGAGTCAAGTGAGATCTGCTTCTCAGATGAACAAGCTCCCTTCGTCCTCCGTCGTCGCCTCCGGTAATGATGAAAAGACGAAACAAGCTGAGGAGTCTCTCAGAACAGTCATGTATTTGAGCTGTTGGGGTCCCAATTAATGGAGATAGATCGAGAATCGAGATCCCTAACCATCAATTCAATTGATTGCTCAGCAGAATCCAACAGATTATGCATCAAGTCGCGGAGGTTGGAGCAATGAAATCGAAAACCTAACAGCTCCGAATTGGGGAAAATCTAGAAACCCTAATTGACGCCATTGACGCTTATTATGAGGAACAAGAAGTAGAAATCATACAATTGTACAAAAGCGTAGATGAAAAATCAAAATACTGTTTTTGATTCATTCTGATTCTTGAATCCAGAGACAATTTTGAGCAAAATTGAGTATGATCTTGTAGCCATGAACAAGCTTTTCTTGATTCAATAAAACAATGAACTGTTAAATTAAAACCACTTGTTATTTCATGTAGAGAATTACAGATGTTTTTTTACACTGTAAGATATAAACAAAACCCAAACCTATTCCTCTTTCTATGGTATAAATCCAAACTTTTCCAAATCTGAAGCTAACTTTTATTGTACAGAGCAGTTAAATACTCTGCATTTTTTTTATGAATCTTGTTCTTTACAAATAAATCAAGAACCTCCATTGTTACCATTCACGTTACAAGCTCATTGCTCTTGCTGAGCCTATTCTTTCATCATCCTGCAAAAGTTCAGGTTTCAGTGTTCATCATAAGCCAAATTGCAGATAAAAGTTAGCGGTTTGTATAAATAAAATCATCATACAGTAGATTCTGTAGCATCTTTTAACTTGTTCTCAGACAGGTAATGGTCATAAGCACCATCTCCTCTAAGTATCTTTGCTGTGCATCCATTAGAAGTTTCTGAGTTTGTTGATTCAACATCTACAATAACTGCATCAACTCTTTCATCTCCTGTCTTAGCATCTGGGATCTGAAATTTTTTAAATAGAAAGGGATCTTTTTAGAGTTTATATACAGTAGCTGAACTAGCTTAATAATCTTTACGTTAAGCTTAAGTACCTCAAACATGGATTCGGTAAGAATGGTTTCGAGTAAAGCTCTTAGTCCTCTTGCGCCTGTATTTTTAACCATAGCTTTTTTGGCAATCAGAGCAAGAGCTTTCTCAGTAAAATGCAGCTTTACCTGAGTTTTTGCAACAGGTTTTGGGATCAAGTCAAGTTTTAAACGTCAAGATATTTATATGCGTAAAAGCTATGTATTGGAAAGTGAATGAGCTTACGTTATTCATGATAAATAGTTTCTTGTACTGTTTCCCAAGAGCATTTTTGGGTTCTACAAGCACCTGCAAGACAAGAATAAGTTAAAGTTTCAAGCTTTGATGATGGCAAGTGGCAACCATTCTTTCATTAGCTGCGATGAGGCAGAAGTAGCATGAGATTCAAAGCGATTACCCGAGTGAGCTGGTCTTCGGTTAGAGCTGACAAACTAACTAATATGGGAAAGCGTCCTACAAACTCCGGTATAAGGCCATATGCTGTTAAATCGGCACTCTCAACCTGTAAATGCAGATGACAATTCAAAACTTGGATCTCTTTCGAGAAAACAGAGGCATTAACCTAAGGAAACACAAGTTTAACAAAATTTCTTTAGTTAATTACCGATTCTAGCAAAGATGAAGTTAGTAGACCACTGGTCATGCCACTGGTACTCATGTTGGCACGGACTGGGGCTCCAAAACCAATTGATGACTCTTGTCGTCTGGCAAACAACAGAGATGGTTACCAAAATTCAAACAGAATCAGGAATGCACATGAACAAAAAGGAAGTACCTTTCAACAATGGTCCTCTCAAGGTCAATAAATGCTCCTCCGCATATAAAGAGGATATTTTTTGTATCTATCTGTACATTATAAGACATTCAGCAATGAAAAATCATGAATTTACAAGGCACTTAGATATGTAGAGCGAGAGGACACTTTGTTCTAGCTTTAGACCTGTATATGATCACCCCTTGGATGCTTCCTTGCTCCCTTCCCTGGAACATTTACGACCTAGGCAAAAAAAAAAACGAATACCGTAATGATCAATACCAAAACAAGAAAAGACTCCAGAAACAACGATGAATACCAAATCAACTTACGGTGCCTTCAAGTAATTTCAAAAGTGCCTGTTGAACACCTTCCCCAGAAACATCCCGGCTAATGTTTAAGCTCTCAGCCTGCAGAAGAGAGAATTTAGGGCGGGTCAAGGCTCGATAATCTAGTTCTCTTATCGATTTCAGGAGTCATCATGTCTTGTACACTATTACTGACCTTCTTTGTTATTTTATCAACTTCATCAATGTAAACTATACCCTGCTGTGCTGCTTGCACGTTGAACTCAGCAGCCTACATGATATAAGGAATCTTATGAAAGGAAATAAGATGGAAAATGTCCTAAACATGTAAATTGTGACAGAAAAAGAAGAGGTACCGTTAGTAGCTTATGAAGGATTGATTCCACATCTTCACCAACATAGCCAGCCTGTAAATCCACCGTACAAAAGTTGGGTCAAAATAACATAGAAAACGCTATCACGAAGCTAAGAGCTGCTACACAATGTTTAATTTGAATCTAAAACAATCCAAAAGTTCAAACGCTGGCAAGCATATGTACTTACATGAGTACAGAAATCACATTCTTACCTGAGTCAATGTAGTAGCATCAGCAATGACAAAAGGAACATTTACAAGCCGAGCTAAAGTCTTAGCAAGTAATGTCTTCCCTATTTGTTCAAGAATAGCCAAAATCAAACGTCAAAGCCAGAAGCTACTATGGGGGTACGTAGGACGCAATGCTATCAGAAAAACACAAGTTCGTACCAGAGCCAGTAGGTCCCATCAAGAGTACATTGCTCTTTTCTAATTCTACATTATCGTCATCATCAACTACTTCTGCTGCTGACCTAGTATTCAAGGTTCACCATGTTAGTTTCCTACATAAGCCTGATTTCACAACAAATTACAATTACTGAGTAGTAAAACGTAATATTGCAATCAATTACTCATACTAAGCCAGGAGAGAAAACAATGGATGACAAAGAAACCAACCCTTTTCTCATGGATGTATGATATATTCTCTTATAGTGGTTATACACAGCGACAGAGAGCACCTATGATCAAAGTCATAAGCTATTAATGGAGGTTGAATTCATAGATAGTAAATGTGATGTTAAGGTAAAAAAAAGAGTACCTTCTTAGCGTGGCTTTGGCCAATGACGAACTTATCAAGCCATTTGCAAATTTCCTTTGGCGTAGGGAAGTCTTTGCCAAGGTTGATTCCTCCCCATCGACTAACGTCGTTAGCTGCATCGGGTAACGGAGGAGTTTCGACATTAACGTTGTTACCGGAAGCTTGAGCTATGTTATTTGGAGGAGGAGCCTGTACAGAAGATCCATTAAGAGGAGGAGGCATTGCCCAATTCTCAGGTGGCTCAGCACCGTAAGATCTAAGCGTCTCCCAAAAGGAAGATCTGAGATTATTCCTGAATTTAGGGTTGTGAATTTGGTCTTTTGAATGTTTCCTATTGGTAGTTGGAGAATGAACACGACCAATCTCGATGAAAGTTCCTTGTAGAGGAGAACCATCGTTAGGGTTAAAGCAGTAAGCGGTTTTGCAAGTTGGACAGAAATTGACGGCTTGGAAATTGCTTTTGTCGCCGGCGGAATCGTCCGGACGTTGAAGATTTGAAGAAGGAAATTGACGATTAGAGAAGAGAAAATCCATTTGTTTGGAGCAACGAGGACAATTAGCCTCAGCTTTAATCTTCCGGCGTGTGGTAGGGATCGGGAAATCATCGCCTCCTCCTCCTCTTCCACCTCCTCCGCCTTGCTCCGACTTAAATCGCTCCTGTACACGACGAGGCGATCCTAATTGTAGACAATAGAGATGCGTGGGAACAGGTGAAATTGACCGAGCATGGAATGCTAACGCCGTTAGATTCCTCCATCTCCAAATTCCAGCCATTAGATTTGAAACTGTAATGATTGTAATCAAACTATACAAGATTTGTAGATACAAAATCGAACAAACAGAGTTCAGAATCAGAAGAATTCGAAGAAAAACTCAAAATCGAGATCCGTGAAGGTGTAGAAATCAACGAGATATATGTCTGCATCAACTCCGATGATATCTGTATCTCCCTCTCTCTCTATATATATAGGTTTGTATGAATTAACACAATATTGAATAAATGAAGGAGCGTTAGATCTGGTAGAGAAACCTTAAATCCATCAATTTACAGAAGCGATGGAAGGAGAGAAGAAAAAAGCGGAAAAAGTGAAGAAAACGATAGAGTTTCAAAGAAAATAACCAAACACATTATCCATCTCTCTCTCTTTCTCTCTCTCTCCTCTCTCTCTTTCTCTCTCATCACGTTGCGTTTGGTGGAAGAGCACATGGTGACACGTGGTATCGATATCTCCGGGTGAAATTGATGGCGGAGCAGTTTGTTACAGACGGTGGCGTATGGGATACGAATCAGTTTGTATCCGGAAAGCTTTCAAAGTCCAATCACTTGAACCATTTGAAGCAAGTTCAGTCGTTTCTAATCACTTCTGGTCACAATCGTTCACCATTTTTGTACTTTAAGCTTCTCCGCTTCTGTACTCTTCGTCTCTGTAATCTCTCTTACGCTCGTCTTATATTCGATCATTTCTCTAATCCGAATACACATCTCTACGCTGCCGTTTTAACTGGTTATTCTTCTTCTCTTCCTCTTCATGCTTCCTCTGCATTTTCCTTCTTCCGTCTTATGCTCCGTCGCTCTTTTTCCCGCCCTAATCACTTCATTTATCCATTGGTACTCAAATCTACTCCTCATCTCTTTTCTGAATTCTCCACTCCTTTGGTGCATTCTCATTTGCTTAAATCTGGTTTTCATCTCTATGTTGTTGTTCAAACTGCTCTACTTAATTCCTACGCTTCTTCTGTTTCGCATATCACTCTTGCTCGACAACTGTTCGACGAAATGTCTGAGAGAAATGTTGTCTCCTGGACTGCTATGCTTTCTGGTTATGCTAGGTCTGGTGATATACCTAATTCAATTGCTCTTTTTGAGCAAATGCCTGAGCGTGATGTTCCCTCCTGGAACGCTATTCTTGCTGCTTGTACTCAAAACGGACTTTTTATTGAAGCTGTTTCTCTGTTTGGAAGGATGATTAAAGAGCCTCAGATTCGTCCTAATGAGGTAACTTTAGTTTGTGTGCTCTCTGCTTGTGCTCAAACTGGAATGCTTAAGCTAGCTAAAGAGATTCATGCCTTCGCTTACCGTCGTTCTCTTTCTTCTGATCTCTTCGTTTCAAATTCCTTGGTTGATTTGTATGGAAAATGTGGGAATTTGGAGGAAGCAAGCTCTGTTTTTAAAATGGCGTCTAAGAAAAGTTTAACAGCTTGGAATTCAATGATAAATTGCTTTGCGTTACATGGTCGAAGTGAAGAAGCTATAGCATTGTTTGAAGAAATGATGATGTTGAGCTCTAATCATATAGAACCAGATCATATTACCTTCATAGGCCTTCTTAATGCTTGCACCCATGGCGGTTTAGTATCAGAAGGTCGTGCTTACTTCAACCTAATGACAAATAGATTCGGTATTGAACCTAAGATTGAACATTATGGTTGCCTTATAGATCTTTTAGGAAGAGCTGGTAAGTTTGATGAAGCACTGGAAATTATGGAGGGAATGAAAATGAAAGCAGACGAGGCTATTTGGGGCTCATTACTTAATGCTAGTAAGAAATATGGCCAATTGGGTTTAGCTGAAGTTGCTGTCAGAAACTTAGTTGCTTTAAATCCCAACAATGGAGGTTATGTTGCTATGATGGCGAATTTATACGGAGAGATGGGTAATTGGGACGAAGCACGGAAAGCTAGAAAGATGATCAAACACCAAAATGCTTATAAAACCCCAGGATGTAGTTGGATTGAGATCGATAACGAGGTTCATCAATTTTACTCTCTTGACAAATCACACCCGAAGAACGAAGAGATTTATCTTCTACTAGACAATTTGATTTCTTTCAACACTTTTGGAAGATCTTAAGTTGTCAATATATGCTTTATGCCCTCTAATGGCGAGTTTGCTTTAAAGATAAATGACTTGCACTGAAAATGGCTTCAGATGCTCTGGGAATGGAATCTCTGGTACAATTTATTGCCTTTAGAAACGAGGTTTTACATTGTTTAGTGGACATACTTTACAACATTACTTTTCACAGGACACAATACATCGATTCAGACATCAATCTCAGGTTGGAACATTAAGAAGACTTGAGTTTACCAGTTTGATCCTCATCAGCAGCAATGTCAACAACTCTTGGACCATTGACTTTATCTGGTGAAAGTTTGTTCAAGGAAATAGTGAGCACACCATTGTCAAGTTTAGCCTTAACAGAGTCCAAATCCACATTGTCAGGCATCCTGAACTGTCTCCAGAATTTGCCATGAGATCTCTCCACTCTATGCCATTGATCACCTTCCTTCTCTTCCTCTCTTTTCCTCTCGCCGCTAACTCGTAGAACTCGGTTCTCCTCCACCTCTATCTTTACTTCATCTCTCTTCATCCCAGGTACATCAAGCTTAATCATGTGTTCTTCAGCTGTTTCTTTCCAGTCTACTCTCACAGGAGACAAAGCTACGCTTTGATCCCTCTCAAGACCTAATGGGATTTTCTCCAAGATCCTAAAGGGATCTGGGATCCGATCTAGCAAGAGATCGGAGAGTAGAGTGCTTGGAGTCTCGAATGCAGATGTTTTGACGTTTCCCAAGAACAGAGTTACAAGGAAAAGGCCTAGGAGCAAACGGTATGGAAATGCGAGAGAGAAATGCTTCATCTTTGGTTAGTACTCGTTTTTCTTGCAACAGGGGTTAACAGGAAGAAATAGTTTATGACTTTGCTGTGTTTCTTCTTTTCTTTGAGGACTAAGTTTAAGTTCTTTGGTCTATATATAGACGCGTCTAGTGAAGAGTAGTACAGGTTCTTGAACATTCTTGTGCTTTATTTTTCCTTCTATTTACTCAATTATGATAGAATTTTAGAAAGTTCTAGGGTTAGCTAGTTTGAGGCTTTGAGTGTCTTCTATTATGTTCTGGACACTTCGTCTCCTACAGTAATGGCGTTCTGAAAACATGACCCAAATACAAGCTGGGCCTATAATTTTACTTGCTTTCTAGGCCCTGTTACTTTCCGGTACACTTCTCTACTGTGTTTGGTATCTGTTAGCGTAGTGTACACGTTATTAGATTTTTTTGTTTTGTTTTTGTGCTTAATTTAGTCCAAACCAGAGATATGAACAAATAGTCCATCTTTTTAGTTCATGTAGCTAACAAGATCTATCTCACACTCTATATTCAAGGAAATTGCAGAACATCAATGGCATGTATACATTGGTTTTATGTCAATTTACAAAAAATACTATTATCTGATTGTTTCCTTTCTCTTCCATGACTAGATTCTGCTGCATTGCCAACAAAAGAGCAAGGAAAGCCAAACAGGGAAAAATATGAAACCTGGAACAAACACAAACTCCATGAGCAGATATGGCACAAGTCTTCAACTCTAAACATCTCTTCTGCAGCTTCTTTAGTTCCTGTTTGAGATAATTGAGCATTCATAAGCTTTTAATTGGGTCATTTGATTCTTCATTATCAAAAACAACCCAAACCATGCTGATTTTAGTCTCTACAGGAAACGAGAAAAGACTAGAAGATGGAATACTGGGTTGCTGCAGTTTCTGTTTTCTTCCATTGCAAGTAATTGTATCTTTTAGATTAGTGGAGATTGAGAAACCACTTTTACCTGCAGGAGAATGGCTTGAACATTCCTCTAGTGCTACTATATGATCCATAGTAATAGGTTGCACATATGGGTAGTCCAAGTTCTTTGTCCTAGCAAATCCCTTACATTTTTCATATAACTCGCTAAGATCTTGAATCTGTTGAGAAGCTTTTCTCAACATTTCACAAGCTAAAGCTCTTGCAGGTCTTGAAAGATCAAAAAGCATGTTAATAAGAGCAGCTATACCATCAGAATACGTCATGTAAACCTGGAAACTCTCTTTCAAAATGTTACCGGTAGCTGCTTGGACTAAGTTATTAGTAGCCCAAGGATTAACCGGTGAACAATTCAACACCTTTGCAATGAACTCCTGACACTTTGGTAAGATATGGAACACCAAATCCATGGATTTTTCTTTGTAACGGCTAAATTTTGTACCACCAGACATTATAGGTTCGAGTTTACCAGCTTGGTTTATGATCCATCCAACTCTTTCTTGTAGATAAGCTACATAGTTTTGCAGAAACACAAAAGATGGATCTGAGCTCATCATGAACCAGCAGCAACCAATTTGGAGATGACCAGAGGTGTGAGCAATATGCAATTGCTGCTCGATGCGACGACTGCTACCACGCAAGAGACGGTGAAAAAGCAGCAGAGTTTTACCCGCGACTAAGCAATCTCTTGTCTTAGCTAAACGACGTGATATCTGCTCTGCAAGAAAAGGGATTGAACCAGGAGTGTTAGAGACAAGGAAGAGTATCTCGTGCATGGTTTTGTCATCAACAGGACAATCATCATGGCTCGTGGCTCGAACCACTGCAACTTCAATGTCAAATAAGCCTTTTTCATTGTAGTTTTGTACAATAGCTCTGCCTATGGATGCATGATCCTTGGCGTGACCAAGAACTTGTCGAAACTTGGCAGATAAATCAAGCCTCATTGAAAAAAATAAATAACAGTTTCCATAGTGAAGTCTATATATATGATTATATAATCACATGAGGGCCAAGAGGAGAAAGTTGCCAATAAAAGAAATAAAACGCCAAGAAATAGTGGTGAGGAATCATATCTTTTTTTTTTCAACCTAAAGAAGGAACAATCCTGCAAATATTATTAAAGAAACCTAACGAAAGTCAAAGTCACTTTACGAAGATGCTGTCCTGACTTTATGACTAAAACTATAGATTAACACATATCTACTTTCCTTTGGGACCAGACTAACTATACGGCCCCCTTTTTTTCATTTTTGCAAAAAAGTCCTTATTTTTTAATTTGGGGTTTTAAACTCTAATCCTTTAAAATTCGACTTTTTGCCCCCTCATCTTTTCCTTTTTTGTGAAAAAAACTCTCACCCTAAAAACCCTGCAACATCACCACAATCACTAGTAATTCAGCTGCCACCATCATAATCCGATCTCGGGTTTTAAGTATGTTATTCTATACTCAGTCTTTCACACTCAAGTATCAACTTCCTAGCGAAGACCTTGATTCTCTCGTCACAACGGATGAATATCTTGAAGAGTTTTTAGGATGAACGTTTTTTTGTCGCAAAAACAGGAAAAGTGAGGGGGCAAAAAACCGGATTTGGAAAAGATTGGGGTTTAAAAAACCAAATAAAAAGTGAAGGTTTAAACCAAAGGTGAGGAGACAAAAATCCAGATTTTAAAATGTTTAGAGTTAAAAAACCAAATTAAAAAATTGAGGTTTTTTTTCGCAAAAACGGAAAAGATGAGGAGGCGTTTCACCCTGGCTATAAGTTATAACTCAACATGACAACATCAAAGCTGATCATTCCCTATAATAATTACAGTAATTTGCATATAGTAATCAATTTAATAGAATCTTAAGATTCATACCAGAGATAAAAGGGCAGGCCAATGGTCGCTGTTCACTTCCATGAGAAGTCAAGGAATCTTGTACTCTTTGTACACACTTTCAGAATTCAGATCCACGTTTAAAGTATATAAGAAATGAGTCAGAATGCACCATAAAAATTAATACTTCCTTCAGTTTTCAGGATAAAAAAATTAATAAAAACAATTTCTAAAAAGAGTCAACTCCATAAAAGTTGTTTCTTTATCCAATGTGGGGAAGAAGAGAACCTCATTCTACAAGAATCTGATTCTTCTGCATCAAACTCTTTTGCTATTTTTCCAATATCCATTATACCTGAGAACATTCCTGCAGGCAGTGACTGGTTTTCTTCATTTGTTCCCTATTAACCGAAATGCTAAGCGTGTAATATACGTGTAAGTACACTCATTTTAAATTAAACAAAAATAAAAGTGCACTCATTTTATCTGATATATGCATGCTAATCCCTAGTAGCTGAGACAGTAGAGCTATTTGGTCAACGAGAGTCAACTCTAAATTGCTACATATATCACAAAGTAATTTTCATATATTCACAAGGGAAACTATGTATTGACTGAAACCAAAGCTTGCATACGCTAGATCATGCAAGATATATAAGCCCTAGAATACAGTCCTGAAGCTCTGAAATGCAAGAAATACTAGATTGCTGCGTCCACTTACAATAAAAGGAGAGAAATATTACCATAATAATTTGAACAGCGTATACTTCTCCATCTTAAACATGTGATTGGTTTAAAGATGTTAAACCCAGCTCAACATTTCACATTTGTACTGTATACAAAATTATGGTGCATGAAATGATAGTCACAATACAACAGTAGCTACTCACATAATATACGTCAAAGGCCTGACTACCATATTTCAAATGACGACACACCCCAACTATTTGAGAGGCTTCATTCCCTGAAAGATCAGGAAAAGAAAAGCTCTCCAATTTAGAACTCATTTAGCATGTTGATCGTTCAAATAATAGTTATGATATGCCAAAAATTGAAACTACGCAACAGCAGGTGAAACCAAACCTATAAAACAATGTTGCAATCACCCTTTTACTCTAAAGTCTTTTACCAAATCAAATGTTGTAACCACCAACAAGAATTAATTAAGTAATTGAGTGAGAAAGGGGGAAAGATGGAAGAGAAAGCAAAAGAACATGCAATAGCATAAACAAATAATTTCAGATTGATTTCACTCAAGATGAAAGTCTTAAGAATTTAGAAAGCAGGACCTTTCTATGAAAAGGAGAAATACACAGCGTTACCACTAGCTTACTGGCATAATCCTGATAAAAGAGTATTTGAATAATTCTGAAAAAATTGTACCTTAGCAGCCCTCATACTATTCACCGCCATGCGAAGACTATCATGGGAGAGTATCAAACGAGACAAGCCACCAGTGCTCAAACTGAAAAATCAAAGAGTAAGGTGATCCAAAGTTAGGCAAAATACAATGTATTGGATTTCAGAGAATCAAAGGTTCAGGAAGGTTTTGTTACCCTAGAAATTTAGCAGACTCGGAGATAGAGCCGTCAGAGGCAGATATTACATCAAGCAAAGCTTGCATCCCCTGTTAAAGAGAACCGCACTTGAGCAAAAGGAAAATTGAGGGCAGAGTAGAGCCAGAGGAAAAACAAGAAAGAGAGACATACAGGTACAAATTTAGGATTGTTAGGTCCAATCTGGGAACCAGAAGAAGTTCTGATAGTGGATTTCGGAGGTAGGATTTGAAGAAGCTCCTCCGGAGGAGAATACGCAGCTAAGTCCACTTGGTTCCTCACTAGCAAAGTAATCAGAAGCAAGTAAGGAATTTACAGTTAACACGTTTCAACAGACAAAAAAATTGAATAAAACTGGGGAGAAGGCATTGATACCTTTGATGGCGAGGAGCGTGCGAAGACGAGTCAGAGCAGAAGCGCGGTTCTTGTGCTGTGAACGGTCTTCGACGGCTTGAGCTACGATACCTGTAGGGAGATGTTTAAGGCGGACAGCAGAGTCTCGTTTGTTCCTGTGTTGTCCTCCAGGACCTGAAACTCTAAAAGTCTCTAATCTGCATTGCTTCATTAATTCTTCATCGCTAAACTTCAAGTAATTTGGAATTTGAGCATTTGCAACAACGCTACCAGAATCTTTACCCCCATCTCCATCGACACTGCTACTACCACTATAACTTCTGTCGCCACCGCCGTCTGATGATGAATAACAAAGAATCGACCGTAATCGGTATCCAAATTCATCGGATCGAACGGTCCGGTGATAGTAACCAGCAGAAGAGGAAGACGAAGGAGATAGAAGAGAAAGCGATCGAAGTAGGGGACTGCGACGGACGAGAAGAGGAAATTTAGCGTGAAAGAGAGCGGCTACGGCCATGATCGCCATGGCAGAGCCACCACGACGAGATTGGTTACAGAGAGGAATCTCGTAGCTTCGGCCCAGCCCATTAAAACTATCCATTGGGCTTAGCAACAGAACAAATCTTCAAAATTTAGACTACGTGTCCTTTTTCAAGACAAATAAATTGAATTTTAATTTTTGAAGAGCCTTTTTTTTTTATTTTGAGTTTGCAATGCTAAAATAGAAAATGTATTTTTTTATTCGATTGATAAATTAATTATAGTTTTTTTTTTAAAATTTTAGTTTAATTATGATAAAAGAAATTTAATATAATAAATCATTAAAACATATTAAAAAAAACATCACAAGCTATAAAAAAAAAATATCGTTAACAAAATTTACTATATTGTTACATTGTAAAAATGAGAAATGGTATATATTGTTACTTTGGTGATGACATTTTTTCGTGACATAAAATTTTTAAATTAGTTACATTTTATCAATAATAAATAAATAACCAATAATCGTATGATAGATGAATAAGAAGCACGTATCATTTTCTTCTGTATTACGTTGTAAAGGTTGAAAGAAAAAAAAACTTACTCACATAAAAACCCTAAAAATGTAAACTTTAACCTAAAATCATTTTAGAAACAAAAAATTCAGTAAAAAAACTTTGCGAAAATTTAACTAACAAATTTCTTAAGATATTTAAGATTTCTTTTATAAAAAAAAATAATACATATATAAAAAGAAAAATTGAAATAAATATATGAAAAAATAAAACAGATTGAAATTAAAAACGGTCTACTATTTTATAAATTATCGTAGTTTTTTTATACCATGTTATCATCTTTAATTACGAATATCAGACAAACAATTATTAACCAAAGCGAATATTATATACATATTTTATATCAATAAAATATTAAAATAAATATATACCGTACTATAAACCATATTATCATTTTTTTATTCGTAAATAATGTATCGCAATTTATAAATATCGTCCGAATATCGCACGGATAATTGATAACCTCAATCTTAATTTAGAATTAATTTTATATACATATTGTTTTAATGACAAAGTAAAATATTCAAATCAATATATAAATATATATATATATTCTAACGAATGATATTAAATATGTTAACTTTTTCACGCAGTTTTACAATTCAAATTATTCCCAAATTAAACAATGATGTCTCATTAATTCGGAGAAAATGATGCTATTTCGTCACATAAATGAAATATGATTGGAAACAATTGATAGAAAAATGTATACTATTTCTAACTAATTTGAATGTATATATATATTTATATACACGACTATTTATAATTAAGATAACTAATTTATATGAGAGAAATTACTAAATTTTTATTCATTACATTAAATCGGAAAAAAGAAAAAAAAACACGTAAATACAATTAAACGTAAGACATCTATTTTTTTTATGAAACATAAACGATTTCTTTCCTATTAAATATAAAAATAGTATCATTACCATTTTTGTATTTAAAAGTTCTTGTTTAATTAGATTCTATTAAAACAAAACACTTTATTAATTATCCGATAATTTTTTTAGATCTGCTAACTTAATGTTTTGATGTTGATATCTTTGGTAGCTTCTTGTTTAAGATATGGCAGATATGAGAATAATGTGTGGGCATGTGAGCCGTAATATTTGGAGAATATCTTCGATACTTGCTTTGTACTGTTCCAGGCTCCATCGGAGTCACCTAAAGCAAGCTGAATCGACGCAAGCTTCACCGTTTCATTTCCAATCACTATGTGTTCATCATCATATAATCTCTTCAAAATCTGTCACAATTACCCAAATTCTATATTACACATCTCTAGATATTAAATTGCTACACATTTTTACCCAGAATCAAATCATAATATGACTACTTTGTGGTCTAAGAACTGAACTAGACCATGTTAAGAGTTTTTACCTTAATAGACGCTTTACAATGTTTTCTTGCAGCTTCTAGTTCCCCAACTAAATAACATGCTTGTGCAATCTTATCCTCCGCCTAAACAACCAAATCTAACATGATTCATATCTGTGGTTTCTTATGTGCAACATAGAAGAATAACAATAGTACAAGATCTTTAGCAGATATAAAACTCAAAACTTACATCAGCAATGCGTTTGTTATACATGTGCAGGAAACTTTTAAGCACCGCAAGAGACCTCAAACAATCCGAGAGTATCGAAACATTCATCTCTCCGGAGTTCATTGATCCTTCGAGCCTGTCACTTACAGTGTCCAAGGTGTTAATCACAAACGCGTATAACTGTAACTTGAAGGTTCGAGTAATACTGAGTACCTTATCAGATCATTCCAAGCTTTGTTCACCTCTGCATGAGAAGTTCTAATGTCACAACGGGAACCACATTTTAAACATATCTCAGGCTCTATATGACGGGAACCTCTAGGTTTAGTGAGCAAACGGGAAGCCACTTCACTTAAATCAGCATACACCATCTCACTAGCCTATGAAAGCAACACAATTGAGCAAAAATCAAAGTTATAGGTAATATTGCTGTTATGAAACCCTACCTAAATACTTCTCTACATAGCAGCTCTTCTTTCCAAGAAATTTTGAGCAGTAGAAGTAGATTTCTGCTTTTATACAAAATTAAAACTCTCTAAGTTGGCAATGACTAAAGAGCATCTTCATTATCGGCAGCGAGTTTCTTCAAAAAAAGATTTAAAATTGATGATTTTTTTCGGGTTGAAACAGACCAAGTTACCTGACCATGATGATCTAGGTTTTCTGGAGCGCTTGAAAGATGCTTTAGCTTCTCGTTCTCCCATGTGACAACACAATCATCCAAAAAGACACCAGAACAGTTCGTATTGACACAGCAATACCCATTGATAACAAGGTCAGACGTGTTTATTTGAGAGCAGCTACGGCACTGACAATGGAAAAAGTACTCCTCTTCAAGAAACTGAATGCGATCTTTGCAATCCCAGTTTCCTAACTGTGAATAGTTATATATGAGTCAAGAACACAGCAGATGTATGATATACACCCGATGTAACAAATAGAGATAAGAGGATTCACAGTAATACCTCAGGACCATATGACAGCTCAAGGGGACAACCCGCAGGAACAAACTCTGTTGTTCGCATTATAAGTCCACGTGAAAGGAAATACAAATGTATGTTTGGCTTGCACGAGTGATTGAACATACTAGCAGTTTTATAAAGAGCGTGCCCAACTCTGATCTGTGTATCAAGCAGCAACAATAGACAAAAAAATAGTTAAAAAATGATTAAGGACCAAGTAACAATGGATGCTAAAGGCGTTTCACAGAAGAGAAGTACAAAAGATAACTGAAACATGAAAACCCAGGTTTGAGATACGCTGGAATGGTTTTCTTTTTCTTTAGATTGCAGCTCTGTAAGTGGATATACATATCTCTAAATGAATTCTATATGTGGAAAGAGGCCAAAAAATAAAAATAACATTCTAATAAGCAGTACCTCTGCCAAGACAAACCTGCTCTAAACTTTGAATATGCTCTTTTTCTGAGACGTTTCCAGATGAGTCGCATTTAAGAGCATCACTGTTGCATTTCATACGAACAACTGCTATAGAGTTCACCTTGATTTGTGCAAGTAGTATGATAGTCTACACAAGAAAAATCAAGACAGTTGTCAAAACTGCGATAAGCAAACTGACGCACAAAGATCATGTGTCCAGCCACAATTCCAGAGAAATAACTTTGACTATCATGAGAGATTAACTAAGGCAGGGTGGAAAACGTAGAGCCAAACCTGAGTCACAGAAGCTTCACATATCAAGAGATCAGGGCAGCAAGATTTGCGAAGGCACCAGATCAATACCATAGAAAGAAGATGCAACTCCAACTTGCTCACTGGATTCATTTTGGAGTAGCTATGCGACAATTCCTGAATAAGACAAATCTTAGATAAGATTATTTGTGACTGTTGCATATGTTTTACAGAAAAATAAATATTTACAGTAAATGACATACCAATATCTCCTGAAGGTTGGAAAGATCCATAGCTGTTCTCCCTTCATTTATTGTTTTCATTATAATTCGACCAGCCAAAACAGCATCAGATGGCAGTATAGCAGGCCAGTTGGCTCCATGGCACTCATGCTGGTGTTCTTGAACGTGCTCTGTTTCAGAATAATATGTATCACCTGATGCAATGCCTTTAATGTGCTCCACAATATCATCAGGTAGATTCTGACAAATCTGATGCTTGTCCATCTTATTTCTGGACAGTATTCCCCCAGATTGAATTTGGCAGGATTCTGAGCAGTACACAGGTACTGAGCATGAGTGACACGGAATGGTATCAGCAGGTAACTCATTCAGGCAAAAGTGGCAATGAGTTTCGCGGCAACTCTTTGATATGACCTATACATTGCATTATAACATGGTCAGAAATTTTACTGGATTCTAAACCCATCTACACAATTTAATAGGTCACTCTTCGTCATTTAAAAGGCCATAATAGCAAATCACAGTTCATACCACACTAAATGGTTCTTCAATGTGTATAACAGAAGCTTGTTCAATATCACATTCTGATATCATACCCCTTCCTTTCTCTACTGTCGATACACAACACAGCTTTACTTCGGGTTGCACGCTCTGCATCTGATCTACAGACATATTAGAGTCAGGTCAAAATCTAACAACTCTCTCAGAAGCTCCTTATGGAAGAATCTAAAGTTCAGAATTATCCTGCAAACACTAATTTTGGGCGGAAAATCTTACCCAAACCAGCATAATCACTTCGATTGCGATATTCATCATGTCCTAATGTTTGCTTATTGAGGTAATCCGAAATAGTCTTAAGCTCATCCTGTAGCTGCTTCTTCCCCACCGCTGATGACTCAAGAGACATGGAAACTGAAATGTCGAGAAATGCATCCTTATAATTTCCAAGAACGGTATTAACTTTGCCTCTTCTGTACCACGCCTGATACACAGAATCATTGAATATCTAGGGCTCATATTAAGGATTTCAATCGACTGAAGCGACTAAAAGGAGACTAGTAAGCATGGAAACCTTTGCATAATAAGGGTCAATCCGAAGAGCGCGATGGCAGTCCCGTAAGCTCTCCTGGAGAAGACCTAAATTCTAAGGAACAACCAAAAGCATAAGATACATGAAGAGGCAATTTGGGGGAGAGAGAGAGAGAGAAAGAAAAGGTCGTACATGAAGGACATTAGCCCTATTCAGGAACAGAGAAGCAAGCAAACTCTTATTTCCATCAATGGCGTCAGGAGGAGCAACACGTAAAGCCTTAGAGTAAAAGCGCAAAGAAGCGTCGAAATCACGAGCGCGAAAGCAGAGATTACCCCGACGTTTTAAGTCAAGAGATGTCCCCTCGTTCTTCCCACAACAACCTAAATCAGGATCCGCTAAGTCACTCACCGCCTGAAAAGTCGAACTCAAAAAAGGTAAACACAATGAAATAGACACTCAGAGAGAAGAACACGCTTGAGATAATTAAACGTACTCGGCGAAACTCAGGGAGACCAAAAAACAAACGGAGAAGCGAAGAAGATGAGAAGAGAAGATCATCTACGCCGCCGCTTTTCACCGTCTCCAGAAGATTCTCAGGAATCAGAGATATCAGCTTCTCCATTAGTGTAGAAGCGAGTATTCAGTTCAGTTCCTCGGCGAGGAAAGCAGTTAAAAATTAAAATACCAAAGCTTTTGAACCGAATCAAACCAAACCAAACCAAATTAAACCAAATTAAACCACTCGATTTGAATTAATTTGACCGTACTTCATGAAACTTCCGGTTTAGCACAATTTAAAACCCATATAAGAACAAAACAGCAGAAAGATGGCTATATTTGAAGTCACTAGACATGTAAAGGATCAACAATGTACAGAAGCTTTTTTTTTTTTTCTTCCTTACGCCGTTACGCGTTGTGTATTTGTATCTCAATTCTTCAAACTACAAAAACAACACTCATAAAGGCTTTCCTTGCAACTATACTAACAAAACGATGAAGCAAAACCCATTTTCATATAAAAACTGTATATTCACATGGATCAATCACTTCGCAACATCAGATCTCCCAGTCAGTGATGATGTTTTATCCAACTTTCTTCAACCAGTAGCAGCGGCTACAGCATCATCTGAGTCCACCTTGAGCTACAAAACCCACCAGAAACGAACAAACACTTACTAAACTGATCAAAAACCACGACAAGGTTTTGCATTTTTCGAGGTTTTTGTACTTTACCAGTTTTAAGTGATTGAGTAACGCCTTGTGGAGCTGAGTCTTCAGTTTCTGGCACTGCTCCAACATCCTTCCTGAGTTCATCGTTTTCTCCAGCTGCCACCAAAGTCTTTCTACTGCTGTGTAAGGGAACCACACACCTGACACCTTTTTCCTCTTCATTAAGTCTGCTGGTTTCTGTTACAATATTTTATAGTGGAAACATAAGAGGTTATCGAGTGAAAACATAAGATCTCGCTCTTTAACACTCCATTAACAAGAACATGTATATGTTATAAACGCAGACTTGATGTATTGTCATGAAAGCTTCTAATTGACAAAATCTGTAACCTTTTGTTTCACTGTTTTGTGCAACTTAGGCATCAACATGATAAATACATGACCATTTGTGTAAGACTCTTGCACCTTAACATTTCTCGGGTCTGTTCGTTTGTCTGTCGCAGATGCAATAGCAACGGACGATGAGTGATGTTGTTTGTTTAGTTGTTGCCCGTGACGAAAGCGACAGCAACAAAGTCTTGTTCGTTTACTTGTCGCTGGTTCAGTTACATGTTTTGGCAAGGAGTTTCAGCGCGAACGATTTAAAATTCAAATCACTAAAAGTTTTAGCGTCGCCAAAACTTGTTGCTGAACCACCGGCAGGTAAACGAACATGTTATGCAATAGGTCTCAGTAACAAGTCTCTAAACCAGCGACGACAAAATGAACACAGATTTTTGTTGTTGTCGCTCGTCACTGTATCTGAAACAAGCAAACGAACAGGCCCTTCCTATGTTTTGTTAAATCATGAGAAACTGCATCCTAGCGCACCTAATGATACCTAATACAGTATCTATCTCACTAATAAAATACCCCACTAGATATGCTTATAACCGTACCAATGATGGTTACTATCTCTGCCAGCATATTTATAGAAAATAACTCACCAAAGATGCAAATGAATCCATATACTCCAACAGCAAATTAGTGGCCTCTATAAGACGCCCATAGTCAACGTATAATTGAAACAAGGAAGCAGGACTTATTTCTCCCCCAGCCATTCCCAACGCCTTTTCCTTACCGTCCTGTTAAACACACAAGAAATGGTCAAGAAGACTCTGCATGAAACCAGAAGAGAACAACCGTAAAAAATATTACTCATTTCATTGTCAATGGAAGTAAGCAACCTAAGAGTATATACCAGAGCACGCCAGTAATTTTATATAAAGATTATACATACAAGATCTTAAATATATATGCAGTCATGCTGTGATTTCTTTTTTTTAGAATAAAGCATGCAAATAAAACACGAAAATCTACCTTAGAATCAGTATATATTAACGGTAAGCAAAGAAGACCTTAATAATGCAACCTTGCACATATATGTTCATTAGTTTTTTACATAAAGATGCAGCCAAACCAAAGTTTATTATCCAAATTCTAAAATATACCTCAACAAGTCGAGCTATATATCACACATGCTAAGAAATAGTCCACCCAAAGTACCTAAACCCTATCTGAAATATTACCTTGAACATTTGAACCAGCCAGAGAGGCAATTCGATACAGGGGTCTGCTTGAAGAAGGGTTGAAGCAACAGTAACTGGTAGTCTAGCGTGCATGTCTTTGTACCTCGTCTGCATTTAAACATATCGAATTAACCAATTATTACATTAAGCAAAAACGGATAAAAGCCTAGGTCAAGTCCTCAAGCGGCTTAGCACATATCCTCAGAGAGGTATACAGTTACATCACAATGCGGTTCTCCAACCTCCATATACCGTAATGCAACAATTAGAAAATTCAAGCATTGAACAAACTGATCACACTGCTAGTGAAGGATAGTAACAATGCAACGAGCTCTTGTTAAGAAGAATAATGAAATGAAAAGAGGAATGGTGGTATCATTTCACTCACAAAACTACTGTGAAAAGAGAAAAATAATTTAGCATGCATTCTTTGTGTATCATATTCTGAATTCCTAGAGCTCATGAAGTCATGCCAATACTATTCAATGGTCCCAAAAACCAGAGTGGAAAATAATTAGATAACTGAAACAAAAAAATTAAAGTCCAATCAAGAATTCAGAGGATACTGACAAGATAAAGCTCAAGAATCTCCCAGCCACCGGCCAACTTAGAGCCCTGAGCAGTAAAGCTTCTATCAGGTGAATGAATAACTTCTTCCTCCGAAGATGTCAACATAAGGTTAGGCCTGCTATCATTTCTGCGAGATAAATAAAACTACATATTAATATTATCTTGGTAGAGTCAAATAGGTCAACAGTCAATCGGTGAAATACCAAGGAAAGGATCAGTCACTCACGACATCCACAAATTTCCTTTAGCAGGGCAACACTTAATCGCCATACTCTCAAATATTTTTTCCAACTCCCTGAGAAAAAGTGACAATTCTTAGATCTATGTAATTTATCAAGCAATATCACTACAGAAATACCAAGCAAGAAATATACCTTTTCAAAGCTGAACCTTTCCAGAATTTTAGAACAACCGTGAATGCCATGTCATACAAATTAGCCTGGACAAGAATGTCAACCAAATCCATTGGTGGAGTTTCCAATCCTGGAGTGAAGACAGCAATGAACATTAGATATTTTTGTATTAAGTGACTTGGAAACAATCAGCAGGGTATTGATCCCCTTATAAAAGTCCGGGCAGACCGCATTAATCTAGGTTATAACAGCTAAGCAGTCTGCAGAAGAAAGTAGTTCCACCCATAGCAAAATTTTATGATGCACGAAAGCTATCTTTTATATAAGAGCCACGGTCAATATCTGTTCAAGTTCTTAAGTTCCTCGCACCAAATTAAGGAAATCAACCCAGTTATTTCTGTCACCTGTATTCGCAAAGGTAGCTAGTTCTAAAGGACTGACTATTCATACTTCCAACTGACGTTGAACTGCAAACTCACAGACCATGGAGGAAATAGGAGCCTATTTACCTGAATATGTCCACCCAATATTTTTCAGTGAAAGCAAATATTCAGCTGAAGTCAAAACAAACTCATTTTGGAGTTTCTCCATATCGATGAAGCTCTGCTCCCCTTTGGGATGGTCATTATTGCTTGCTGCATCAAAAGTAATTCAGAATGTTACTATCTATGATATAAGATGACAATGGAAAAGAAAAATGTGATAGTACAACAGTCCAAAAGAGTGGTGCTCAGGCTATGGCTATCACAATAAGGAAAAAGGTACAAACCAGTGAGAAAGAGAAGTAAAAGATAGGGTTGTGTGACTAACATTGGTCTTTCTCTGCTCTTCTAGCCTTTTTAACTGGATAACATAACATTTGTTCAGGTAATGGATCATCAATCCACGCATAGCCCGGATGAACAAGACATAATGCATTCATAGCAGCAGAAAGTCCATTAAGCCTTTCTTGCAAAACTAAAGACATGTGTTTGTAATCCTTCGATGCTGCCTCCCTTCGCAAACGAGCAGAGAATTGATACATGTAACTAGCTGCCATTCGCCAATTGTGCCTTCGCATTTCATATGCATACAGCAGCTTGTATGGATTTGGCTTAATCATTATCTCAGAACGCTCGGCCTACAAATCATACAGAGAATGAAAGAAGCATAGTACAAATAAACCAACAATAGAAAGACACCAACTCTGCCTTCAAGAAAATACCTTCCAAGAGAGCTCTTTTGTAATCTTGTCCGTTAAGCCAATGAAAGGTAGATGCCCATCACTGAGGATCTGAAATCAGAAGAACGATATTTATAGGAATTTGATTTCTTAAGTCATGATAGTTCAAGCATCTCTCCACCTGAGAATTTAAGATGCCCTCACCATAAGAAAAATCAATTTTAGTTCAGTTAAGCATACAACTAAAAGCAAAGAGAGCTTGCACATGAACTATGCGATTTATACTCTAATTATGGTCATAATGATCTAGGAGGTATTCTAATGGTGGCAGCCCACATATAGAAAAAAATAAATAGAGTTTAGTCTAGATTTTCCAAAGCATAGAAGCATATGGTAAGGAAGATACGAGAAGAAAGACATTCTTAACCTCTACCTTTGTTCTGTCAGATTCAAACAAAACTATAATGAAACGCCTCAAGCAGATGCGCTTAATCTCCTCATCAGGGTTTGAAATTATAGCACAGTAAGCATCATTCAAGAGATTCAGATCTAAAGTGAACTTGAAAACATTTGCCCAGAGTCGTCCTCTCGTGGCAATGGTTGATTCAATAAGAGGGACTTCCTCATTACTCTCTTTGTAATTAAAGGCTTCATCTACTTGCTCAAGGGCCGCATAAGCAAACTGACAAGCTCCTTCACTTATATTGTACCGCTCAAATATTTGCATAGCCCACTCATAGTAGTGAAGTTTCCATGTAGCACTAGACATTTCAGTATAGGAGGCATTCGTACCTGATTCAACCAAATGTAAAGTAAGAAAAGAGGAGAACCGAATCTGGAAGACATAAGCCTACTCTCCATTTTAATAGGTTAATGGCAAGAAACTAGATCACGAAAAAAATCTTTGACGAGCTCACCCAATGTGGAATGCAAGAATCCTGCTTCATTAGACAAGCTGTGCAAAGCCTTTGAAGCTCCTTCACCAGAAGAAGCTCTGCATTGGAGACAAGAGCAGGGTAGATACATGAGGCGTACATTTTTTAAAATGAAGAAAACTATTCATGAGAGTAATATTAGAAGGTAATTGAATCAGGGTCGCTAAGAACGAAGGCAGAACATGGCAAGCTCTTCTTCCAGTCGTTGAGAAAAAAACAACACTCACAAACCACGTCCTGGCACAATATATAATTGCACATGATAGACAGTGAGTGGGCTTCAAAATTAACCCTGAACAATTTACATAATAAACACCTGAAGAAACAGCAGATGGCATCACAAATCTTCCTCTCTCTTGTTACCCCACAGGCTCCATGTTGTACTTGATCAAGGAGGCAACAACCACGGAGATGATGAAGAAGACACCAGTCTCCACAATCATCTTGAGCAGATCCCAATGTTTTCTCCCCACGTAAACTTGTCTCCACAATCACAAGGATGCGCTTGAAAAGGTAATTAAGAAAAAATAAATCATACAAATAAAACAGAGAAATCAGCAACTGAACTCAACTAGCAGTTATTTGAATGTTACTTTTTGTTGGAAAAGGAAATAGAGACTATTTTACCTCAACAGCATCAGATTGTCCATTCCTTATCAACCTAAGACTAAGCTCAGTTGAGCGTCTTAGCAGTGAGGAAGAGTCATCTCCTGTCTTACTATAACGAATCCAGCTGATAAATTTTTGCACCAAACTTGTAATGATTTGAGAGCTTGGAAGACATCTCAAGTTAAATCGACTGTCCACAATGCAACTTCGATCAGTAAAAAGAAGAATAAAAGCTAACGAGAAACCACATTTTCCAAGCATCGTGTTCCATGATCTTTTGTCAATGCTGTTATCTGCAACAAACAAAGCAATTGTGTTCAGTCAAAAAATATTGCATGTCAACTATGAGCTTCAGCGAACAATATCTAATGAAAACAACATACCAATCTGTAGAGATGAAAGTTTCAAGCTAAAATCTTCCATTGAAGTTGATTCAGCTGGAGTTGTGGCAAGGAAAAGGATGATGAGCCACTCTGTGACAATGTCTTGGATCATTGGAAGTAATTCAAGCCGTAGCTTGCATATGTCTTGCTCTGACATATCAACCTGCAGAAAGAAAAGGCAAAGAAAAATGAATGGATGAATGAATCTATACGCAAAAATATAGCTATGTGATATTGTGAGTCTCAATGATAAACTGCACTGAGCTCATTAAAGTCATATGTAATGATACAACACATTATAAACTGACCTGCCCAGAAATGTTGAGCAGATAGCTGACGAGAAGAAGGATGTCAAAGGCAGACTCAAACATCACCTTCACAAACTGAGAAGTGGCTTGGACAAGGATAGAACTACAAGTATCTGATAGTGTCACACCTTCACCGTGATGCACAAATTTCTTAGGGACTAGAAACTGCAAATAGTGCTCTGTGATTGCAAGAACCTTTCCCCAAGATCCAGCCCTTTGGCATAGAGCGGAGAGAGACAATAACATGTCAATGGAGAATGTTCGAAGATTTTTGTGAGCTTCTTTGTCCCATGCTCTATCAACACCGAGATTTGACCAAGTACGCTGCCCCATGGACATACAATACCCAGATTCGAGGATTTTAACTAAGCGAGGAACAATTTCATCGGATGAGACAATCGACTTTCCAGTAACGGATTCATAATAGATAGCGTAAGGCGCACGACCCCACTGTTTACTGATCTTCAAAGAACATTCAAGGACATCCGCCAGAATCTTATGTTCATCAGCAGACATGCCCAAGTCTAAACTTGCCAGGTTATTGTGATCAGAAGAAAATCCTATCATGAGGCAAACACCACATTAAGACTAAATCAATTAGAAAAAGAGGATTAAAAATGTGCTGCAAGAGAAACAAAACAATGAAAGTTTGGTTCTAAATAAAGAATCCTTCACATACCTCTAAGGCTAAGCTCAGAGGTCTCCAATCCAGAAAACAATGATACAGAATTGTTTCTAACTAAACCAACAACATCTGATTGAACCAGCAATGTGCGAGGCTCATTATTGTTGCACCAGTGACGGAGATAGCATGTACAAAAGTTTTTCCACCAGTGAAAAACTGATATAGAAGTTTCCGATGTAACCTGACATAAGAAGATGCATATTATAGCCCTTATAGCCTTTTATGACTCCGAACCGGACAAACTAACAAAGAATGCATCATGAACAATATATTTACGAGACCCACTAGAACTTAGCAAATGTCGAACCTCGTGCTCAACAAGTAGAAGGATCTCGCTTTTAAGCTCATCAAGACTTAGGGATTGAAACTCAGAATCAGTCCAGTGTTTGTTGTGGTCCAGTAAAGTTAGACGCAAGGCAATATTTTGAAAAACTCCAGGGCAAAGAAGCCTGCGCAAGAAGATTGATGAAATGAATCCCATAATTTGCTCCTGTAAAGTGATCACAAGCTAAAATGGATTAATAGAAATAAAATATTGCTTTAGAGCATAGCATGAATAAAAGGAGAAACAATATGGCATACAAATTTTTATCAACAAATAAGAGCTCTGTATTAGCATCAGACCTTTGCAGATGAAAACAATGAATGAGTTGTCAAAAGAAGGTCATGTGAAGAGCTCGCAGAACTCAGAAACAGTTGCTCAGCAATGTATTCTTCCTGCAAAGTGTAAGACCGTGCTTCCCTAGGTCAAGGAAAACAATTTCAAGGGAGCATTATCCACCATCAAGAAACAAAAATCAAAGCAAAGAATTTTAGAACAGCTGTATAACAGCCGCCAATTAGCACTACTATGATAAGTAAAAAAATATACTAGAACAGTATGTTCCCTCCACAATATAGAACCAATAATCTTTCAACTAGAACTTTTACAACCCCAACCACTAGGAAGAGGGTCTCTTTAGTTTTCCATTTTACCAAAATCACCATTAAATAAAAGCATAAAAGTCAATTGCCATATTTTTTCATTAATATTAGTAATGGTTCCACGCCGTAGAAGACCATAGAAAATAAGACATCCACATATTTTCAGAACCTCTTAATACATCACGTATGATGCATTTTTACATGATGTACATAGTATGATAGTATCTCAGTCAAATCAGGAAAGCAATTCTTCTGGCGCTTACATGGAGCTAGATTTCTGGCACAACATATAAGATGACAGCGCATTGGCCTTCAGAGTCCAGATCTTGTCAGATGTAAATCTGACATCTCGCAATTCCCCCTGTCAATATCAAGATATTCAAATTTAACGTTGTTGTAAGAAAAATTAAACATAAGAGTTGCAAAATCAACAAATTTGTCAGCAAAAGAAAAACGTAACAGTGGTAAAATAAAAAAAAAGGTGCTGCAGGACTGAGGCCCAAAACTGTACCCCTTCCAGTTGAATTTTCTGTAATCCAGAACCTAGAGACAACGTTATATCCTTCCGAGAACTAAAGTTCAGGCCATATACAGTGATCTCATCCAAGCTGGCATCCTTCAATTAGGAAAATGTATTAGGGATAGAATGTAAGCAAATTAGAGCTCGAGGCAACACATCAGTTGTCAGGAACTAAAATTAACTCTGTAAGGCTTACCATATTCTTTCTATTTAGTACAGCTAATGGAATGATGCCAGAATCATAATCAGCTTTTCCCAACCATAACCTCAGACACATAACCCCTAGTGAATCAAGCTGAAAGGGTTAAAACAGACACAAAAGACACTAAAATATGACAAACTGGGCACTGATAGAACTACCAGACATTACCCTCAAGGTTTTTAGGTGCAATACTCTGACCAAAAACCCTGGTATAAGTCACTAAATCCCAGGCACGTAATGCTCCATCTGCGTGGAGCACACATATAAAATCTCTTCCATTAACTTCTGATATAGATAAATCTTGCACAGCTGCAACCACTGTCCCCCTGCATTGCATGTAATAAGAGGTTATTTAGATGAACAGCAGGAGAGGGGAAAAATGCCAAAGTACAAAATATAGCAGTACAATAGCATTGTTTCTTTTCTCTAAATGTCTAAAGTACACCTGGTGTTAATATATGGTTTCTAATAATTGTACTACATAACGTGCCTTACAAAGCCCCATAAGCGGCCAAAACCTGAATCATCACGTAGCTCCTGGTGGAAACCTGCTAATGAGACAAGGCAACGATAAGAAAATGGAAGAAAAATGAGATTGAAATGCTAAGCTAGCCCATAGATTCCACCTGAAGATCTCTGAGAAGACATGACAGGTTGGAAGCAAGAGATAACACCATCGGATCTCCCAAGAAAAAGGAAGCCGCGTGATGCAGCGGCACTGGTAACACGCGTTTCGTTTAAGTAAGGTCGAATATCTAAGTGGAGAAGGTGATCAAGCGGGAAGACTGAGCTTGGCGTATAGGATGACGCATTAGAGAGTTTAAGCACGTAGAGAACACCAGACGCAGCGAGGGCATAAAGAAAGAAGACGAGACTACCACTATCACTACCCTGCCATTCCAATCCAAAGCTACAAATTCAACATAGAAAATAACAAAATAGAAGACCAAAACGTAGAAGACAAACTAAGCCCTACCTCGTCGGCGTATACAAAAGCAAAAGGAGAGAGAGCATGAGCAAAGACGAAACGCAGCCCAGATACTGGAAATTCCGTCGTAGCAGAGAGCTGAATAAGTTCGAGAGCATTTTGGCTAGTTTTGTGGATTCTCCAAATGAAAGATATCGGAGGTTCTCCGATGACACAGCTTGAAGCGTAGTCGTCGGACAAATGAAGGAGAACACAATCATTGTCGTCACTTAAATTAGTACCAATAGTAGAAGAATCGAAAGAAGGAGAAGGCACAGATATCTCAATCCATTTGACGACATTTCCGCCACCTGCAACTGGAACCTCCATACCGGCAGTCGAACTCCGACGACTCCCTTCCATTTTCTGTGAACCCTAAACCCCTCCCCGACCCGGAAAGGCGCCAATCCAGTTCAATATTTGATATAATACACCATTAACGAATCGGCCCATCATCATTTATTTAGATCCAGTTCTTATTGGACCAACCGACACGTAAGGCCCATTATTTACTATATTATATATTTCTATGTTTTTTTTAACTCGTAAAATATATATTTCTATGCTTTGTTGAGAAAATAATTTATTATTTAAAAGAATTTTAGCATTGCTTTTTTTTTTTCAAAAAAAAATAATTAAATAATATTGAAAAAAAAATTAAAATCTACCTTTTTTTTTCTCTGAATTATTAAAATCTACCTCTAATCATCAAAACAACCAACAAGGAAATAAAATAACCAAATTAATTTTTTCTCCCGAATTTGTCGACAGTATAGATTTGTTAAATAAGACAACATAATCATTTTTTTATTTTCTAAAAGTTAAGTAAATAAATAATTCCAACATGAATGTAAACTTTAAGGTGTGTTGACTTTTTTCTCATTTTCTTTAAAAAAGGGGAAGAGTTTGTGTTAAACTATTACAATTTAGATGAGACAACACTAAACTTTTTTAATACCAAGAAAAGTATAAGAAAATCTCGAAATTTTGATATGATTATTCAGATTCAAACTAATAGAATTGATCTAATATAAACGAAGAAAAAAAAACAAGAATAGATATAGCATCTAAAACGATTACAAGAACAACTTTATCGAGATCATCAATAAAATTGCTCTAGGTTTACCCAAAACATTTAATGTTATATATCATGATTGATGTGATTTTAATTTGACTTTAATTGATATGACGTGATTTATTAAATTTTGAAAACATACTAATTTTAGTAATATTTTATCAAATTCAGTGTTCATAATTACATCACAAAAAAAACATAATTTTTTTGTTATTATGCTACTTACATTATGTTGTTCCTTGTAAGTGGTGAAACCACTATTTGTCATAAAGATTGTTGCCTCAACGGAACAATGTGTTGTGTGGACCTTCCTAGAGTCAATGGTGGGCCCCTCTATGTAACAGTGTTCATCAAAGATCTGTCGGTCTAAGCATTTGCTTACCGTTGCCGTTGAAATTGGTGCCACTATTTGCACTGTGAATGGATGAAAGAACAACCATTTTTTTTAACATCAATTTAGATTTGTCAAAATAATTTTTTTTTATCAATTTTGGATTATAAGTTTAATTCAATAGGTAAATGAGTGTATAATTGTAACGAAATGATTTAAACCGAATACTATAATGAGAAAAGATCCAAGTACTATAACAAGAAAATTGTGAGATTTACCGGTAGTTCACGATATCATCAACAAATAGTAACTATTTTGTATTGTTATATGGTAATATCAGATTTAGGATACGATTTAAGAAAATCATATGATTTTTGAATTGTTCATTTTTATTTTGTTTGATGGGTTTATATTGCATATTCGGTTTAGGTGTTTTACTATTTTATTCACTTCTACTACTATCATTATTTAATTTTTAGTGTTATTTGCTTGTACGTTGTTTGCATTAGTAATAGGCATAATAATGGTGTGTTTGGTTAGTTTAGTTATTTGTTTGGTTCTTGTATGTGTCAAATGGTGATATCCAATTAAATATTTTGGTTTCAGCTATTTATTACTTAACATTCAACATTAAAACTAGTTAGACAATCAGGATCGATCTTTCATGAATTGAAGTCCGAAGTCAAAAATAATTTTGGGCCCATCTTATCTTTAAAAGTAAAAAAAAAAATGATTTCTACACATTATATATTGTAATATTTGAATCATCGATTTCTTCGAAAATAAAAACATCATTAACCATTACACTAAAGCATATCACTAACCATTCATAACCCTTTTAAATATATACCATACGTTACCAAAAAAATATATATATATATACCATTAGGTCGAATCCAAAATCCAAACTTTTATAACTATTTTTCTTATAACTAATTATAACGGTTGAAAGATGTTTTTAATCCAACATAAAAACTAAAAAAATAAAAATATATATAAAATACAGACACAATCAAAAAAGTTACAAAAAAAAAAACAATCCAAATTACGCACACAATAACAGATCAAGGCTTTGGAAAAGTCACACACATATATATGGCGGCAGTTCATAAGCTTTACCCAAATCTTATAATATCTAAAAGTTATAAAAAGAAAGTTATGGGGCCTAAACTCAATCAATCAAATCACAAAACCAACTAGCTTAATAAATTAATTATAAAGAAAAAACCAAACTTCTTCAATTCTTAAAACAAACTCATCATCATTACAAAAAAAAAATTTAAAATTAAAATCTCTACCCTCCACTTCCAAAAACACATCATTACAGCTTAAAAATTAACCATATATATATATATATATAGAATCTACCTATTCAAAAAAGATTCCATTTAAATATTCCTCCCTAAACCGCCAAGCAATTCACTTCTTCAGCACTATGATGAGTCGTACCGGTCGCAGCCGGGTCACAAGAATACCATCTTGACCAAAACAAATAATTAAAAAAATTAACAAAACTCAATACAGCTAAAAGCCAATAAAACAAATCTAATCTATCATTATTAAGATCATTATCACCTAACCAACCTTTCAAACCATTCCTAGACGTAACTCTATTCACCATTGACACTAAAACAGAACTTAAATAAAACCCAAAAGAGTAAGAACAATAAGTCATAGCCGTTAAAAAAGATTGCATATTTTCTGATGATTGTTTATAGAAAAACTCAACTAATCCCACCGCAGTAAACATTTCGGATAACCCGAAAATCAAAAACTGCGGTGCGATCCAGAAGATGGAAACCGTTTTACTTTCTTCCAAGAACGTTTTTCGTCTCTTGTATTCGACTAAAGCGGCTGCAACCATCGAGAAAGTTGCGAGAAACAATCCTATGCCTATTCTCTGAAGAGGTGAGATTCCAGAGTCTTTTCCTGTAAGTTTTCGAGTAATCGGGACGAAGAATGTTTCGTAAAGTGGAACAACGAAGATTAGGATTATGTAAGGGCTAGCTTGAAGAGAAGCTGGTGGGATTTGAAAGGTTTTTGTTATGTATGTGTTCATAGAACTTCCTTGTTGAACTGAAAATGTTTGGAGTTGAGCTAAGATTGTGTTGAAGATGATTGTGCAAGCGAAAATCGGTGTAACGGATAGCAAAATCTTAACTTGTTCGACTTGTTTAACGGTACATAGTTTCCAGGGGCTTTCTGTTGTTTTGCCTTGTGTTTTGATGCAAGCTTTGTCGAGAAACCTAGAGATTTGACGGTTAAGTTAGTTAATTTTGGCGGGTGGTTTTAAAACGGTTATTGTAAAAAGAATTAGGAGATTTTCAAAAATATCTTAATTCAAGCATTTTTTTGCAAAAATATCCTAACACTGAATTTAAAAGTATTATTGGTATATCTTCACACATTAGGATAAATTTGCAAAAATCTAAGACATTTTAGGTAATTTTTCAAAAAATTAATAGAAATTTATACCTGAATTTATTTGTATGTAGGAGAGGTTTGGTGTGGGAAAGATTTGGTTGATGAAGTAAATCTTGATTTGAAGGGCAAATCTGTTTTCGTTTAGTTATTGCTGCCACTATGACCTGATGATTCAATTACATAAGAAAATGAAATAAGATATTAGAAGATAAAGACGGTTCTAATTCAAAATCAATCATATGAATAAAATCAATAAAATGACAAAAAAAAAATGCTTTTTATATACTTCCTGTGTTTTAAAATATTTGATTTTTTAGATTATTCAAATCAATTAAGATGTAATTAATGTAGATAATTTTTTTTACAATTTTTTATAATCAATCAAATAACAACCAATGAAATAATAGATATTTAAATGAATTAATTTTAATCAAACAAATATAAAAATCAAATAAATTGAAACAAATTTTTTTTCTAAAAAATCAAGTAATTCAACACGGATGGAGTATATTTTATATTATAATGATGATTATAATAGTGAGTTAAATAGTGACAAAATTGTACACAAATATTACTTTCTTATTTAGAAAACTTCAAATATTTTATACTTTAGAACAATTTTTTGTTTTAAAACCTCTTAAATTAAAAACAGAGGGAATATATGTTTTAATTTTTTTTTTTGCAAAATAACCATTTTTAAATTGATTTTTAAAGAAGTTCTTGTAGTTAAAATACAATAATCAAACAGATTCTCAGTTAAAAATTCCTAGTTAAAAATTTCACGGTTAAAAATTGTTCTACACATGTCTTATTAGACATTAGTACCATCCTATGAAATACGAGATTCCAACTCAAAACTAATCGTCCGTAAATCTAATATCTCATATTCCTTATATATTATTGATCGTTTTCCGACATAAGATTCCTATATTCATACACAAATGTTACCTGAGCAATCGGCGTAAAAATGCTACCTCGAGCCGGTTTATTCTTATAAAAGCTAGTACCAGCAGCAAGACTAATCATACCAGCAGCCATAACAGCAGCAGAGACACCAAAACCAACGTCCATACCCGAATGAGTTTGCACCCAAACAAGAACCGTTAGTGCAATAAGTTGTCCTAAAGAAAAAGCAAAGTAAGCTGCGTTAAAGAAACTTGAAAGCTTCCTTAAATCTTTCCTTTCAAATTGGTCAGCTCCATGAGCTATTATGTTCGGTTTTAGACATCCACTTCCTAAAGCTACCAAATAGAGTGCAGCGTATAAAGTGGCTGCTTCGTAGCCTTTTGCTTCTAAACAATGGTTTGTACTCTTCATGTTGCATTTTGGTGGTCTTAGTTGTGGCATATGGGCTTGAACCGACAATAATATGAAACCCTGTTTTATGTAACGTCAAAAAAAACCATAAGTTTTTTTTTTGTGGTAAGTGTAAAGAAGAGATTATGGCATTTTGGACCGTAAACTATTTTGTTTAGTGAAAAAAAGGATCATATCCCGATAATACCTAGCTACATGTTTTAATTTTAGTCTAGAAGTACATCTAGTTTCAATGTGGGCAAAAAGTACATACCGGTGATTTTTTGGTGAGATAGTTCCTTTTTTCAATTTATTTTGACGTATTCGTTGTGTGTTAAAATAAATGAAACGGTACGTTTTATTACACATATTAAAAAGGTCTAGTTTGATAACTGGACTTTTTAAACAAAAAACTTAACTTTAAATTTAAAATTGTAGTAATTTTTGAAATTTTGATTATATTTTTATGTTAAATTTTGAGATTATGGTTTAATTTTGTGTTTAAAAATTAATTTTGATTTAAAAATCCAAAAGAGTTTAGAAACTTGGATATCAAAATTCAAAATTTTAAAAACAATATTTTGTTAGTGACAGTTTTTTTCACCAAACGTAAATAGTTCATAATCTAAAATAACATCATCCCTACAAAGAAACAATATATTAATCTATTTGTTTTTTATTAGAACCGAAAGTTTGATAACAAAAATTTAGTTAATTCACTTTATGTTAAAGTTTAAGACTTTTTTTCTTAACTTTTAGTCACAAGTTTGAATATACATTAAGCTAAGGAGATAATTAACATACAGAGATTTCAACGGTACCGAAGAGGAGCATGGTACGGAAGCTTCCGAGGTAAGAATCCGAGAGAAAGCCACCAAGAAGCGAGAGAAGGAAGACAGTTCCTATGAAGTTAGTCACGAGGTTTGCGGCTTTCGACAGAGGAAAATGCATTTCATTGAACACATAAGTGATCAAGTTGTTCCCGACAGCTGCGATCGCCATCATTTCAAAGGCTTGCAGACCTAACATAAACATAAACATATACAAATTTAGCAAAATTATGACAAAAAACATTACATATTTTAACGTTAACACTACAAAAAAAATTACAATTTTCGACCATTATTTCGACTAAATAATTTGGTTAAAAGGTTTTGGAAAATTTGTAAAAATACACTTTTTCTGAGAAATTTGTAAATATACACAAATTTATTAATGCACTCTAAAAATATTTTTTTTGTCTCTTGGACCACAAACCGGTACCATTATTGTTACAATCAAATATCGTTCAGTTCGAACCCATGTGTCTTTAGATACAAAGGAAAACCAGTAGGTCAACTTTGTTTCGGCCAAAAAATACATTTATCTCTGCCATTAATGTATTTTTGTAAATACACTCATGAAAAAAATGTATTTTTTGCAAAATTGTGTTTGGCCGTTTTTAGACAAAATTTCGACTAAAATTGTGTTTGATCAAAAATTGGACCAAATAATTTGGTTGAAATTTTTTGACCAAACCATTTTTTTTTTTAGTCGAAAATTATAATTCACAAGAGAGAAAGGGTACCTAGAACAAAAAGTGCAGCTCTAGTACCACCATGTTGGTTCGGTCGACACGGCCGGCCGCGAGAATCAAGACAAAGATCATCTGTTACTGATTCCTCGGACTTGTAAAGTTCTCTTTTAGATTCATCTGTTAAACTAAGATCAATGTCCATTACTCTTTTTTCTAAGCTTTTGTTAATATCAATAAAGAGAAGAATTTGAGTTTTGGCTTTAGAAGTTGGCACAAAGCTTAAACTAAAGGAGGTGGGGAGAGGAGGTACTTATAATGTTTTTGTTCATTTAATTTCTCTAATTAAGTTTACTAAAAAGGTTATTAGTGTGTTAAGAGTAGTGGAAGAAAATGGACCCACTCTCCAATATGTTATAAACATATCATCATTACAATAAAATTGTACTTTTGGCCTTTGTGGCTCCGGTGATATATTAATTACCTTTGTTATTACTCCCTCTGTTTCTATTTATTCGAATTTTAGAAGTTTTTTTTTTGTCAAATTAAATGATGTTTTTACTTTGTAGAGATAAGTTTTCATTAATTTACATTTTTACCCTTATCTTATACACAATCAATTTTGGTTAAAAAAACTTAAAATTTTGAAATAAACAATAAAAAAAGGGGTATAATAGGTATTTTGTTTTTTTCCTTATTGTTGTGCAAAATCTTAAAACCTCAATTAAAAAAAACAAAGGTAGTATATTTTATTTCGATATTTTCTTCATATTTACAGTATATATATATAGTTACGATTTGATCAATGATGACAATCTTTGTCAACTTTATTTCGTCCTATCAATGTATGAAATTTTGTTATTTTATATGCAAGACCGCCTTTGAGGAGAAGTTAGATAAGCAATTTGATTAAAGTTTTTTTTCTAATTTTTATTTAAAAATATATATTATAACAAAATGATTTTTTTATTGAATTAGCTTTGAACACATGTAATTTGTGGTTTATTTTAGATATGATCATTGAGAAAATATTTTGAAATCTTAAGTGAGACTAAAAATTGGATGTCAAAACATAACAAATTAATAATAAATCTAAAAAAAACAAAATTTATATTTTATCTTTTGTAAGGAAAATGGTAGTGCATGCATACAAAAAAAGAGTTTTAAAAAATTGATTAGATTATCTAAACCTTAAATGATACATTAGAAAATCATTTTCTAATATCGTTAGGAGAAAAACACATATTATACTTTTAGAGCATCATTAATGGAGACTCACAAATGGATTTCCAATTCTTTTTTTAAAAAAAAGTTTTTTTTGTTCATCTAAGCATTGGAATTAGGGAAGAGAGTATACATCATCTAAGCATTGGAATTAGGGATACTCTCTTCCATAATTCCAATGCTTAGATGAACAAAAAAAAAACTTAAAAAAAAAATTGAAGACCCATTTGTGGGTCTCCATTAATAGTGCTCTTATAGTTGATTTGTATGACCCCATATCCATATCCATTTTTGAGTCTAGAATGGCTAGGTTTATGTCTTTGACTTTAAATTATTTGTTTGTTTAAAGGGTTTTGATACAAAAAGTATATATATTTAGTCTTGATGTTATAGTATATTATAACAAATTGTTGTGGAATTTGAGGGTTCAATTCCCCAATGCAAATCAAAATTAATTATTTTTTTTTCATATAAAAGACTCTTTTGTATATTCTGAATTAGTGATGGAATCAGAAAAAATACGATATGTCATAATAATTTTTTAATATTAAAATAAGAAAATAAATTTTATAAAAAAAATTGCATGGTCAAAATTTTTTTGGGCATCGGTTAATTTTAATTATCAAATAAAATTAACGTTATAATTTTTCTATGTGGATTAATTGAAAAAATTCTTTCCAATTTAATGGAATCGATTATAATGAATCTTAGATAATGTGAGTCAAAATAAAATTGACCGACAGAAAGGTGGTCGAGGTATTATACGTTTTCATGATATCGAGTTAGGTTAAGTAGCCACTAGCCACTAACTTTTATCTTAATTACCTTTTTGTATTGGATTAAATATATATAAAGAATGAATAATTGATAAGTAACCTAAAAATGAAACTCAAAAACCTACTCAAAAATAAATTGTTTAAAAGGCCTTGAAAATCGGAGAACTAGGGAAGTTGGGATTTGCATCTTTCTTTGGTGTTATCATTTGACATGATAGATTCTTAGATTATACACAGGCGACTTTAGTAGAAAGTGGGGGCATTCAAAGAAGAGGCATTGATTATATGATAATAATATAATAATAATAATAATAATAATAATGTCTTATGTTAGTAATTAAGGTTGGGCGTTCCGGTTAATCGGACTAATTTGGTAGATTTTTCGAGTTTTTTTTTTTGACAAATTGAATTTTCAAGTTTTTAAAAAGTCAAATCATTCGGGTTTTAAATTTAAATTAGTTCAGTTGGGTTCAGATTTTTTGGGGTTTTTTGGTATTTCGGATTTAAAAAAGACGAATCATTTGGATCTTAAATTTTGGATCAGTTCAAATCTTCAATAAAATTGTAACATAAAATTACCTTTTGCAAGTGAGTCATAAAATTGTAACATGAAATTGTTAAAATAAAATCAAATTAACTTACATGTTATTTTTTATTAAAAAAAATTAATCATAATCTTAAATTTATTTTAAATTTAGTTGAGCAATTTTAGAATTTTTGAGTTATTTTTTGCTCGATTAGGATTTAAACCAAACTCCAAACTAAAAAAACTAGAATCATTCGAGTTTTATTAATTTTTAGATCATATTTGGTTCAAATTATTTTAAAACAATTTGGTTCGGATTAATTTAGATTGGATAAAATGTTTAACCCTATCGATAATTGTTGGAGAGCTTGTAGGGATATCTTTTTTTATCTATCTTGAAAGTCAAATCAGGAAATGTTTGGGACCATTGCAAAATCTTTATTCACTACCATAACTTTTTCTCATGACAATAAATAGATCATATTTTATTTTCCTAAGCAAATGATTCCAACTCATTTTTTAAACCACAACTTCAACATAATTTCAAGCCATGTTAGGTAGGGTTGTATTAACTGGGTTATTGAAAGGGGGAATTGCAAAAATGTCCTCATTCAAGTTTTTTTTGTAAAAATGCCCTAATCATATATTTTTTGCAAAAATGCCCTAACATTATACCCAACATTATAAGTGATATACCCTCACACTTTATGAAAAAATTGGAAAAATGTATTCAATTAGGGCATTTTGCATAATTGATATTTAGAAAATTTCTTCATTCAAGCATTTTTTGCAAAGATATCATAAAAATAGACTCAAGTGTATAATTGGTAAACCCTACAAAAAGGACACATTTGCAAAAAATGCTTGAATTAAGGCATTTTAGGTAATTCCTCTTATTGAAACTGATTGAGTTTGATCCTTCAAAAATCTGTTAAATAATTAAAAATTAAATTTATATTAGGTTTTTTTTGAGTAATATTAATTTTTTTTCATGTTTTGAGTAATTAATTCATTTACATTTATTTATTTTAAATTAACTCATAATAAATTTGGTTTATATTGTATTTTAAAACAACTAATTAAAATTAACTAATATTTTTTTTTAAATGTAATGATATTTTTGAGTTAACTTTGTAACAATTTTAGCTAAAATCGAATATGTAATGAGTTTAAATAAAAGGAGATACATAACCAAAACTAAGACTATAAGGTTGAGTTAAAAAAAAACTAAGAAACTAAAATTAAGGAGATGTGTATCATATATACTTTCATATATAAATATACATTTAATGGATACAACTGTATCCCAAATTGGACCAAATCTATAATAGAATACAAATAAAAATACATAGGTCTCGAACTTGTTTGTACATATTCTAATTATACATTTAATTATTTATCGCATTACCTAATAACAACTGACAACTGTCGATATCCTAAGTACCATTATCCACTTGTGACCAATTATACGACTAAATACTCAAGAAATCTTCCTTTTTTAATTCACTAGCGATTAATTTCTTCGATTTATTTAGTTTAATTGATTTCTTCTATTGAATCTTCTTTTTATTTTAAGTTTGGTCTACATATATAATATTCATTTGTAATATACCAACTTCTGGTAGATGATTAGACCAATGCATTTTTGTTAATCTCCTTTATAAAGTTTAATTTTTCAGGTTTTTTTTAAATAATATATAATTTTTAAAAAATATTTTTTTAATATTTTTATTTGGAAATTCTAAAATTAAATGTCAACACACAATTAAACATGGAAAAGAAAAGATGTTGCCAACGTGTAAACTTTACAAAAGTAAAATTATGAAAAAGTGCATGTTTTATTTTCTTGAAATCTGAATCTACATGTAAAACAATAGATCTTTAGTTCTTTCTTAAATAGCAAAATCTTACATCCTTAAATTAAGATTGCCTTACTTTAATTGATCTAAAAAGTTAAATAAGAAATTATAGACGATTTTACCTTCAATTTATTCTTCATGAGATAATTTTAAGAAATTAATGTGAAAGTTACATAATTTTCTACTAACAGCAAAAATATTAATTACAAAAAATTTAGCGTTTATATATAGAGGAAATTACTTTCACTAGCCTAATTTTTTCCCATAATACATATTCTATCACCTTATATTTTTTTATTCTCATTCACTCACCCTTATTTATGAACTACCCATTATGCCCTTTTCTAATTTAAATAATTAATTTAATAAAAATAAAAAATTAAAATAAACAAATACACTACCTAAAATACCCTTATTCATATTTTTTCTTCTTTTCTTCTTCTTCTTCATCTTCCACGATTTCTTCTTTTTCTTCTTTTTTCTTCTTTTGCTTCTTCTTCTTCTTCTTCTTCTTCTTATTCTTCTTCTCCTCTTTTTTCTTCTTTTATGTCGTCGTTTTTCGTGTTTTTCTACGAATCAAGGTGAGATATTCTATATTTTCGTGATTTTGCAAACTCAAATATCGTTTTAGATCTAGATCTAGGATTCTGGGTTATAAGTTTTAAATTTCCAATTTGGATTTTAAATGTAAAATTTAAGATTT
>KE151654.1:192935-225160 GCA_000411095.1 Aethionema arabicum
GAAGAAAGAAGAAGGAAGAAGAAGAAGGAAGGACAAATGAGTAAATGAGTAATAAGATTTAAAATAAAAAAAATTTAAAATAAAATGATTCATTAATGGCATTTTCGTAGATAATGAGAAGTTTGTGGATAGTGTTGTAAGTGGGTGATAGAATGGGAATTAAAAAATATAGGGTGATAGAATATGTATTATGGGCAAAAATTAGGTTATCTAGATCATTCTATATACAAAAAATACACTAGCAAATTAGCCGCAACAATTTTATCTATTTATTAAAAAAAAAAGTAAAAAAGACAAGAACGATGTAAAAATTGTAGCTATCCTAATTGAAAACTGAACATCAGAATTTTTTTTATATTAAATTTTAATTTGTTGATCTGTAAAACTTTTCTTTAAAACACGTTGTTAACAAAACAACAACAATTAAACAAATATAATTTTGTTACAGTCACATTTTTTGTGATACTTTCCATTTGTTATCCTCCATAATTATATGATTTGTGCAGAAAATGAGAAAAAAAATAAAAATAAAAATGATGGAACAAAATAATCAAATGGTAAGTATTTCTGTCTGATTTTCCTGATACCAGAGTTTCCACCATACAGTTAATGTTTCATTTAATTTATGTTTAATTAATAAAATCGACTTATGACTCATAAAAAAATGGAATAGCAAAGAGGAGATCAGAAGAAAGCGACAAAAACCCAAAAAAAAAATTAATAAAAGTTAAAAGACCGAAAGAAAAGTCAATGGTGAGCACTCACTACTATACCTTCAACCTCTAAACTCCCTTCATTACGGTTCTAAAAGTTAGAGATTAGACTTTGCATTCAACGAGTGTGACAACTACACAGACGCAAGCTCCCACTAGAAGACCTTTATTCTCACTCAAAAAAGGGTTTTATTTTCGATTACCAATACTTAGTCGAAAATAGTATAAAATATAGTTATCACTAATTTAATTTGTTCAAAATTTTATTTGAACAAGGTTCTCAAACATTAGTAACAAATTTTTCGACTAATTTTTAGCTAAATTATTAAATGATTAAAATTTGGTTTTGAGTAATCTTTCACCAAAGTATAAGCCAGCCAAAAATACTTATGACTAATTTTCCCCCAAATAATATATGTAGTTAGAAATTGATCAATTTTTTTCTTCCAATTTTACAATTTAAATCCAAAATATATTTTTTTTAATTGAAATTATAATTAGTATTGAAATTAAACCAAAAACTAATACAATACAAAGTTTTATCTAAGATATATCTAAAAGACATTTTAAAAAAAGAATATAGATAATGTTCCAGGATTATTTTTTTTTATAAAAAAAAACAAGCTTAGCTTAATGATTAATCCAACAAAAAAGTGAAAATCACAATAAGCGTTATATAATAGCCAATTGGTGATCAAAATAACAGATAAATTAAATAAAAACGATAAGTAAGCAGTCTACAAAACTGTATTAATATGAGAGGGGTTTACAAACATATTTTTATATTTGAGGGTATACCAAAAATATATTCATTAATGACTTAAAAATTTAGGGAAAATTGATGTTTCTACTCTCTTTTTTTGTTGCTAGTCGCTTTTATTATATTTTGTTACTCGATTATTATCAACAAAATAAAATATTTATCTTTCATTAAAGTAGAAATGTATCATTGATCACAAACAATAAAATATATATAATTACTTCCTGTTGAAGATAATAAACTTTACCAATTATATAAAATAGAAAATGTTAAGAGTGGAGTAGTAGGGCAAAAAAGAGAGAGAGATAAATTCATAAGAATCATGATGATGATGATGATGGCGATGATGATGATGATGATGATGAATGAAGGTTATAGAAAGTCAACTCAGTTTTTAACTTTCAACCTATGAACAAAAATTCTTCACCTAAACAGAACCGACCATCTTCTTTATAAAACATTTTTCCATTTTTTAATATTTTATATAATTTTTGTTTGCGGGTCATTAATTTTAAAGGTTGTATAATTGAGATTGTGCTTAACTACAAAAAGTATCTTGCAAATTCAATAATATTTGCAAATTATAAATCATAAGAAAAATACACTATTATCATTTTACATTTGCTTAAACATTTCTAAAATTAACTAAAATAATAAATATGTATTCTCATTTTATATATATAACGATAAATTATAATATATAAATAGTAGTTCAAAGACTTGCTATATCAGTATATTAAAAAGCTCATACATACTATTCTTGATCGTTATGATCAAGTCTTTTATCACTAAAAAAAAGTCATCATTTTGGAGCAAAACAACATAATTTTTAGTTGACTTTTATAATAGTTGATGTCTTATACAAAACGCTAATTTATTATGTTGCATTATTTATATAAAAGAAAATAATTATTGTTGAGTCATTATGTTTGGATTACTTTTATTTTTATTTTACTTTCAATAAATATTACTTCGTGATGACAACACTGATCTTTAATTTTAAAGTTATACAAAGAAACTGTATATGTATATTTTCTTTTAGTTTATTGTAAACTTATAAATTAATGTTTTTATTAGTCATTATGTGTGTGATTTCCTTATAATCACATATACTGTAATTGTAATTAGTTTGAAAGATACTAACCAAAATTTTTGTTATTCAAAATTCTAAGATTTTAATTTAATTAGTTTAGAATCAGCAACTAAACTCAGTTTTTAAATATTTGAAACATAATAAAAACCATTCAATTGCGCCATAATAATTATAATTTTCGCGTAAAATTGAAACATAAGTGATTTTCGCGTAAATTTACGATTTTGGATTACAAAAATGTTTTTTTTTCATCGATTTAGTTAAACGCAACATCTTGATAAATGACAAATTTTCGTAAAAATTAACGGTTCATAGATGGAAGAGTTAAAAAAAAAAAATTGAGAAAAATTAGGGACTAAAAAACTAAATTAAAAGGTTGAAATTTTTTCCAAATTGAAGATCATTTCACCGCAATTTTTTTTTAATATTCAATTCGGCTCTCTTGATTTTGCTAACATTCGTAAATAGAATATTTACTGATAAGAGTAATTTTCTAGAAATCCATAGCCGATTATATTCAATTGGGCTCTCTAGAAAGGCCCATAATCAAGCTAGTGTAATACACTATAACATTTAATGGGTTTAAAAATAGGCCCAATAAGGTAAAGCAATTGAGATCTGATTGGTGGGCCCCAAGATGAGCTGTAAAAAGCAATGCAAGGCTGTGGAAGAATGATGACGCGATGTGGGGGCCACTTGAGGAGAGAGAATGTGTATTTGTTAGGCTTTATTGAGTCTAAAGGCGTGGAGGAGACAGCTCTGTCTCTTTGCCTTTTTCTCTTTTTTACCCTTTTTATTCCTTTACGCTTTTTGCTGTTTTCATTTCAATTATGCAAAATCAAGTTATGTCTCGACCATATTATTATTACTTTTATTTATATTTTTTTATTATTGAAATCAAGGTAAATTAAATTTAGAAGTTCCCCGATTTATATATATATATATTTTTTTTTTGGTTAAAAAAAGAATATATTTTTTCCAAATTTCAAAATTATAAATTAAATTTTGAAGCAAATTAAACTAATATTTTTTTTTTGTTGATTTATGGTTAAATCTTAATTAATCATAAATTAAAAATCGACCAAAATTAGTTTAATTATAAATTAATCATAAACGAACTATAAATTGAATAAAACTATTTGATGTTTCCTAACTATTCATTATAAACCGAATAAACCAACCATAAATTCATAATTAAACTCTATTAAGCATTTAACTAACCATCAATTTAACTTTAGATTGAATTAAACAAAAAAAATATAACCACAAACCATCGATAAACCGAAATTCAATTTACAATTTGAAACTTTAAGATTTTTTACAAAATTGGGAAAATTGAGAAACTTTAAAGTTTAATATTTACTTTAACCCCTTTCTTATTTTTAAAATTTTAATAGGAGGTTTGTTTTTGAAACAACTTATAAGAAAACTTAATATATTTAGAACAAATTCATTATTAGATTTTCCTTTTGTTGCTTTTATTTTTAATATCTACAATAAATCAAACTGTGCTAAAAACAAAACCGTTTCATTAAACCAACGGATGGTCTGCAATAAACCAACCGTGCTAAAAATCAAATAGAATTAATTTTTTGTCACGTTAATTATGTGAAATTTTTATAAATAAGTTCATAAAATGTAGAGTTTTTCGAGCCACAATCCCGATATATTATATACAAATAGGTCATAAATCTTTGAATGTCGAGAAACATACAATTTCGAAATTTTAAAAATTGACTCAAACGTTAATAAATGGAATAGATATACAAATTTATAGTTGATTTTAAATATGTAAATAACAAATTCACGAATTAAGTATTTAATTTATTGCTTAAAAATTTTGTATATATTTAAAATTTTTATTGAAAGTGAATGTGTGTAACAGTGTAAGAGTACATAAATTATATTGAAATGAATAAAGGAATAGATGACAGAATCCTATCATATTATAAACTTTCGAATTTTGATTATACTTGTAGTTGCTTCACAAACATGTATCAGTAACATAAATATGGTAGCTATTTTTCTTTTAGTACATGAAAAAATGTTATGTATCAATAACATAAAATTTAAAATGTTTGTTTATACAACTGACACTGATAAATTATATATTGCCAAGACAAAAAAATACCAAAATAGAATAATTATCTGTTTTTTATAAGTAAGGATAATTATCTGTTATAATTAATTTATTAAGCAAAAAATATTGTTCGACAAAATATTTTTTGGATTCAATTTTTTCATATTTCCGTTGAACTGGTCAACTAGACTTTTGAAATATGGGTGGTTAGTAAATAAATACAAAAATATAAAAAAAACATTTGTAAAAAATGAATTTTCTTTAAAAAAAACTATGATTTCCGTCAATATCGTTTTTCCACTTTTTTAAGAAAAATAGTAGAATTTTTATTGTGTTATATAACAGTTTATTATGATAAAAAACAATAGCTATATACAAAGATAAGAGATCTATGCAAAAAAAACAAAAAAAAAACAGAAAGATAAGAGATAATTTCTTTCCATTTTTACTTGAATTATGAAGTTTGCTACTATGTTCATCATCACTTTCAAATTTGATTAATTTCTTTTTATAATATAGTTATAATTTTTTTTTTTAGTAATTCAAAATATTATATTTGTGTTTTGGACATTCTTTGAAGGAATTATGCAAAATATCTTTATCGAATAGGTTTTTGCAAATTTGTCACAATATACGAGAATATATGAAAAATAATTAGTTCTAGTGACATGGTATAATCAAAGGTATGATATTTTTGCAAAATTTTTTTGAATTATGATGATTTTTTTTTTAAATCCATTCTTTTAAATGTTTATAATGATATGTGAATTCCCACTTTTTGTGCTTTTTGATTAGCCGATTGATTTTTTTTTTCCAAATGAGCGGTATCTATTGTTGTATTTGCTCACAGAGTATACGTAAATCACTTTTACACATCGTTAAATTTTCAAGTCAACACACATTTTTTTTTGGTAAACCGTAAAGTTCCGGACCGAGATCCGTATATCTTTGTGGGCTGGAGATCAGAGCAGGTTAATATCCACCTCAAAGGATGTCAATCCTTCCCCAAGTCTAGGATTCGAACTCGAAACCTGAAACTTATCTTCACATGTGTTAAGTGTTTGAACCACCAAATTTGGGTAAATCAAATACTGATGTTTTTTTTATGAAAGATTCCAAACAAAAACTAGTGCATCTTCAGTGCATCTTCGTAATATGGATATATAGAGTACTTTACGAATATAAAATATTAGTTTTTTTGTGTGTGTTATAAGGTTTTTATTTACAATATCTTGATTTACGATTAATTAATCAATATATTTTGGTTAATACAAAACATAGTTCTTATAGTTTATACTAAATCTGTTTGTACAGATAATAATTTATGAGAAACTAAAATCTCGTTATTGCATGTGTCAAACTGTCAATATCCTTGTTAAATTTTACAAATTTTTTTGTAATAAAAAACCATCTACTAAAATTTGTGTAGTAATTAGAAATATTCCATACGTTTTCAAACGAATGTTATAATCCATGTTTTAACTTTGCGTACAAAAATCATTTTGCACTTCGTTAAATTATACATTAATTACTAGGAGAAAAAATTACCACAAATAAAATGATCACCCTTGATAATTAACTATTAATTGAGTTTTTGTTAATCCTAATATTAATAAAACAGAAGTCAGAGAGAGAAATTGAAACTTAATTTTACAGTGACACGTTAGCAATTTTTCAATTTTTTGAAAAAAATAAAACATATCAATAGAGCAGTTATATATCCTATTTTATAGGCAACTTATACTTTTAAAATCATAGTTCTATTTGTTGAACGGGTTTTTGATTTTTTCATGTCATTTGAAAAAGAATTTCACATTGTTTTTAATAAATAGTTATGCATATATAAAATAGAAATACATAATAATTAGTTTTTAAAATCAAATCATTATATTTTGTTTCGTCAACTAAATTACTGTATTATCTAAAAAAATATTTAGTTCTTTTTTATTTAATTATTTAAATAACATCACTTTTTTAAATAAATAACCAAAGAAATTAAAAAAAANATCTTTATATTAAGAAGTGTAAATTTATTTAACATTGAATAATTTTTAAGTGTATTTTTTCATCATAAATTATTTGTTTTTTTATAGAAAAGAATTATTCAATTTTATAATGCGTTATTATTAAAATACAACTGATATTTAGAAAAATAAATACACCAATTTTAAATTTTGTTTACTAATATTACAATGTTTATTTTTTTATTTTAATATGCCCCTACGTAGTAGGGGCTTTTATACTAGTATCTATATATTTCAACAAAAAAAATGTTCTACAAAATAAATATTTTACACTGAAAAAATACCAAAACATTACACGATCAAGATATTGTCTACCAAAAAACAAAACAAAAAACTCAAAACAATTTTTTTTTCATTTAGACCATACACGATCTCATTAGCCGAAAATGAAGAAATTATATAATTCGAAACAAATTCAACTACCAAAACTTTTTTTTTTGCATACAATATACCATTAAAAAAATATGATATTTACAAATAATGTTACTAAAGTAATAAATTCAAAAATTATATTTATTACGAAACTAAATTAAAAAAAAAAAGAACAAATAACGATAATCAAATTTTTCGATTTAAAAACCCATTCAGATCAGTAATTTAAAAACTAAGTAAGGATGTTACCGAAGCATCACAAATTTGAGTAGTTGAATAACAAAAATAATTATGTTTGGTTTAATAGCTCATAATCATACATTAATTTCGTTCGAAGAAACTAAATAATTTTGTCGAAATAAAAAAAAATCCAAAATTCTTCAGTTTAAAAAAACTATTTTGATAGTTAAATTTTTTTCATAAATAAAAAATAATTCAAATTTAATATCACAATTCCTTAAATAAATGATTATCAATTATAAATAAATATATATATATATATAGATTTTTTTCCCCGCATAATATATATTACTTTTAGTATTTGCAAATAATTTACAGAGTGGTTGCGACCAAAAAAAGTGTGCATGCACAGTGACCGTACACAAAAAAATTGTCGAAAAAAAAGTTAAAGACAAATAAATGATGATTGCGACCACTTTCTCTTTCCTTCTCCTCACTTTCCCTTGAATCTTCTTCCCTCTCCTCTCTTCTCCTTTCCTCTTTCAACAACCCTTCTGCTTCCATACCCTCAAATTTCACTGCTTTTTTTTTCGTGGGGTTTCTTGATCTCTGCGTTTTCTTATATCACTAGAAAAATGGAGGACACGACATTTACCAAAGTATTCGTTGGAGGATTGGCTTGGGAAACACACAAACTTTCTTTGAGGAATTACTTCGAACAGTTTGGGGACATCGTTGAAGCTGTAGTCATTACTGATAAATCTAGTGGCAGATCTAAAGGCTATGGCTTTGTAAGCTTTGCTTCATTTTAATTTGGGGGTTTTTCATAGCTTTTGAAGGGTTATGAAATGAATGAGTGTGTGTGTGTGTGTGTGTGTTTGTGTTCTTTTTTTTTCAGGTGACTTTTCGTGATCCTGAAGCTGCAAGAAAGGCATGCGTAGATCCAGCTCCTGTTATTGATGGGAGAAAGGCAAATTGTAATCTTGCAGCTTTTGGTGTTCAGAGATCTAAACCTTCTTCTCCAAATTATGGTATTTTTTGTTCCTTTTTACTCCATCTAATTCGATCTTTCTTAAACCCTAATCCAAGAGAATTTAAACCCTACTCCATGGATCTAACCATTTTCTTGAAGAAAAGCTGAAAGTGTGATTCATGAAGCACCTCTAGATACTTCTTTTGCTTGAACTCGCCCTAATTTGATCAAATAAATTGATAAAGTGTAATAGTCTTCTTATGATTCTACACTCCACACTAGTTAACCGTTTGTCTATACCCTGAAAAGATATTTGCTTTTCATAGATTTTGATGAATCCTGGATAAGTGTTTGCTGAGTTTTGGGTTTGCTGCAAGTGAAATGTGTATTCTCATGGTGTTGTGGTATTAGCAGGACACACAGGAGGAAGAAGCATGAAGGTCACTAGCCCTTTCAAGACACATTTTGGGGCAGCTCCTGCTCTTCCTTCTCCACTTCCATTCTCACACTACACACTTCCTTACACTAACCCTTTCGGGTACTCCACGTTTAATCTCTTACTGCTTTTCTGAATTCATCACTTTAAATAGTCTGATAATCCTCTGTTTGGTTTGTTTAAACTTGTTTTAGGTTCTCTTCTTACTCAATGGACTACAATTACCCGGCGGTATGTATATGTTTAAGGTTCTAATGCTCAAATAATGAGAGTTTCTCAGTAATTTACTCTGATCTCATATAGATTTATTGGGTTTTCTGTAAATAACAGAGCTACTACAATGTTTATGGAGGAGCAGCTTCTCAGCATCCAATGTATGGAAATGGATCAATACCTGGTGTAGCTGCAGCAGCTTTTTACCCATATCTCCAGTTTGCTGAAGGAAATGGACCTGTTACTGGCTATGCACCAGTTCACTACCCTAACCTTTTTCACTATTCTGCACTTACCTCATCTACCAGCGGAAACTATCCACACCACAATGGTTCTCCAGTTTCTCTTGCACCTTCACCAGCCATACCATCAGGTTTGTGTATTTCTCTGTTTCTTTTCTTTACTCTATAGAACCTGGAAAACCAAAGGGTACTGATATGTTCTCAGCAGTTTGCTTTGCAGTACCACAGGCTTGACCATGAAGACCGATATGGTCCACCTCTGGTTCCATCTAAATCCTTAAGGCAAGCTTTGTTACTACTTTCATCCATAAGTCTTGAAGTTCCACAAGACCTGTGGCCTAACCATGGTTGCCCTTTTCCTTATTGCTTCTAACCCATCAAGCAAGACCCCATGAATTGGAGTTTGGGTGTCTTTGCAAGTTCCAGTTAAGTCTCACATAGGGTTTAACTTGAAACCATCATCATAAGCATTGCTCATTTTTTTCTTTCTTTTTCATTGCATAACGTGTTTCTGAACGAAAGGTTCGTTCAAGATAAAGCCCGTTGCAGCTGTTAGGAGTATGAAACTTAGTAAGAGTACGTTGTCTTGCACAGTGCCTCAAAAAGGCAAGCAATTTTGTAGAAACTTAAAAGCTTAGGATTGGCTGATAAACAAGAATGGAATAAGGATTCCCCAGGATTGTATACAAAGGTGTGTACACTTCTTTGGCGCAATATCCATTTACAGTGCAGTCTTAGGATTATTAGATCTAGGACCATATAGAACTCATGTTGTTACAAAACTTCATATCATAGAAAGCTAGAAACATAGATTCTTTAACATCAAGAAAGGCACACAAAACCAGCCTCACAAGCTTTCCTTTTAAGGATAGAGGAAAGTAATGTTGTTTACTAACCAATGTATATTCTAAGTGTGGCTATGCTTTGGGAGTTTATAGCCACTCTTGAAAATAACTTAGATTTAAGATCACAACATCATAGTTTAAACAAAAACTCCATTGATGGGATTTGGAGGTTATTGCATCTGCATGTTTTGCCTCTTGGGATATATTTTGTTTCCCTTTAGGTTCTTCTTCTCTTAACTCAACCAACCAGTTGACCCAACCATGGTTAGGATTCAGGTGAGAGGTATTCATATCACCTCCTTATCTCTCTTTTACTCTCTTCATGTACTTCTTCCAAAGACAAAACTCTCAAAACTCTTTTATCATGTGTTTCCTTCTATCTTGTAAGCTTATGAATCTGATTCTATGTAAGAAAACAAAAATCTTCATTCTCCATCCTAGGTGGTTGGAAAATGAAATATTTGCAATATTTTCACTTTGATCTAAAATTTATGAAAGTGAAATTAGAACTGAAATATTTGATTATATTCCTTTTCAAAAGTTTTGTGGAATACAATTGATTCAGTACCCAAACATAGAGACAGATTCCATTTCTTCTATGGATTATCCTGTCGTTTCACTAATTTACTAATATAACAAGTTTACAGGTTTAAGAAAGTGGCAAACTTTACAGGGCTATGAAGGTGGTAAAGCTGTAATTTTAACCAAGTCTGCAATTACAGCAACCACTAGATGTCCCAATGTTGTTTTGGTCGTCTTTATGTGTTTCCTGAAAACCATTTTCATCTCTATCATATTCATTAGGATGACATTGTTGCTCTTGAGTATCGTTTCCTCGGTGGTTTACTTCATCGCACGGTGGCTGCGACTCGGCTTGACTTGAGGCTCTTCCGTCAACGCTATGGATAGTTGAAAGACTAGAAACTGAGTCTTGACTGTGATGGGATTGGCTTGGGGAAGATGTGGGGATAAGAGTGAGACGACAGAGTGGGCAAGTGGTATGTGATGTGAGCCAAAGATCAATGCAGTCCATGTGAAATGTGTGTCTACATGCTGGGATTTGTTGAAGTTTGTCTTCTGCTTGATAGTCACTTAAGCAGACTGAACATCTGTGATCAAAGTTGAATGAGTTTATTATTGACTTTAGTCAAACAAAACTCCTAGAATGCTATATGATCATGGCCATGGAAGCCATTGTTGCATATTTACATCCATGCGAGCAACAGAGAGACTCCAATTTTGGTCTTAAATTGAAAAGATAGCAACTTTCTAAGGCGGATTACAAAAATCCATGTTTGTTTTCTAAGAAACAGGTGATACATTACCCAATAAAGAGGAAAAACTGACTATGCAAAGACAAATCTCTCATCTTTGTTGTTCTTTCATTATGTACCCAATAGTTTTGAATTTTCTATAACCCTTGGAAAATTTCACTAATGGCGGTGAATCCATGAAGAAAAAAGATCAAATTTTGGTGGGAAAAGAAATGTGGGAACTTACTGTGAATCAGTGATGGAGAAGCTCTCCTTGAAGACAACAATGGGGAGCATCTCTCTCAGTTCTTTACTCAGCCCTAATTCAGCCTGTTCATGTGTAAACTCACAAACCATTAAACAACTAAACCCAGTAACGAGAGACAATCCTGCTTAAACCATACAGATCTCACACAAACCAGTCAAAAAGAAGTGAATACACACTGAATAAACCTAGAGATCGTAACAGAAGACCAATGCCTATGAAAAAACAGAAATTGTACCGTAGAGAGAGAGTTTCCAGTAACGAAAGTATTTCGCATTCCAATGGAACCCCAATCACCGCTACGGCGGCGGAGGTAGACAAGGTAGAACAAGAAGAGGATAACGAATGTGAAGCAAATGGGAACAGAAAAGATGAAAGCTTGATAAAGTTTCAGCTCCGGCGAGCTTGCGGCGGAGGCGGTGGCGGTGGCCGTGGAAGCAGGTGAAGTGTAATTTGCTGGGTTTGGATTGCTGTAAGACATCACAAAGTAAAACAACACTAAACAACTTCAAAGTCCAGAAACCTTAAGCAAAGAAAAGCCCACCAATTTAAAGTCTCCTCCTTTTTCTGGTGCTTTTATACGGTCTTCTGATTACAAATTAGAGAAAAAAGTGAAGAATCCAAGAAGTGGTTCAAGATTCGAGATCGGAGTTAAATACAATAATGGTAATCTTACCAATGAATGATATGTTGCAGAGTCTCGCTTTCAGGTGAAGGATTTAGCTTTCACTAGACAGCACCTGTCTGTATCAATTTTTTTCATTTAATTTTTATTTTTAATAAAAAAAAAAAAAAAATGTCAGAGCACATGAAATTAATAAGATTCCAAAACGAGAAAAAAATTAGATAAATAAGTTAGGGATGTATAACAATGATTTTCATTAAATATTGTTAGTTAATTTTGGCTAAAAATCTGGCAGAAAATAAAATAGATTATGAGTAAGCCAAACAGACAAGAAACAGTAAAGGACAGAAAGCGTTACAACGATGATCGTCCACAAATTCTTCAGTTTGTTTGGCACCTAGCCAACCACTCACACGTGCCGATCCTTAAGCCTCTTAATATCATCTACTTACCTATACCGGCAAATCAAAATTGAAACCAAAATCAAACCAAAACCATGAAAAACCAAACCAGAAATTGAAATACTTCACAGTTTCATATAGAAAAGCTTAAAATGAAGGACTTGATGTACTATACTATCATGAAATTGGTCAATTCAAGGATATTCTTGCTTCATATGGCTTAATCATGACATGAACATGACTAATCTTCTCTAGTTTCGACCGATATTACCGCTATACTATTTCAGATCTAGACACAACATTGATTTACAGAGACCTTAACCAGACAAGACTCTGAAACCGGCCTCACATCAACATAGTACAATACAAGAACATAGAATCTCAAACGCTCTGCTTTGCATAAACCAAGGCGTCAAAATCATTCAACCCTTGCCTTGGATATGAGTTCTGTGTGCAGATCGGTAGGTGTTGTTGAGGTTGGAGCAACAGAGCCGAATTTTCTAACGAGGATTTTGAAACACGGCAGAAACAGAATGTATAGCAAAATGATTACAAATGGAGTCGCTATAAGCCACCCTAGTAGCTGCAAAAAAAAACGTTCATGTTCAGTTTATATCACAAAAGGGACCAACTTCCATAAGGAAAACCAACATTTTCTGCAGATTTGACTAACACTAATATGTAATAGTTTACTAGTGAAATTCCACTTGTGAGTTAACACTGAGGTTAAGGTTCATAAAAGATCAGACCAAGAAATGCTATGAACAGTCTTGTAAACTGAAATTTGCAACGTATGCACTAACCAAGCTAAGATAGAAGAACCTTACCGCATTACCAATACTTAAAAAAACGTCCCGGGAGGCTTCACCAGTCAAGACCTTCTTCAGGGCATCCGGTGTTAAGGGAAAATGAGGTCCACCGGTTAGTTTTTCACCAAGTCGTAAGAAAGGCACCACAAGACTTTAACGTGAAAGACATGAAACCAAAATAGACATAAGTACTTATTAAATACCGCAAAAATTGAGAGAACAAATGTTTCTTAAAATTGAAGTGGTAGCTTTTCAGGAATATGAAGTGAAAAGCAAATTGTTTACCTAAGTTCTATTGGAGTGGCAATGAAATTAGCTAACATTACAGTTGGAGCATGACAAAGAGATCCAAGCAACGCAATAGCAACTCCACATAGCAACACAGTAACACCTATTTAAATGCAAAGATCAATCTGCGTGAATTATATGCGATCACAAACACTATAATGTTCCATGAGCAACTCTGACAAAATCAAGAAGAACTGATCGCTGAGTACAGCAGAAATTGGAAGGAGAACGTACCGCATATGGGAAATACTCCTATGGTAATTCCCAGTGCCGCAGAAAACGCCAACAGCTTTGGCTCAGCACCTCTAAAGCAAACATCGAAAAAGGAAACAAATCAAGTTTGATTTACTTTCTTAACGCATCAGCACTTTAAAGACCTAGAAATGATCTGAGACTTGAAAGCTACAAGGTTGATTATAAACTGTATTCGTTGCTCTCCTTTGTTAGAAATAAGCAATCAATAGTTCAATATCTAGGTCGATTTCAACCAAAAACTATACTAAAATCACGAAATAGCAGCTAAAACCCTCGAGTAATGAGAAATAGGAATGGTTCAAAGTTGTAATACATCGATGAACAACAAACCAGCTTTCGGATACGTAAGCCAACGATTGATCACAACATAGAGAAAATCCACATGGAATGAAGTGAAGAGAGACGGAAAGATAAATATAAAACCTGCTCAAGATCTGAAGAAGAGGATCACTGATGTTCTTACTGAACCAATTCTTCAATCTAATCTTCGATATCACCATAACGATTCTTCAAGGAGTCAACAGTGATTCGAATTTGAAAGGAACGATGATGCTCTCATAGTCTTATCTAAAGAATCGAGTCGGCACTCTTTGTTTTGTTCACTGACCGAACCATTGATTATGGATAATCCGGAAACGGGTTCGGGTAAATGGGTCAAAACAGTTATAAACATTAAACTTAGTATAAATGATTAATGGCCCAAATCAAGTTTTTTATTTGGGCTTGAACCCGAATCCAAATCACCCAACCGGGTCGACCCGATTATACGGTTTTTACTTCCATTTCGTTCAATTTCCTCACTGGTTTCAGTATTCAGTAGCTTTTTGAATTTCCCCCCGAAGGTGAACGTTCGCCTAAAATTTTCTTTAGATTTTAAAATTCCTGCTAAGATCTGATTAATGGTGGCTGGAAATTTCATATGTCCCTCTGTTTGAATCGTAAGTGGTGATAGATTGATAGGTTGATTTGAGCTTGAGGATTGAAGAGATGGAGGAGTATTTACAGTATATGAAGATTCTCCGCTCTCAAATGAATGGTATCATATTCTCTTTCCTGTTAAATTTTCTTCTTCTACTGAGATTTTATCCGGCGATTTTGTTTGCTATTTTTCCATGGATTCGATTGAGGTTAGATGTGGAGGATCACGCGGCAAAGGTCTCCGTCGAGGAGCATATACAGATTACAACAATCAATACCTTGGAGAAAGATCGCGATCATAGTTAGTTTTCTCTCTCTACGTTTCCGGATTCAAAATCGTTGACATGTACAGATATGATCGCACGTCGGTTTAAAGTGTCTTTTGATCTTGATCTCCGTGGAAAATATTAGACCGATTGAAAATTGTTAAGAAACTTATGCTACACTAGATTTCTGCCGTTTTATGTTCACTCTCGTTTCCTGCGTAGCTATCATTGCTGTTTAAGTTCTCGGACTCTGGATCTGTACTCTGTACCCCGTTTCATACGCACTCTTTTTGATGAGATGGTATATGCGTTTTCTTGTTTTCGTATATCTATTTGAAGCATTGTCTGAGATCAAGAGAATAAAAGAAGAGACGGACCAGAAGTTAAGGATAAAGGGTGAAATATGCTCGCATATACTTGAAAAGCAGAGAAGAATTTCATCGATGGAATCTGATTCATCAACTCTTGCGCAGGTATTTACCATTTTATGCAAGACATGGATACGCCTTGTAGAAGCATAGTGGAAATATTATACGAGGTCTAATAATGCTTTAGAAGATACCATTGTAATTACTCCCAGTTGTCTATTTGTGTAGAGTCTGGAGCTTATTATACAAGAACGAGACAGTATAACTACCAAACTTGTATCAAAAAGGTATTACTAAAGAACACCATCCCTAGAAGTGGTTGTTGTTTGGAATCACCTGAGCGTCTCTTTTTCATTGCTTATAATTGCAGTTCTTACTATATAAAGACAGCAGAAGAAGCTAGAACCAAACTAGAGGAACAACAGGTCTTTTTATTTATATCCTACTTATGTTATCTGCTTTACTTTAAACCAACACAGTTGTCTTGTTCTATTTTGACCAGGGCTGGTTTGTTTCCCACACCAGCAATAACACTGGTCAACACGGACAGGTTTATGCTTCTAAGTATTATATGCTTAATTCATAGTAGCAGACTTTTATAGTTTTAATAGTAACTGATTGTAGGATTAATTCTTTCTTTTCGGTTCTTGACATTTTAGAAAAATGGAACGAGCAAACACTTGATAGAACTCTCAGATTCTGCTAGAGCAAAACTTGACCAAGCAAAACAGAAGAGATCTAACCTTGTCCAGGAAAATTCGAAGGTTAATTACTTCATATCAACTCTGACTTGTTGGTGATTTTTTGGTTATGAAATTCCTGATATACTTTTTCCAACATAGATTTAGTGAGTTTTTCTATCATACTAGATTAAGTGACTTTTTGCAGTAACTTCTTAAATAAGATGAAAATCAGAAAAGTTTTTGGGTAGAAAAGTTGTCTCCTTACTCACCTCGCTGAATTAAGTTTTCATTTCAGATGAAGCTATCAATTGAAGATATAAAGCACAAGATTAACGAGTTTAAGGTCAGTACTAATTAAAATCTCTGAAAACTTTGCAAGGAACATGATTTTGCACGAGTACACACTAATCAAACATATGGTCACACCAACTAAACCTAGTTCGCCAATCCCTAAACCTTCATTTAACAAAAGATGCAATTTCATGAGAAATGCAGGCAGAGTTATCGTCAGTGGATATTAAGATTTTAGAAGAAGAATACACAGCTCTCACGTCAGATGAATTTGGAGAGGCAGAGTATCTACGTTCGTTGCAGAGCCGGGCTGAAAAACTGAAGGTGACATTACCCTGTAAGCTTATTATATAATCATTAATTACACGAGTAATCATCCACCACTTGTTGCAGGGGATCTCATACATCGCCAAATGTGACTGTGGAGAGGAATACAGTGTAAGTACAGTGTAAGTGTAGAATAAACCAAAGGAGAGAAGACAAGACAGGACACAACATTACACAATCATCCTTCAGGTAACTCCCAAACTTTAATCTGATTGTGTAAGCGTCCAGATAAGCAGGAAAAAGATTCACGTGATCGTTGTGATACAGCAGATTAGGTTAATACTCGTAGCACAATGCAACTATCTAACGAGTTAGTCTCACTATATATGCACAAAAACTACTTATATTTCCATTTACGGGGTAAAAACCTTTAGCTTTCACGTTTCTTCACAGCCTAAACTTGACAAATTCGTGTAAAAATTTCAGTTTTATCCCCATTTTAAACGAATTTGTCAAGTTTAGGTTGTGAAGTAACGTGAAAGCTAAAGGTTTCTACCCCGTAAATGGAAATATATGTAGTCTCACTATATATGCACAAAAACTACATATATTTCCATTTACGGGGTAGAAACCTTTAGCTTTCACGTTTCTTCACAACCTAAACTTGACAAATTCGTGTAAAAATGGGATAAAACTGAAAATTTTTGAAAACGAAGGGCTAAGAAACAAAAAAAAAGACTAGTTACCTTCTGTTTCCTAGTACATGGTATCAGTCACTATAGGTACCATGGCCAGTTCCATTTAGTGATATAACTCCTACTTTTATAGAGAAAAATTCATATCAACTTTAGATTTGATATAGGAAATTAGTAGAGATAGATGTTAGGGAACTTCGTAAAATCAGATGTTATATTTCACCTAAACTTATCCATTGTGTTGGTTTACAACATACCATTATATCTTCCATCTAAAACTGCACTCATCCTCTGCATAAATTCAACATTTTCTCTTACCGGAAGACAACACATAGCTGAGGCCAATTTTCTAGAGCTTTTGTCTATACATTCATCACATGCTATCACCAAATTCTCACAAATCTGCAAACTGCTTCTGATCTGTCATTACATTAAAGAACATAGCTTAAGACTTATGAAAGTTTATAGTACATAAAAAACTTATGCCACATCAAATAAAAATGAAATCCAATTTATATCAATAGTGCACATATTAGAGCATATGTGAAAAAAGAGAGGTTTATTCAAAAGCCTGTTCAACTTAAAACTTACCTTAAAAGTTAGCAGCTTCTGTTTCAAAGGTAGTGTTCAGTATTCAATATCATCCATATCACCCAAATACTCAGCAACTTGTTCAAGTCTAACATCAAGCATCTTGTGATTATCTAAATCACGAACAACACCAGTTTCCTTATCTAAATCTTTCTCAACTAAATTCCCATAAACACCTTTATATCTCCCCGACAAAACCAACACAGGTCCTCCTCGCCTCGGCAATGCAGTCTCTAACAACTTCTGATCCACTCCTTGAATCAACTCTTGCGTCTCATCCATCATGATATCGCAACTTGTCGGTCCAACCACATCAACCACTTTCCCTTTCTTACGATATAATCTCCCACTTTTTAAACTCTTGCTTATTACTCGTACTCTTATGTGACTCCTTAGCCATAACGTCTTCTCTTTTCTATCTCTCGTTTGACCGATTTCGGATTTTGCTTCGATTCCATCCTCTCTACTTCGTTTACTCACTTTCTTATCTTTTTCTTTGTCATTTACTTGTAAATCTTTCAGTTTCTTTAAACACTTTTCTTCTTCAAGAGAACCCACGTCTGCTATCTCATTAACACTTACTTTCACTTCCTTTTCGTTTCCAGAAAGCTTCAAAACAAACGAATCTGTACCAAGTTTCTCTATGATTTTACCCTTTAACCCTATTTCTCTACCTCCAATGATTCTAACCTCTTTCCCAACAAAAAACAAATCTCCACCATTAACAGCTAGTGGTTTCTCCAATTTACCATTCTCTTTTCCTTGAGTTTTCGTATCAGAAACCCTAGATCTATCTGGATCGAAACCTAATCCTTCCTTAGCAGTCCATCTTTTATATTCTTTTACCTGAACATCTTCTTTAGCATTCTTACCTATTCCTTGACCTGGCTTCCAGCCATAACCAGCCATCAAAGCAGCTCCAAATCCTTCCACAGGAACGCTCTCGAAATCCTCCAATGTCGGATCATCAGCGAGTGACTCTAGATCTCTCCTTAAACTTTGCAGCAAAAGCTGTTCTACAGGAACTGTCTTCCGATCTTCGGTGGTATCAGTAGCGAAATTTAAAGCTGCGTTGTCCTTGGCTTTCTGACGCAGATTTAGACCGTAAGTGATGTTATCAGATCCATGGGAATCGCCTAAAGGAACCTCGGGCTCGAATTCGAGACCGGAACCTGTATTGGCGGATTGAAGCGGGAGATCAAGATTCTTCATCTTTTTGTGAGGCCTCCATGTATTCTCTATCGGAGCAATAACGTATTTGGGTTTGACATCGGCTAGGGTTTTGGTAGGATCGAATTCGGTAACGAATTCCCTCTTGTTTCCGTCATCAGCGGCGCTATTATCGTCGGCGCTCGCTGTAACTTTGGGTTTGGACTTGGAAGGGAGAGAAAAAGAGAGCTTCATAATGTTCGTTCCCTTTCTCTGTCAAGAAGACGGTGGGGGAATCGTTGCGTTGCAGGTTTAAGCACGCCGGGTCAAAAGTCGGTGTTACGGTGTCGTGGATATATATATAGAGATAGTAAATGGGCCTATTAGGTTCTTAATGGGCTTATTGGTAAAGAATGGGCCTATTAGGTTCTTAATGGGCTTATTGGTAAAGAATGGGCCCATTATTATTCTAATAAGTCACTATTGAGACCCAAATACATCCACCATCTGGGTCATTCAACTTGGACGTCAAATATTTCTTATTATGGTCAATATTAACTGCGAAAAAAAAGAAAAAATCATCGTCTTTTTAATATACTTAATTAGAGAAAAAAATATACTTTTAATGAAGAATTTAAAATTCTACCCACTCAAATTCGAATCCAGCAGCCATATAAAGAAAGCACGATAACACAAATTTAATAAAATCTTACATTTCGTTATTTCAACATCATATTTGTTTATATTAAATTACATTTAATTAACTAAAAAAAAGTAATAAGAACAAAATCAATAAAAAAAATGTATAAAATAAAATAATTTCGTAATACCATTCTTTAAAATTGTATAATTAAAATAAAAAAGACACCATATATCATCTTAATTACTTTTGTTGACGAAAAAAAAATTAGTTTTTGTTTTTGGCAATAGTTGTCACTTTAATTAGTTAAAATATAATTTACTATCATTTTAAATACATTACACTAGACGAAAAAAAAAAAATACATTACACTAAACAAAACATTATATAAGAATTAAATCAATTTCATTCGACAGTATGCAAATGAATTTAGTCAAAATCGTCATCTTTGACTTTCTTCCACTCTTTATTAATAAATGGAAAACAAACACAATTGCTTCTTTTTCACTCACCACACCACCACCATGAACTCCTCTTCTTTTCTTCTCTTCATCTTCACCGTCGTTATCCTCCTCCGGAGCTTAACCCTCATCGGAGCTGCCACGTGTCACCCTGATGACGAAGCAGGTCTTCTCGCTTTCAAATCTGCTATAACACGAGATCCTTCCGGTATTCTCACCACATGGAAGAAAGGTACCGATTGCTGTACCTGGAATGGAATCACTTGCCTCACCGGTAACCGCGTCACCGAAATATCCGTAGATGGAGAGTCTGATGAAGCCGGAAGCTTCCTCTCCGGTACTCTTTCTCCATCACTAGCTAAGCTCCAACACCTCGAGGGAATTTACTTCACTAACCTCATAAATATCACTGGACCTTTCCCGGAGTTTCTTTTCCGATTACCGGAGCTAAAATACGTTTACATTGAAAATAACCGGCTCTCCGGTCCACTTCCGGCGAACATTGGCTCGTTAAGTAAATTAAAAGCGTTGAGTGTTAGAGGAAACCGATTCACCGGTCCGATACCGAGTTCGATTTCAAAATTGACTCAGTTAACTCAGATCGATCTCTCCGGAAATCTCCTTACTGGAAATTTACCAACGGGAATCGCTAATCTCAAGCTTTTATCGTTTCTAAATCTCAGTGGTAACCGTCTCTCCGGTACGATCCCGGATATTTTCAAATCTTTTACACAACTTCGATCTCTACAGCTCTCTGGCAACCGATTTACAGGGAAAATTCCTCCATCGATCGATTCGCTTGCGCGCCGGGCGAATCAAAGTTCTCTTCCGGTCGACTGTTCACCCAGTCAAGTTGAAAAAATGTTTCTCATGATGTTCTTAGAGGTAGGTCAGAACAATGATGGAGCCGTAACCGGTTATCACTTCCAAACCATAAGAAGAATTCAATAGGTTTAATATTTGGTTTATTTGGTCTAATTTAATAACTGGTCTTCTTCATTGTTATGGCCACTTCGCACGATTTCTATTTCTCTGTTTGTTTGTTAGGAGAGGAGTTCTCCACCATTGTTGCTTTGCTTGATTGCTTCTATCTATATAAACAAAATTAAGACAATGAGAATTGTCGATCAAAAACTCTTGCCTTCTTACTTCTCTGTATTTGCTCTTATTCTAAATCTGGACTTTTAACAAACAATTTATCGGGGACGATTCCATACTACTTCTCGAAATTCAAAGCATTCAACATATTAGCGGATTGAAGCGGGAGATCAAGACTCTTCGTCTTGACTCCATGTATTCTCTATCGGAGCAATAACGTATTTAGGCTTGACATCGACTAGGGTTTTGGAAGGATCGAATTCCCTCTTGTTTCCATCATCAGCGGCGATATTCTCGTCGGCGTTCGCTGTAACTTTGGGCTTGGGCTTCGAAGAGATATGAAAAGAGAGCTTCATAATGTTCGTTCCAAGAAGAAGACGATGAGGGAATCGTTGCGTCGCAGGTTTTAGCACGCCGGGCCAAATGTCGGTGTTACGGTGTCGTAGATATATATATATATATAGAGATAGTAGATGAGCCTATTAGGTACTTAATGGGCTTATAATCAAAGAATGGGCCCATTATTATTCTAATAAGTCACTATTGAGACCCAAATACTTCCACCATCAGGGTCATTGCACTTGGACGTCAAATATTTCTTTGACTTTATGGTCAAATAACTAGTGCGTAAAAAGACAGAATACAACGTATTATTCATTTTTTCAGAATCTAGCAACCAGCGGAAACGGAGAAAATTAGAACTCTTTTCGTAGTTATAAAGATGAGCTAATTACGAAAAAAAATGAACTAATTAAAATATACTAATATATTTTAATTAATAAAATGTAATCTATTCGATAAAGTATCAAATAATCTTCAAAAGCAAAAATATGTTTTTACAATTAGACTTAAATAATCTAAATAATATATAGTTAAATATTTTTAAAATTATCAATATACTTCATTTAATTTTAGATTCTTAACTTTATAGTCTTTATATTTACTAAGAAATGTATAATAAGAAAGCAATAACAAGATTTAATTTAATCAAGTCTTAAATTTGTACACTATATTGTACTAACTTATAGATCAAGCTAATAAAATGAAGACATAAATTAACTAAAGTATCATAATTAGTACAAACAAAATTGGTTAAAAATATTAAATAATTTTTAATAATATTGTCTAAAATATATTTTAAAACCATAGAAACCATATATCTACTAAATAGCAAGAACACATTCTTGATTATCATTTTAATTATATTACGATACTAAACAGAATTTCATATAACAAAACTACATCAATTTGATTCAACCATACACTTCTACATTAAATTTTAATTTTTTATTCCTTCCAATATAAAACACTATACAAAGGTTTACCAAAATGTTAAAAAAATATCTAAAACAAAATAACATTGATGTTATGTTTAAGCGGTCCGAAAATTGATAAAAGATTAAAATCGACCATGATTAAGAGATCACTTATTGCCACATGCAAATGGATTGGTCAAAATCGTCATCTTTGACTTTCTTCCCATCTTTATTTCTATAAATAGAAAACAAACACAATTGCTTCTTTCACTCACCACACCATGAACTCTTCTTCTCTTCCTCTCTTCATCTTCACCGTCGTTATCCTTCTCCGGAGCTTAACCCCCACCGGAGCTGCCACGTGTCACCCTGACGACGAAGCAGGTCTTCTAGCTTTCAAATCTGCTATAACACGAGATCCTTCCGGTATTCTCACCACTTGGAAGAAAGGTACTAATTGCTGCACCTGGAACGGAATCACTTGCCTCACCGGTAGCCGCGTCACCGCAATATCCGTCGGTGGACAGTCTGATGTCACCGGAAGTTTCCTCTCCGGTACTCTTTCTCCGTCGCTAGCTAAGCTCCAACACCTCGACGGGATTTACTTCACTAACCTCAGAAATATCACCGGACCTTTCCCGGAGTTTCTTTTCCGATTACCGGAGCTAAAATACGTTTACATCGAAAATAACCGTCTCTCCGGTCCACTTCCGGCGAACATCGGCGCGTTAAGTCAATTAGAAGCGTTTAGTGTTGGAGGAAATCGATTCACTGGTCCGATACCGAGTTCGATTTCGAATTTGACTCTGTTAACTCAGATTAATCTCTCCGGAAATCTCTTCACTGGAATTTTACCATCGCGAATCGCTAATCTCAAGCTTTTGTCGTTTCTAGATCTCAGTGGTAACCGTCTCTCCGGTACTATTCCTGATGTTTTCAAATCTTTTACACAACTTCGATCTCTACGTCTCTCTCGCAACCGATTTACAGGGAAAATTCCTCCATCGATTGCTTCGCTTGCGCCACTTCTCAGATTCTTAGAGCTAGGTCAGAACAATCTATCGGGAACGATTCCAGACTACTTCTCGAAATTCAAAGCGCTCGATACATTAGACCTCTCCAGGAACCGAATCTCGGGGGTTTTGCCCAAAAGTTTCGCGAATTTGACCAAAATTTTCAATCTCGATCTCTCTCACAATCTTTTAACAGATCCATTTCCAACTTTGAATGTTAAAGGCATCGAATCTCTAGATCTATCGTATAATCAATTTCACCTGAAAACGATTCCGAAATGGGTGACCTCATCTCCAATCATCTTCTCGTTGAAGCTTGCAAAATGCGGAATCAAGATGAGCTTAGACGACTGGAAGCCAGCGCAAACGTTCTACTACGATTTCATCGATCTATCGGAAAACGAGATTTCAGGTAGTCCGGCGAGGTTCCTGAACCAGACGGAGTATCTAATTGAGTTCCGTGCTTCAGGAAACAAGCTTCGATTCGATATGGGGAATCTTAAGTTCGCGAAAACGCTGAAAACCTTAGATCTATCGAGAAATTTGGTGTTCGGGAAGGTTCCGGCGGCTGTAGCCGGGTTGCAGACACTGAACGTTAGTCAGAACCATCTATGCGGAAAGCTTCCGGTGACTAAGTTCCCGGCTAGCGCGTTCGCCGGAAACGACTGTTTATGCGGCGCTCCTCTTTCTCCTTGTAAAGTTTAGCGGCAAAATAGTTTTATAGCGATGTTTAGTGGGCCTCATGTGACGCTTAGCTTGCCCCAAATAAGATCTGTATTAATTAATTAATAATATAATAATTCCAATCACACTTTATATTAGATATTAATATTTCAATATTGATATTTTTGACTATTTATAGAAAAAAAAAATCACTATAGCTAATTTTTTTAACTACTGACTTAATCACTATAGCTAATTAGCTATGACAATTTCCTTTAAAATAATAATTATTGTTTATTTATTATTTACAAAAAGTTGTTTTTTAGCGGCAATATGGGCCAAAAAACGATAAGTAAAACGTTAAATTTGCAATGAACTGTGGGCCGATAAGCCCATTAAGTAAAGCCCACTAGACAATACAACAGACTTAATTGCACGGTTAAGACTTGTAAAGTTATAAGTGACAGATTCACGAGCTACTCACTACCCGAAATAATACCTTTGTTCTAGAAATACTTAGGTTTCCAGTCTCGCCGGACCAAAGGAGGAGACGTTTGCTTTACCGTTCAACATATGACGGAGGAAGACGTTGTGGCTTGCGACCTTGTGCCTCCGGCCGACCACAAGCGCAAGCTTGAATCGGAGGTTCTTGATCAAGATGCCGGCTCAATTAATCATTCTAATGAATTTTCTGTAGACGATGGCAAAGAATCATCTGATTCTTTTCAGGCGAAGCGACCTAAGCTCGACGAAGAAGCCGCCGTTGGATTAGGTATATCTGAACCGTGACTTGTTACAGCTAGGGATTTGGGGGTGGGGGATGTGGTAATATTGTAGGTTTTGCTACTTATTGCTTTTGATTTATCCGCGGTATTCGGGTCGTGCATCTCGAAAAGTCTTTACAATTTTTGGATTTATTACTCTAGAGTATCTGATGACATACAACGTTCTCAGATTTGCGATAAAATGTTCTTAGGGATAAAAGAAACAGGCATAGTATTTGGTGTCTGATGCTGCATTTGTTGTTTGTAGATAATGCAAAAGGTCAAGAAAATGAAACTCCAATTGAAAAAGGGAAGGAAGATAGCGATGAGGAGAAACACGAGGTAACCGAGAAACTCACTGAGCAGAAGGATGATAACCAAGATGTTGAAGCTCCAGTTGAGGAAGTTCAGGATCCCGTTCAGGCTGAGGGAACTGAAAATATGATGGATAATGTAGAGAAGCTCTCAGTTGATAATGGTAAGCATGAAGATAACCAATTAGCTTCTGTTGAAGCTGCAACCTCCCAGGAAGGTTCTTTTGAAGAAAGTAAGGAGGTAAAAACTGGGAGTTCTCAGATTAATGTTGTCGACGAAAGTAAGGAAGCAAATGATGCCATTTCTGAGAAGGAAGTTGACGACCAAAGTAAGGAAATGAATGGTGTTTCTCAGAAGAAAGATTATGATGAAACTATGGAAGCACATGATGGTGATTCTCAGAAGGAGGCCGAGGACAAAAGTAAGGAAGCTAATGGTGGCAGTTCTCATAAGGAGATTGGTGACGGAGGTGAGGAGGCTGAGGACACCCAGTCCACAACTCGCCGAATAGAAGTTCCGAGTTCAAAGGTAACACTTGTTTCCTTTCTGACTATTTTGTGAGTAAGTCTTACTGAACATTTTCATGCTATCGATGTACTTTGCAGGTCGGTGTGCTTATTGGTAAAGGTGGAGAGACAATACGGTATCTTCAGTTCAATTCCGGTGCTAAAATCCAAATTATGAGGGATGCAGAGGCTGATCCAAATGCAGTTTTAAGACCAGTTGAGATAATTGGAAATCTTGCTTGTTTCGAGAAAGCAGAGAGGTTAATCAAGGCCGTTATAGCAGAGGTTTTTAAGTTGTTTTTGACATTATCGTTGTTAGCTCTTTTAGTTCACAAATTTGTTTTGTTGTCTGTCTGAAGACTTGCATATTTTTTTCTGCTGCAATCCCAGTCTGAAGCAGGAGGTTCACCTGCCCTGGTTGCAAGAGGTTTTCGTGCTAGTCATGTGATGGGGGTCTCAGAACAGATGGAGATTAAAGTTCCAAATGATAAGGTCTACCCGGTTTTTGTTCTGTTTGCAAATATTTAGATGATATCTAATCCACGGTAATTAACAGGTTGGTGTGATTATTGGTCGTGGTGGGGAGACTATCAAGAGCATGCAAACAAAGTCGAGAGCACGCATTCAGGTGGTTACTTCAATGCAATGTTAAATGTTTAAGAGTACTGAAAAATCCATGGGGATTATGACTTTGTGAGAATATTGCTATTCTCTGTGTAACAGCTGATTAATATGGTTTTTCGTATAGTTAATACCACAACATGCAGAAGGCGATGGATCTAAGGAAAGGACTGTCCGTATCTCTGGTGATAAAAGGCAGATTGATATAGCTGCTGCAATGATAAAAGATGTTATGTATCAGGTTTGTCTTCTGATTCTTGAACGTTATATGGGTTTTCATACATCATTCTTTTGTGTGTTGCAACCATCCAAATTGAAATATCTAGTGTTTATTGCTTCTTTTTCATTCATCTTGATGCTCAGTACATGTGGTATACTGAATTGTTTGATGGTCATACTTTGATGCCCGTTTTGCCTTAATTTTCTCCAATGCGATTACATGGCTAATAAGATATAATGTGGTTTGACTCAAAACTATTCCTGATATATATGATAGGCAATTTCTGTTCGCTAATTTTCTGGTCCACAAAATATCTGTAAAACTAGCTTGTTACAGTGACCAATTGATCCATTTCCTTAATGAGCTTGTTCGTATTTTATTCGATTGGCTGATTCACATTGTATGTATGTTTCTCAGGCATAATAACTTTAATTATTCGAAATTTTCATTATTTTCCCAGCTCTAAGTATATTCGAAAGCTCTGCTGCCTTAGTTTAAAGTTTGATACTCCATGCTCGCTCTTCAGGCTTAGTGAATATTCTTATGTTCTGTGAAACTTTTTTCACGTCCTTGAAGAGTACTTGGTTCTGGATGACGTGATACAAAGGATAGCTTGAGAAATTATGTAGAAATTGTAATAATGATGCTCACTTTATCCTGCTAAGAAGATCATATGTTCTGCCCTCAATGTCGGTTGCAATAATTTACAATATTGAAGTTGTCTATCTCGAATTGGTGTTGGCTTTAAACATGCAGATTTGGCTATTTCCTTTCACATGGGGTCAGCATTGCCTCGATGGTGTACAATAAACATCACTCAGGTCAACCGAGGAAGGTATTTGGTGTTTGTTATTCACTCTTGCAGGTTATAATAGTCGGTAAGGGTGCTTTTGTGACTTATAAACTCCAGGAAGTTAGTGTGAGCATGGATTTATCAATACCTTAGTGCAAAAGTAGCAGGCAAATTTTCATGGCCTATGACGCTTGTTCTTCTTTGATTAGCCTTAAAGAATTCATCTAGTATATTTGTTGGCAGCCACTAAGTTTGCAATATGAAAGGGGAGTACTTTGTTTGCGTAAACTCTGTTTACAACCAAAGCAAGTGTTTCAAAACTGCACCTAGGAACCGTATGCGGTGGTTGCTATAGACAGGGAGTTGGTTTTGGTCAAACTTTGTTACAATTAAAAAGACTACTTCAGACATGCTCGAATGATAATGAAATTACCTAAGTGAGACTCGGTAGTTGCTGTAAATGATCAGCTCTAATTCTTCTTTCAAGAATATACGGCAGTTTCAGTTGACTATGGTACTAAGTTGATGCCAATTGCCAAGGCTCTTTTATTTCAGCTTCAAACGATTTTGGAATGCTTTGACGGCTGAATTGTGTATAGAGAATCACAGTTGTTTCATATAATAATGTTAAATGCCTGTCCTTGTTGAATGCCATCTGCATATGATCTTGTTTGCTGTCTTGCTATGCGCTTAGTCGTTTTGGATTCTTTTGTGAACCTGGAGATTTCATGATATGCTGTGAATCTCACCTGCATTGTTAGAAAATTTGTTTTAGTTTTCAGCTGTAATATTATGACAGTAATTGTTGTGTTCCTCTTTCTATCAGCTGTGTGAGAGTTATGCCTCTTTATATGTCGTAAAAGGGAATTTCATTGTTGTATTCTTTTGTAGGATGGAAGGCCGTCACACTATCCTGGTGGTTTTGACCAATCGCGAGGGCGTGGTGGTCCACCTCAGTGGGATTCACGTGGTCCTCATGGGCCTCACCAGATGCAGTACGATCATCGCCATGGTGGACCGTACCCGTCTCAGGGTTCACATTACAGACCTCCCAGTTCTGGTGATTATTATCCACCGCATATGCCTCCTAGAAGTGGATATGGGCCTAGTTGGGACCAGAGACCTCCCCATTCTGGTTCATACGATTATTATGGCAGACAAGGAGCTCAAACTTCTGGTCAACATCCCACTCCTCCTCCAAGACCTACTCCTGGCCCCTCCCCTGCTTTGGGACCCCCTCCTGAAGCAAACTATGGTTATCGTTATGGACAGGGTCCAGATTATGCACCCCCCGCTCCTTACTCCCAGGCAGGTGCTCAGCATAACTATGGACAGACATATGATCAGCCTAAGTACGATAATCCTTATTCACAGCCGCCATATGGAGGATACGGAGGTTCCCAACAGGGGTTTCCAGCTGCAGGTGGTCAGCCAGGGTATCCCCAAATGCAGCAGCCAGGTCGGTCTTATGGGATGCAAGGACCAGCAGAGCAAGGATATGGGCCTCCAAGACCAGCAGCAGTTCCTGGTGATGTGCCCTACAAAGGTGCAACTCCAGTAGCACCATCATATGGTACAAACATGAGTCAGCAACAACAATATGGTTATGCATCAAGTGCACCTGGTCAGCAAACCTACTCTTCATACAGCTCTGCAGTACCGTCTGATGGTTATAATGGTACCCAAGCACCAGCAACTACTACAGGCTATGAGCAACATGCTGTTCAGCCAGCTTCTGGTCATGATCAGTCTGGTGTGCAACAAGCTTCAGGTGGATACGGTCAAGTACCTCCAACCGGTGGTTATAGCTCATATCCATCAACACAACCTGGTTATGGTAATACAGTGGCTCAAAACAATGGAAACTATGGACACACAACCTCTCAATATCCTGGCTATGGAGGTGGAAACACTAATGCATATGCTCCACCTGGTGGCCAACCTGCTTATTCCCAAACTGCACCTGCCCAGACCGGATATGAACAGTCTGCAACTCAAACATCAGGCTATACAACTGCACCAGGAACAGCACAGTGAAAACGCTGTCCCCACCAAATACTCTGTATGATTCAAATCAGGCTTATGCTGCACCTCGATAAGAAATCACAACTATGGCCAGGTTAGTAGACATTCCTGAAGTACACATCTTAATCTGAACAACCTTGGTAGTTCCTTAGGTCTCTAATATATTTTCGTTGAATCTGCTATCGATGTGATTTGTGTTTGTTCATGGTCTAGACTGGTGCAATTGCTTAAGGTTTCTTTATAGGTTACTCGTCCCTTTTCTCTTTTCTTTTGTCTTTTGCACTTGTTGGGTTCAAGAGCCTTATTAGAAAGAGTTTTGCTCGAACAAATACATTGTGTTGTTTCTGAGGGCATTGATATCATTGTAGAGAACTATTGGAATAAATTAGAAGCTGTACTTTCATGGCTAAATTCTCATTAACTCAAGAAACAGTTTCTATTAAACAAGAATCACAATTTTAGATCTAGAAAAAATATTTGATGTCGTTACATCCAAGACAGTGTAGATGTTTATTAACATTTGATTTCTGTCTTTTAATTGAATGTTAAACATAAAGTAATGAATCCAGCAATAGAAACAAACAGGAGAAGAGGCTAAGGAACAGCCACAAAAGAGACAAAAAAGCTACTCAGAGAATTCTCTTAAAAGCTTTAAGCTTATTATATTCGAGTTATCTTAAGCAGGGTCTCGTACGCAGATTGCATGCGGCTTTTATGGTCATTTCCTTTGGTGGTTCTCAGGTAATGAGCAACTTTAATGAATCCAGCATGTTGTTGAAATAACGTTGACTTTTCTTCTTCTTCTTGTGACCTTACTGGTTCAATTTCTCCATGTGATTGTGGCATTGTATGTGCCCATTGCATTCCCCATATAGCTAAAGGTCTCATGTAACATAGAGATCTGTAGTCATCGTTTGAGTTCCATGCTTCTGGTGTCTGGAATGAGTAACTGCACAACATACAAAGTTTAGTTTAACATCAGCAAAACACTTGATCTTTGTTGTGTATTGAAGATCTGAGCTTGAGCTTACCCTAAACCCCGGTCGGACCAAGCGGCCTCGTAGATTCCACTTGCGGTATGGAATCCTAAGTTAGGAAGCCCTTCTTGAATCATACATGCGGCTACTGAGTATGTAGTCCCAACCCAAACTTCTCTAGACACCATTGTACTGGTATCTACTTTCCCATCTGGTGACATCCCGTTCACTGCACCACGAGTCCCTCCTTTCATCTTCATCACATTGTACTCGAAGATCGTCTCCAAAGCTTTCTTTATCCACTCTTCTTTCGCTATCGGCTTCAATCCACATGCTCTTGCGTACCTATACATTGCACAAGAAAACTCAAAGTTCAGTTACTCAAGAACTCAATTTTTACGTGGTTAATTGTTTTTGAATTGAAATCTCATGTTTTTTCACACAAAATACCAAAATTTACGAGTAATATATACGGGATATATCAACTCTACTCATTATCAACTGGTTTTAAGTTGAAATCTCGTGTTTTTCACAGTTATGCAACCAAAAACATGAAAAAATCAAATTCTTTAACTTACCATTGTCCAGCTAACTGATCAGCCAAGATAGACGAACTCGACCCACTTCGACTATTATCATAATCAAAATACGAACCATTCCACAGTTTCTCATAAACACTCTTAGCTTTCTCATACTTAGCATTAAAGTAAATCCCAGCTCCATTATCTCCAACCTCACGCGCCAATGCAGACGCAGCCTGAAGAGCCGCGACCCAAAGACCACCACAGTAAGCACTAACTCCAGTACAAGACCAAGCATCATAAGTCTGATCTGGAAACCCTTCATTCTCAATCATACCATCTCCATCTTTATCAAACTGATCCAAATAAGCAATCGCAGTATAAACCGAAGGCCACACAGCTTTCGCAAAGCTCAAATCACCGGTCGCAACCACATCTCTATAAACTTGAAGAACAAACTTAGCATTCAAATCTTTCCATCGATCCGTGTTAAACAAGTTATAAGAATTTACTTCAAACCAAGGATCATTTAAACCAATATCATGAGGAACAGCTCCAAGGACTTTTCTAGTAACGTATTCGCCGGAATTCATCACTTGTCTTTTGCTAGAATCGTGCATAAGAACAGCTGCTGCAAAATCTCTTTGAATACTTAGCTCAAGTTTTGGAAAAAGCATAAGTAGAGCAAAAGATGAGTAAAAGTGAACATCGTATGTGTTGTACATAAGATACTGAATTCCTTCAAGGTAAAGGAATTGTCCAATGTTGTCATCACTGTTTTGAATCAGTGTAGTTCCAAGTGCAGCATTAGATGATAAAGGAGCGTGGATTTGTTCGCAAACTGCGTCGATTCTTCCGAGAATATCTAAAGCTATGTTGTTTTTGTCTAGATCGGTACTGCCTGAATTTGATATACTTAGTGAGATTTTTCTTCTTCCTATACTGTCTAAGCTTTGCTTTGGAGGTAATCCATCTAATGAAAATGATCAAGAATAAGGTAAATCTTTAAGATATATGCAGAAATCAAGATTCAAGAAATTGTTAGGGCCTAGAAATCAATGGCAGTACCTGTCCAGATGGTTCCTCCAGCGTTGAAATAGTAAAGTTCGTTGAATAGAGTTACTCGGTACCTGAAAAAAAGAGTTTGATTTTCGATTACTTTTCAAGATTCTATTGAATTTGGAAACAAGAAAAGGGATTGAAATCAAGAATTTTACCACTCAGGAAGAGTTGCATCAGCAAGAATTGGAGCTTGCCATTCTTCAATCTGAGTTTCCCAGTCAGAGAAATCTAAGAA
>KE151654.1:239748-270273 GCA_000411095.1 Aethionema arabicum
GTAACTCGGTACCTGAGAAAAGAGTTCGATTTTCAATTACTTTTCATGATTTGATTGAATTTGGAAACAAGAAATGGATTGAAATCAAGAATTTTACCACTCAGGAAGAGTTGCATCAGCAAGAATTGGAGCTTGCCATTCTTCAATCTGAGTTTCCCAGTCAGAGAAATCTAAGAAGGAGAGAAACGATTCAATTTTCTTGATTTTAACATTGAAATTAAAAATGGGGTTTTTTTTTTAATTTTGTGTGTGTTTCATACTTAGAAGAGCTCTACGAGCCATTGCTACAGCTGCATTGCCTAAAACTCCATAGAATCTTGTGTAACGTCTGTGAGAAACAACGGTTTAACAAAATTAGTTTAAAGGATTTGTGGATTTGGTTGTATATATAAAGTGGTTTGAATTTAAACACAGACCTGTGGTAAGTCTTTTGGTCAAACCGGACTTCAGGACAATCCCATGAGAGGGAAAAAGTGACTGTACGGTCACAACCTGGTGGAACTTTAACTTTTGCTGCTATGGCTGCTCCAATGGAAGATCCAGGTTTTGAAGGAGAAGTAGCATTGCAAGTTAACTTGTCGAATGATGCGTTCTAAAGAAGGTAATAGAATCCAAAAGGTTTAAAAGTTAGAATCTTTCTTTGTTTTGAGATAAAAACAATTAGAAAAAAGATTTATGGTATTTTAGACCCAAAACTATTTTCATTCGATGAATTTTGATAAACGGCTTTTTTTAACCCTACCAGACTTTTTAAATCAAAAGTAAAGTTTGGACATACGATTAGACCATAATTTCAAAGTTTAGAAAAGAAAAATATAAACTAATTTTGGATTAATTATAGGGACTTCTTAATTATACTATAAATTCGAGTAAAGGGGTTTTTACACCAAACGGAAACTATTCATGGTCTAAAACAACATGTTCCCTAAACAAAAAAGGATTTGCAAAAAATACATTTTTTCATGGATGTATTTGCAAAAATACACAAATCCTAAAAACGAGTTTTTTTTATGCACTAATGAATTTATGTATTTGTGTGAATCTTCATAAAAGTGTATTTTTGCAAATCTCCCTTAAAAAAAACTAACCTTTTGAATCTCATCCCACATATCTCCTGCAGTGATTTTGTTAGGAGAAGTACCGGAAACTTGAAAACAAGGACACGTAGAGACACGAACATCTTCTGTTTCTTTAGCTGCAATTGCATAAGTTACTGGTGGATGCCCATTTGCTGTCCTGCAACATCATTAAAACACATCACTTTTTAAACCTTAATTTTCACACACAAAACCCATCACTAAACCAGTCAAAGAATCACTAAGAATGTTCTTACTTGTGATGTAAAGCTACTGCTTGAATTCCATCTGTTGCACTAAAATTCCATAAGAGAAACAAAACCCAGTTCAGTAACATAAACCAGATTACAAAATCTTACAAAATCTGTACTAATTGGATGCAAAATCTTAGACCACCTCCAACACCAAGTTCTTAGTATATTTTTTTAATATTAAAAAACATTAAAAAGTATGAGAGAGAAAATGTTAAAAGAGTAGACGATTTTTTAAGGAATCCACAACCGTGACCCCTTTCAAATGTCCAAAAAAAAAATTTACTTTTAATTTTTTGTTTACTCTTAAAATAATTAGACACATGGTCATTTGTATACTAAATTATACACTTATTCAATAAATTGGACACTAAAATATTCAAACAATATTTTTTTAGACATTGGAAGATCACCGATATAGATGGCCTTAACATAGAACTTTAAAAGCCGCTTCTTAACCTTTTTTACAATTGTCTATTTATTATAAATTTAGAAATATATTATGAAAATTAAATTAAATTATTTATTTAAATAATAATATTTTATTGTTAAGAGACTCATCAACCAATTGAGATTGAGATGCTCTTACGTCATTGTTGAGTTAAAGTGCTGTCCAGTTAACCCAGAAGCTCCTCCCACAGAATTCTGATTAAAAAAAAAACCACATAATTCTCTTAGCTTCTTGTCTAAAGAGTGAAGTTCATAAAGAAAATGAACACAAAGATTGAACTTACCTCCCAAGTAAAGAGTAAAGTAACAATGGCTTGTTCTTCTCCAGTATTAGTTAACTAAAACAAGACAAAACTAAAATCAGCTCATGAACAGTTGTTTCCTTGAATTTGAGGGTAAAATCGTTACCGTGAAGTCGAAAACTGAGACAGGAAGACTGCTTTCCTCGTAATTGTGAGGTATAAAGGGAGAAATTTGACGAGAAACTATTCTAAGTTCAGGATCAGGTTCACCTTTTTCATCAAGTTAAAGATCATTTCAATGAAGAAACTTAGCAATTGTTAAAACATATCTTGAATAGATTATGTATAATACCTTCGTAGACGGTCCAAGATCTTGGATACAGAGCATGATATGTAGAATTTTCCCCTTTCAAGTTCCATCCCCAAGATTCAATTCCCATTTTAGGAGCTGGACCTCCACTATCTCTGCACATTCATATACAATAACAGATTCAGATTCAGTAAAGATTAGATGAAGAACATAGACTTAAGCTTCAAACGATTATATATGGCTTACTTGGGAACTTCAGGCTTTGTTGGACACAAAACAGTTGAGTATTTCACACCTCCGGGGCGAGAAACAAAAACCTATAATGTAATCAGATCAAAGAATGATTAAAAAATCCATTGAAAACACACATAATAGACTACCACGAGAGTTTAACATGTGTTTTGTCCTCACTCACACACAGGGCAGGGCCCGCCCCTGAACACAAGCTAGGTAAGCTTGTGAAACAAGAGGTTTGTAGTTCAAATCTCTCATATGTGCAAAAAATCTTTTTTTATGTTTTTGTGGGTCCAAAATATATTTTAGCTTGGGGCCTCATTTTTTATCGGGCCGGCTGCTCACACGATACTAAAAAAATGACTTCCTAAAACTACTACACCTCAAACACGTTTAATTTAACTGTAGAATTTAAGATGATGTGTGACCGAAAAACTAAGTAAAGTAATCAACTTCTAGAAAATTCTCGCTAGGTAATCAATTTTGTTCGACCATACAGACCACCACGAGAGTTTAACATGTGGTGTGTCCTCAGTCACACAATACTGAAAAATGACTTCCTAAAACTACTACACCTCAAACACGTTTAACTGTAGAACTTAAGATTTGATGTAAACACGTTTAAGTATAGAAGTTAACATGATGTGTGACCGAAAAACTAAGTAACCTAATCAATTGTTTTTAAAATTTCTCGCTAAGTAACAACCCGTGTTCAAAGAGATGATGTTTCAGCTAGTTTTGGGTAAAGAAGAAGAGATTTACAGAGAATTGATTGGTGAGGATAGGAGCTTCTTCACAGATTTTAGGGAATAACTTAAACTGTTGAAACTCTCCTTTGTAACTTCTTCCAATGCTTCCTGCACTGAAACACCATTTTTTTTGCACATTACAACACTGTTTAAGCAGTTCTAACTTGAAATCAGAACATTTTTGTCATCTGTTTCTATCAATTTGGGAAGAAATTATGAATCCATACCCAATTCCTCCTAAAGTAACTCCATGATCTCCTGATACATGAATTTTTCTGAAGAGATCGAAGATCGAAGCCTGCAAAATTGTGAGAAAGTCTTCAGCTTTTGACAAAGATAAAGTCTTCAGATCAAATTTTTATGTTCTGTACTGTTAAAGATATCTTACTCTTCCTTTTGCAGCTTCTTCTTTAGTATGACGCCATAATCTGTAACCTAATGGAAACTTTTGGAAGAGAAAAAGAGAATTGATTTAAATTAGCGGAAAAACAGAGTATCTGATAAAAACCCTAACTTGTAAAGCAAGAAAGAAGATTATATACATAATGAAGTTGATCTCTTTTCCCCATTTTGCATGCAATAGGAATCTTTGGTTGACTATTCAACTTTCTTGTCCATGTCAATGGAGGAAGTTTATCATCTCTCACCTGTAAAAACATTTGACCAAGATGCTGTAATTTATAGAAAGGTTAAAGACCAAATTACATCACTGTTAATGACTTTCAACAAATCATCAAATAAAATAATAATATAAACACTTATAAGTATGATCAAATTGAGTAAAAAAGACAAAAACAAGAATTAATACCATTTGAGTCTGGTCCTCTGCTTCTACATGTTTACCGTTCTGCATCTTTGATTAACCTAAGAGATTGAAGATAAACTCTGCTCAGATAACATAAATGGTTAGATAGAGAGAGAGAGAGAGAGAGAGAAAGATCTAGAGAGAGAATAAGAGATGAAATTTGAAAATAGAAAAAATGGAACCAATATTTCGTATAATGAACTCGTCACGACCTGGATTTTGGTAAGTATTTAACTCGCCAAAACTTGGGTCTCGCTTTCTACTTTTGTAACGTTAGAACTTGTAAATTTTGGGAGCCAAAACCAATGTTTCATTAGATTTGGTCAAAAACCGACCTTGGACTTGTTGCAAAAACAAAATAATATAGAGGAAGATCAAGATTCAAGATTCAAGACCACAAAAAACTTCAAACTTATGAAAATATCTACACAAAGAAGAAGAAGAGAGGAAGATGATCATAATTACCCAAATGATGATAAGGAGAGAGAGTGGTGTGAATGATTACAAACTATTACATAAATAAAAATTATAAAAGAGTGAGTTTAATTTCGACATTTTATTATGATTTTCAAGGTTAGATCTTATGTTCCATCAAAAATACGTTGACCCTAGATAGTCATTATAATATTACATATATATACACACATATTTATAAATTAGTTTTCGAGTCAATTTTACACGTTTCTTTGAAATCCCAATAACATTTTATATAAAAATATTGATGGGATATAATTATTAACTCGCCATTGGGATCTCAATCTCGTACACTGTGCTATTACCATAATGGTGTATTCCTTTATTAATTCGCTGGAATATTTCATATTAGGCAGACATATTGTATAGTAACCATTTGCGGAGCTACATGTAGCTCACGTGGATCAATTGGCCCACATAAATTTCCTTTTTTTTTTAATTTTAATTTTATTAAATATTTGAAATTAACTTACGAAAAACAAATTATTGATCCCGTATATTTAAAATTGTTTAGTTTTAATTATATTTTTATGATAAAAAATTTTATGACGTCCGTAACAATATTTTCTGGCTCTATTACTGATTATAACCACCATAAAAACGTTGGTTTTGATTCATAATAATACACAGAAATTTCTGCTCTTGATTGAGTTTTCTCAGATTTGTATCAAAACTAAATTAGGAATTAGAAAGCTAGTGTGCTTTAATTATAGATTATTTTTATTAATAAAAAAAAGTTTTGATTGGTAGAAAAAGTCTGATTACTGAATATGAAAATATATATGATAAAATATGTGAACATGCTTTTTATAACGTGACTCCTTATTATACGTTCCTATATATATATAAACCACGTTATTATGTAATTTTTTATTTTATAAATTATTTCTTAAACTTTGACTCTATATTGTATACCAATTTAAACAGCTGGTGAATGGTACGCCATCAAACATTTAACAATTTACATATATATTAATTAACTTCAGTTTTCAACAATTAATTTTGTACCGCTGAATTATAACGTCAGACAAAACTTGCAAATAAATCATTGAACCAACGATAACAAAATATTTTATAAATAAATTTTTGTGGTTATCACTTGTGCCGAAATAGTTAAAAATACATGCAACACCGTATTCTAGTTCTATGATGTGTCGACCGTAACAAAACGTATATGTTACCATTACAAACGGCTCTACGTGTCGTGTATAAGATAGAAAGTGTTCTTTAGTTAACTCAGTTTATACGTAAATGTATTGTATATTTACTTCACGTCTTCTAAATCAAAACTTAAATTTTTCAAGAATAAAATAGAAAGTGAACTTTAGATACCTCAAAATCATGTCTTTTTGAGCTGTGAATAAAAACAAGCGTCTTGTGTTGTTAGAAAACAGAGAAGACAAATTATTAGTAAAGAATTTTCATTAATCTTGTGGTAAAAAAATTTAGTTCAATAAATGTTAAAACTTACCAAGACGAGAAACTCGCCTCATTATCGAAGTAAAATCGATCTTTCAAAATTTAAGTTCATGAATTATATGGACCAATTAATGACTGATCCTTATTTATTTTAGCCGCCAAAGAATAGTGTGAGAAACTATTATCTGCCTTAATCTTAGGCAGTAGCTTCTTTCAAATAAGAGATGAGATCAGCTCGTTCTTGTGGCTTTTTCAGTCCTGGAAACACCATTTTCGTCCCTGGAATGTACTGCAAGACACATAATAGAGATGAAAACCAATCAAAAACATTGTGATTTGAATTTTAAATCAACCAAAACAATTGAACAAACAGGTAGAATTTGAACTGTGTCTAGTTATTGAACTCAGATGTGAGTGGAAACAAAGAATAATTTCACAAGGCTAGAGAAATTCTCAGAAAAATTGTGGTCTATGTAAAGGTAAGTAAAAAAAAATTGGTATCAAACAAACATTTTCTAACAGTATTATGTTCATACAGTATCTTCATAAAGGAAATTCTAGGATAACAATTGTCAAACTGCAAATGATTTTCAGATAAAGCGTCGAAAAACATGGAAGATAAGAGTAGAGATGTGCATATAGAGCAAGATGGTACATGATCAAGATTCAAATTCAAGATGATAAAAGAGAACTACACAGAAATGAATCCTAGTACTAGTTAGATTGCATCAGATTCTAATAGGAATACCTCATAGATGTTCTTTTAAAAGAGCTAACATCAAAATCAAAACGAATTTGTAGAAGAAGGAAACAGAGGATCATCATCCAGCAGAGAACAAGTAAACATACCTTTTTGGGGTTTAACAAGTAGTCGTAGAGTGTCTTCTCCTCCCACGTCACGGCCATGCTTTTGTTAGCAGCAGAATAGGAGTATCCAGGAGTTGTCCCAGATTGCCTTCCGAATAAACCATTCAAATTCGGTCCTGTGATTAATAAGTTTCATTTCCACACAGATCAGAATCACGGATCAGCCTCCACCAAATCAATCGAGCCAGATAGCACAAGAAACCAAAACACAAGCAAAAATCATACATCTAAAAGAATATAAAACAGCAATTCCATGATCGCGAAGTAGCGTAACAGGCGATTACAAGGAATCAATCTAAATTCGGTAGATCTAGACCAAAACAAACGTAGAGGAGGATACTATACAAATGGTGATGAAATAGAGACATAGGAGGGTCAGATCTGAGAGAATACAACATAGATCACGAGAGAAAACAGACCTTGTTTGTGACCGGCGCCTTTTTCGACGGTATGGCACTGCGCACACTTAGTCCGGAATATCTTGTCACCGGATTTAGAATTACCAGGCGGTGCTTCAGCAAACGACGCCATTCTAATATGTCCTCCTCGAGAGCGATAGAGAAATCTGAATCGATTAGTTTCTTAAAATCAAAACAACGTTCAACGCAGAAGAGGCGGCAGCTTGATCGTACCAAAGGGCCACATCATTTATCCCGTCTCCACGTGTCTTATTTTCTGACGGTTCATTACATTGATCCATTGACTATTTTTTATTTTTAAATTGGACCGAGTATTTTAAATTTTAATTTATTTTTATACGAGAGAAAATCGTTCAACTCTACCACTATTCTTTTACAAATTTATTTTTATTCGAAGAATTATGATGTCCTAAATTAATAATTTTTTTATAAATTTTTTAATGTGTAAATATACCAATTATATACTTGGATTGAGTGGTCGGAGATTTTTACAAAAAACAAATGCTTCAATTATACCAAAAATAAATTTGTAAATTCTTTGGTTTAATAACCTACTTTCTCAAAATATTTTAGATTCTGATAAAATGAAATTTTAAATGAAAACTAAACTAGAAAAATGGAATGTTAATTTGAGTTAATTAGAATGTAATTTTAAGTTTAAATTTAAAATTTTAGATTTAAAAATTTATTTATTAAATTTATGATTCAAAATATCTAATTAACAAAATTCAAAATTATTAAAAAGAATTTAATACTTAAGTTTTTTAATCAAATAGAAATAGTAAAAAATTACCTTTTAATAGTTCTCTTTTGTATTAATCTGGAAAGGTGGTATTTAGATCACCAATATTAATATTAATTATCGGTTACAAAAAAAAATAGTAAGAATTTAAAATCGAATAATCCTTTCAAATTTTATATTCAACAATAATATTTACTCTTTAAATAGACAAACCAAATATTACATACTATTTATAAATTATACTCCACTTTCTTACATAAAAAAACACTTGTTTTGATGTTTTCATTAAGAACAGAAAATTTTAAAAACATTAGACCAAACTATTTAAAACCCGATAATATCATTCATTTCTTTCTTGAAGTTATCCACTGCAATCCTAGGTAACGTTACAAGCACCCGAACCCCACCTTTCATCTCCAAACTCACTTTAGCCGCCGGCAAAAACACACAAATATCCGGCAAATTCTTAGGCATCACCGGTACAATATTCACAGTACTTCCAAATCCAAAATCAATTTCTTCAAGCAATCCCAATTGCCTCCAATCAGTAAGCAACATAAACGCTCCTTTTCCTCCTTCAAAATCTATCTTCATTTTCATCATTTTCTCTGTATCTCTTAATTGTTCCCACACGTACTTCTTCTCCATCCCTACCATTTTCGCGTCTTTTATGAGCTTTACTACGCGAGATAACGGTAAATCGTTTAATTCTCCAGCTTTGATACCAACGTGTGCTTTGACAAAAGCGTTTCCGTAGTATCCTTCTGGTAACGGTGGCTCAAGAACGTGACGTATACCTATAGCTAGTCCAAAAAGTGTTGTACCTAATGGATTAAGCTTTAAGGCTTTACATCTTGCTTTCCACACCTGTGCTGCTAGAATCTCTAAAGTGGTGACAGCCATGTTCTTTTCTTCCACAGCTATCTTTTTCTTGAGTTTAGTTATGTCTTCGGAAGTAATGTTTAGGATGTAAGTGACCATGTCTTCAGATGTGTAGGGTGAAGTTGCTACAGAAGCGCAAGCTTCCATAAAATCATTGATTTTAGGGGCTTGGCTTTCGTCCACTTGACCTATAACCAGATGTTTTTAACATCCGTAAGTAAGAGGTTGATTGGCATGTGACCGTAGTCAGAGCCGATCTTGAGAATTTTGAGGCCCCAAGCGAAAATAAAAAATATCTTCAATATTTATGTTATTATAAATTTAAATTAAAGCAATATATATGATACGTAAACGTAAATAACCCCCTCGTAAAACAAAATTATAAAAAAAAAAAACAAAATCGCTAAAAAAAATAAAGAAAACATAAAATACGTTGTATCTAGGGTTTTAAAAAAAATTGTATAAAAACAAAAATCTATATAATTTAGTTAAGAGAAAAGGTTATTTTTTAGGTTTGGCTTCTACATCGTCCAAAATTTTAGGGCCGGTCCTGCTCTAAATGTAAAATTTAGACAATGACAACCAAATAGTAACGTTTTATATTGAGTTTAGTTTATTTTAGTCACAATTAAATTACTATTTTGAAAAACTCTACGAAATTAAAAGCAAGTAAAGCGTGATTGAAATAATTTTTGTTGTAGAAACTTTGAAACCTTATACCAACCTTAACTGAAGTCTCCTGTCAAATAATTCCTAAATAGTGAAAAAATCTAAAAAGATAAATAAATTATTTATACCGTTAACGTTGAAGCTCTTATATGTGAGGATATGTCTATCCCAAACGGGGATGGTCGTAGGATGTGTCTTTCCTGAGGCTAACTCACAGAAAGCTCTAAAAAACTGAGACGCTCCAAAACCATCACATACCGAATGAGAAAGAGCCATTCCTATAGTTAAACCGCCACATGAAAACTTAGTGACCTGAAGAGCTAAAGGATCATAACCAGAACTACAATCTCTCACAACATCATAGTCAGGCACAAGTTGATCCGCCGCGTCCAAGTGATCAGTACCCTCCAAATAGTTTAAGGAAGCGAGAGTAGAAGCCGAGGTTGCCTTGATAAAAGGGACTCCATCCGCGGCCGTGCAACTCAACTCGAGTCTCTGATCATTGGATCGCCGGTTAAGTTTACCGGCGAGAGGATAGTAATAGACAAGAACGTTAGAGAGGGCTTGTTGAAGAAGTGAAGCCGGGTCATGAACGTTAGGAGATGAACGGTAGACATAAATGGTTTTGGTTAGGGCTTCAATATAAGGATCATTATCTATAGTGGAAAGTGAAAGAGTTACATGAGGTGTAGGTTTAGAAGGTTTAACTAGAACCACTTGGGATTTCTCCACCACCAAATTTGCCATGTGTATAAATCAATTTCTATATAACGAAGGGTGTGTCTTCGTTCATTTATTTATATAGTTAGTTTATGTGATTAGGTAAAATATGATCTTTGAAGATTATAAATAAAGAAATGTAAAAATGTCGAAGTCTTGAATTTGACATGTAGAAATGAGTGGTTTTTATCCTAAACCCATTTAAAGAATTATGATAAAGATAAGACATAGATATATCTTTCACTTTTGTGTTAGTTGGGACAAGTGCCTTGGAGTTAAAGGATGATTTAGTAATCGTGAAAGTAAAAGGTTTATGGATTGTGTAGTACGTGTGAGGAAGAGAAAATGGGCAAAACACGTTATAGATTTTGTGGTAGGTGTAATCAAGAGCACATGATCATCTTCATCTCTCATATTGAAGAAGAAATAATGTTTAATTTGGGAGCAAATTCGTGACGAGCCACAATTTTGTCATCACTCGTTTTTTTTTTCTTTCAATATTGATCTTATACCGGTTTTATTAACTGAAATATGAATTAAACCATCGGATATACATTAAAAAAAACATAGGAATGATTTACAGTAGAAACCACTAATCTATTTTACACCCATATATAATTATTCGTTATACATATAGATGCAAGACAATTTCCTATGTAATTTATCTATTTTATTTTATATATAACTACTAAACTTACGTATTTCATAAAAAAAAATAATTATTTTGTGGTAATTATTTTGTCGTTGTCCGTAACATTATCTAAATATTAGTTTACGTTATATTTTTAAAATACTCAATCAAGTTTAGTCTAATCAGAATAACATAATATAATTATATATATATATATATAACATATACAAAATATCCAACTAACATAAACAAAATTTATAAACTATACATATTACATTACTAAATTGTTTGAAATCAAAATTAGAAAGAATTTTTATCCCGCACATAACATGGGTTAATTCCTGTTGTGTTTATGAAATCTATATACAATACCTACTGTCACACTTTCATTAACCCTTAAATGTGAATAAACGGTGGAATAACATGAATTCCACCGATCTTGCTTACACCTTCCTGTACTGTAGAATTAACTCTTTCCCATACCCGTGTTACAGGAAGATCAGAGAGAAGGCGATAAATGTCGGTTTAGTATCGGTTCAGGGGTCAAATGTCGGTTAGTTAATTCTAACGGTTAAGCACTTACCGGTTTAGATGTTATTGTAATTGGGCTAGTATGGTAAAGCCTATTAAAGGCCCATACAATTGAAAAATAGATATTTGATTCTTGTTCTTCTTGAATCGGGAAACAAGTTCGATTGGCAACGAGTTGTGTGCTGTTCTCGGAGGTGTAGATCGGAATCGATCAATAGCTTCACTGGAGTGTTGATTCTCAAGGAATCTATAGTTAAACGGATTACGTTATACTTTGATTCTTCTGTAACAGCCTGTCGTCTCTCTCGATTCTTAAACCCTCTCATCTCGCTTAACCATTTTGTTCCCATTGTTCTGCGCCGGGATAAAACCAATATGACTTCCTCCTTTTTCCGGCGACTCGCCAAGTCAGTTCCGGTCAAACTCCCAACAGCATTTGGATCTACTGGATATTCTGGTTTTGGAACTTTCCGATCCTCTATCGGCGCCATCGCGGCACTTTCCGGCGGATTCTCTTATTATTACTTCACATCCGAGAACAATCTGGTGATTTGTTTTCTAGTTTAAATGGTTTTTTTAATTATTTTAAATTCTATTTTGGCTTTCCTTAAACTGGCGGGATCCGTTGCTCTTGGATTTTGCTCAATTTATATTTGTGGTATTTCAAATTCAGTCAGAGGAGTTTAGGTGCTTGAATGAGTATATTCTTCTTAGTTAATATAACATTTGCATATTAGAGATTTTCAACTATGATTGGTTTTGTGAACTTAGGTTTATCTGGATCAAGATAAGGAAGAGGTAGGACCAAAAACTGGTGCGTTGTTTATACTCTAACCACATTTTCCCTTTACGTTGTTTTGGAAGCTCTGAAACGACTCTGCTAGTTAGTATGTTCTTATTTTGATGTTTTCTTTATTTTGGGTTCTATCATAAGGATGCTTAGGACTAGTTTATTTTTCCTTTCTTGGTATCAGTTAGAAGGGAGAGTAGGGTTTGGAATTTTGATATACAAGCCCTTCGCTCTTTAGTCAAAACTTATTGGTTTGTGCTGTCTGATTTAAGCTTTAAATCCGAATAAATGGCTCGAGTTCAAGCTTCAAGACACTGCTAGAGTTAGCTACAACACTCAGTTGTTCAGGTATTCACCTGAATTTATAATTGTTCACAAAATCATCATACAATGGTTTTGCACTCGTGACACTTGTCAAGCTTTCCATGTATCCAGTTAGTTGGTGAACAATAGATATACTTTGCAACTTCAGTTTAAAAAGTGTAACTTGGGGCGACATAAGTTATCTTGATTGATTGGCGTATTTGTTTATTTAACGTTGGTTTTATGAATGTAATGAAGAGTAAATGATAAACGTATTTCCTATCATATTAACAAATAATGATTGTGGAATGCCATGGATAATTGTTTCTCACCCTTTCTGGTGTATTTTCGGGGGTGCGTAATAAGTAGTTTAAATCCTATTTCTGCAAATGGGGTATGTAAACTGTATAATTGAGTGCCATTTTGGTAAAATTCCGAGTGATTATTTTGTTTACCATCTTTGTGTACATCTAGCTCCTATACTAGGCGTGACCACTATTAATGTGATTAGAATGTGCAATGTAGATGCCAACAGTTGTTTCTTAAGCTCAAATGCATTTTATTTTTTTCTCAACAGTCATATAGTATGCCCATTTCTTGAATGATAAATATATATAGGTCATAGCAATGAACTTTGGTTTTAATGTTTGGCTTTGCCTGTAAATGTAGGTTCTCATTTGATCCCTCGACAAAGTTGGGTCTAAATGTTGCTTCTTGTCTCCTGACGAGGTATCCTGTGGTCTCACATGCTCTTCTCTATAGTAAAATTTGGTCAACCTGGACAAATCTCTAAACAACAGTGGTAAACTTACTGAGTTCATTTCTCTTTTTACAGGGCTCCTGAAGGATATAATGCTGAAGGAAAAACAAAATATGTCATAAGACCGTAAGTTTGGCTGAAACTTACATTGTATTTTGTGCTGTCTGGAAAACAACTGATTTGATGAGTTAAGAAAACATATTAGTATAATTGTTGCATTTTTCAGTTTTCTTTATTGGCTGGGATGGACACCATTTAATCACTGTGATCCCACATCCATTAGACGCTTGATCCTCTGTTTTGATAAAATTCATTTTGTTTTAGTTTACACATTACCTGCAACTGGAAGGTGAAGGTTAACTGTTGCTATTAGTAATATAGAAAGTAGGGTGGAAATGATGCAGATCTTATGTAGCCATTAAATTTGAGAAAAAGGGTTCTTCATTTCAGATTTGAGCTGTTGAGAATGATCCTGTGGTACAATGTCAACCGTATAAAATACAAAATATATTAACTAAACAAAGCTCCTTTTTTTTATACCCTTATTCTAATATTGTTCCAAGCTCATGATTCCTCGATTTCTGATGAACACCAAATTTGACATTATTTTTCTCTTTTATACTGGTGCTTGGTGATATTTACTTTTTAGTGTGGTTATGTACACAAGGCTTCTATAAAACTAATTTGTCTTATATTTGTGATTTAATCTCAGTTACACTCCTATCTCAGACCCTGATGCTAAGGGCTACTTCGATTTACTGATCAAGGTATGATGTAATGATCTTATTCATGTGCATCTCTCTTCTTTGCCACTTTGTTCGGGTAAAAAAGTGGATGTGTACTGATTGCACTTATGTCCTCAATTAGTTTTTAACTTTTGGCCGTGCTGTCCACTGCTTTTTGCAGGTGTATCCAAATGGAAAAATGAGTCAACATTTTGCCAGCTTGAAACCAGGGGATGTGTTGGAAGTAAAAGGGTAGAGCTTCTTTGACTATACCTGGTGACAGTGCTTTTCTATGTATGTTGTTTAACCATTTCTTCCTCTTAACTTCTTGTAGACCCATTGAAAAGTTCAAATACTCACCTAATATGAAGAAACATATAGGCATGGTAAGCCCTTATACCTTATCACAACCATTTTTCTGAAGGACTATAACTACATATAATCTATCTTGTTTTATATTGAAACTGAACTTGAAGATAAGGATTGCACTACTATCTTTATTTTTTTATCTTAGCATATGGATTTGTTTATTTTTCTTGCATGTTGCTGATATGGAGTCCCTCAAAATTATTCTATTTTTTCTTCTGAGCCTTTATATGCTTCTTGTTTCAATTATAGAATATTTACGACTTGTAATTATTTTGTGTTTCGTGTCTTAAAAAATATGTTACAAATAATTCTGACCCGTGATTTTGTGTGTTGGCTATCTCTTTTCGTATTATAAAATTGAAGATTGCTGGTGGAAGTGGGATTACTCCAATGCTTCAGGTTATCGATGCCATTTTAAAAAATCCAGAGGACAACACGCAGGTGAGCTGAGTTTATTTTTATCACTGATCTCCCTCTCTTTTAATCCAATATTGAAGTATGTAATTGATGCATATGTATCTTCAAGCTGCTACATATTCTAGTTATTGGGTTCTTCAACAAGACATTGGAAATGTTATCATTTCAAAATCAGGCAAGCTTTTTCAGTAAGCAGAAATGGTAACATGTACTGTACAATTTTGTATTTGTGCGCAGATATCATTGATTTATGCCAATGTTTCTCCTGATGATATACTTCTCAAGCAAAAGCTTGATGTACTTCAGACTAACCACCCCAATTTGAAGGTATAATTTTCTTAATTGATTATTTATAAGATAGTAGCTATTAGCATACACATTCTTCTGACGTTTGTGATGCTCAAAATCAACAGATATTTTATACTGTTGACAATCCTACTAAAAACTGGAAAGGAGGAGTAGGCTTTGTTTCAAAGGATATGGCTTTGAAAGGCTTGCCTCTCCCTGCAGACGATACTCTTATCCTTGTAAGTTACCTCACTATCCTCGGAACGATACACTTTTTTTGTACTTTCTAGATACATACCTTGTTATGCAAAGAAAGTGTTTCCACCATCACTTTCTCCTTGTTAACTAATACTACCGGTGCTCTTATGCTCTATACTATTTGAGTAATTCAATCAGTGGTCTTCTTAAATTTTATTTTAAAGAACGCATATGTTTGAAATCAGATTCTATGATGTCGACTGTTGTACTTTTTGAAAAATTAATTTGTTCATCATCAATGGGCGCTGTTTCTGCAGACGCTGATAATGGATTGAATCAAGCATAGTTTGTTAATTAATATGTGGTATGCTTTATCAATTTTTCAGGTGTGTGGTCCTCCTGGGATGATGGAGCATATATCTGGAGGCAAAGCTCCAGATTGGTCACAAGGAGAGGTCTGTTCCCAATCGTTATCTTTTTTATAGGCTTTCTTGTAATTTTAAAAGTAAAAGATTAGCTAAATCATTGTCGCATTATCTTTGTTATTAGTACACTGCTGAATATTTGATTGCATAAAAATTAGAAACCAAGTCGTGGAATCTTTAGGGTTAGGGTTACTATAGTTAGTTGTAGAAATTAAATCAAGAATGAGTAAAGCAGTTGATAATGTGTCGCTGGTTTCTGTCTCATTGCAGGTGAAAGGGATATTGAAGGAACTGGGATATACAGAAGAAATGGTTTACAAATTCTGAGAGAAATTGAGAATGAGAATGTAGAAGTCTCTGCTTTTAAGGAGAGGTTTGATTTCATGTAATAAAGTGGCCCTAAGCAAAACATTGTTTATGCAAAGTGAGCTTGAACACACTCAATCAAAGAAATTGAAAACAAACAACGCTGAACAGATCTATGTGAGGGATTGTCTCTGCAGGTGATAGCAGTGTGTTTTTTTCCTCCCCTAATTTATATGTTTTGCAAGTTTCCTACGTTACAACTTCATAAATTCCAATGCTTGATTTTGACGATGAGTTTGTAGCAATAAGACTGCAGATAGTGAATGTGGTTCGAAAGATGAATGTTATGCATTTTCATTTCATGTATGTGTTGTCCACACTCGAACAGCAGAATTGCTCAACTTACTTGGTTTTGACTTCTCTCGTTCAGTAGTAATGACTTCAACAGAGTGTTTTCTTTCTATGACCATATCTCTCCAAGAGTTTTTTTTATCTATTATAATATTATTATTTTTTTAATTAAAAATTATATTATAATTATATTTTATATTTTTGATCAATAGTTATGCAACACTTTTGTTATTTGAGTTTCTTATATAGTTTTTATAAATCTTTCCAATGTGAGATTCATCAAAAAAAAGTTTTCATAAAAAAACATGTTTTTATTATCACTTTATTATTTTTATAGTGAGAGATCCGAACGACAATGATTGTTTTGTTTTTGGTGGTCCAATAGACAGATGGTTGTATAAAGGCAACACACGATAATGATTATTTTGTTTTGGGTGGTCTAATAGATATATGGTTGTATAAACTAGGGCTGGGCAAATTATCCGTGAGATCCACTCCGATCCGGTATTCGCTTTGATTCGAATCGGAAAAACAGATATTCGTAAAATTTCGAAGCAAAGCAAATACTAAAATTTACTATCCGTTAAAAACGGAGCAAATCTCAAATATCATTTTATAAAAGGTCGGATATCCGTTCCGCTCCGTATATTAAAAATCATGAACACTACAAAATCATCCATGTCAAGAGAACAGCGAACAAGGTGGCGGATGGACTTGCGAAATATGCAAAAAAATTTCATCTCTTTAGCGCAATTGTCTCACCTACGACCCACAATATGCCAATATGCATCCAAAATCTTGTAATGGGGGATAAACCCTAACAATTAATCATTAATACAAGTTATTAGACCAAAAAAAAAAAAAAGAACTATTCTTTGATGTTATACATATATTTGGATAGATTTGTTGATAGATTTAGTGGTTATATGATATAATTTTTTATTTTTTTATTTTTTATAAATAAATTGTTAAAACCATATTTCATTTATGATTACAGAAGTTTAAAACTTAATTTACTTTGATTAGTTAGTATTATATTATATATTTTTTATTTATATTATATTTAAAATTTTATTTTGATTTGAACGTTAANCTATCCGCCAAAAACGGAGCGGATCACAAATACTAGTATTTTAGGCAGTATCCGCTCCATGCCCACCCCTAGTATAAACGCAACACGGTGTGAATTGTTTTGAAATCGGATGCTGGAAACATGAGATTTATTATAATTCCACGATGTCATCGACAAATATAAGTTAAAAATTCACGATGCAAATATGAGTAAGGAAACAACATAATTCCAAATTCAAATTACGTTAAAATTTTAAACTACCATAAATTTTAAAATTACAAATCCTATGTACAGTATAAAATTATATCGACATAATTTTTTTTCACCAATATCGACATAATTTAACATTATCTATTATAAATTTTAATTATAATATAATATTACCACACATATATATTATATAATATGAAAAAAAATACTTGAAAGTATATAATTGGTTGGACTGGAGCAGGACACTAAGTTAATCCTTTTCGTATTTCTTTCTCCAACGCAAATATTCAGCCATGGAAGCTTCTCCAATAGCATCCGCTGTTCCATCGCCTCGAAGTCTGAGAACTATATCTCGATTCAGTAACCCGATTTGTAACTCCCTATTCAATCAGCGCCCGATTCCTCTAGGTTCCATTACCATCAGATCCAAGGAATTTAAAACCTCCGTATCACAATCATCAGCCACTACCTCGACAAATTCGCCACTGTTTCAAGACCTACCCGAGGTCCAAACTGAATCGGAGTCAGAGAAGTTCGATTGGTACGCAAATTGGTACCCTGTGATGCCGATTTGCGATCTAGACAAGAAGGTTCCACATGCGAAGAAAGTAATGGGGATTGATTTGGTAATTTGGTGGGATAAAAACGAAAATCAATGGAAAGTAATGGACGATACATGTCCTCATCGTCTTGCTCCGTTATCTGATGGAAGAATTGATCAATGGGGAAGATTACAGTGTGTCTATCATGGATGGTGTTTCAACGGCTCCGGCGATTGCAAACTCATTCCTCAAGCACCTATTGATGGACCTCCGGTATGTATAACAACACTTGCCTTCTTCTTTGATTTGATTTTAGGGCACAGATTCTAATTTCTCATAACTACATTAAAAATCAGGTGCACACTTTCAAGCAAGCTTGTGTTGCTGTTTACCCTAGTGTTGTGCAGCATGAAATCATCTGGTTTTGGCCAAATAGTGATCCAAAGTACAAAAACATCATTGAAATTGAGAAACCTCCTTACATTCCTGAGTTGGAAGATCCTTCATTCACTAAATTGATGGCTAACAGAGATATTCCATATGGGTTAGTTAATTTAGTATCTTTTATCTTCATTCTTGGGTTATGTTCTTGGTTTGAGTCAGAACAAGAACAATGGTGTTATTAACTTTTCTCAGGTATGATGTCTTAGTGGAAAACCTTATGGATCCAGCTCATGTTCCTTATGCACACTATGGACTAATGAGGATTGCTAAACCAAAAGGCAAAACAACAATAAAACCATTGCATTTTCAAACACTTGTGTAGAAAAAAATCTATTCGATTATCTACTAACCCTTAAGATTTCATGGCAGAGAAGGTTGACAGAGAAGGAGGAAAGCCACTTGAAATAAACATCAAAAGAATAGATAAGAAAGGTTTCTTTGCTAAGCAAGAATGGGGTTATGCCAATTTTATAGCACCATGTGTGTATCGTGCTTCCACAGATCCTTTAACAGAGCAGGAAAACGAGTCTGTTGCATCTGACAAGGTCTGGATTAATTTATTTGTTCAAGCTTACATCTTTCATTTCTCTAACCTGTCTCTCTAATGGTTATCTTATTCCTTATACAGAGCGCATTGTCAAAGCGTAGATTGTCTTTGATCTTTATATGCATTCCAGTCAGTCCAGGTCAAAGTAGATTGATATGGACCTTCCCTAGAAATTTCGGCGTAATTATTGATAAGATTCTTCCTAGATGGATGTTTCATATTGGTCAAAACAAGATTCTAGACTCAGATTTGCACCTTCTCCATGTTGAGGTGATTGATTCCAAGTACAAGTTATATTATGTTATCAACATCGTTTTTGTAAGAAACCTGACAGGGTTTGTGGTCAGGAGCGGAAAATAATGGAAAGAGGCCCTGAAAACTGGCAAAAAGCTTGTTTCATTCCGACAAAATCAGACGCTCTTGTTGTTACATTCAGGAGATGGTTCACTAAATACAGTGGAGCTCAAGTGAACTGGCGAGGAAAGTTTGATCCATCTGTTCTTCCTCCTACGCCTCCTAGAGAACAGCTTTTTGACAGGTTAATTAATTTCTCACGTTTACAAGTTTAAATGTGAGTATTGGGATGACAGCAAAAAAAAAATCTGACTTTTTTGGTGAAACATACCCTGGAGAATTAATTTGGCTAAAAAAACTATGGATTATGTATTTTTGACGAAAAAATCCTTGGACTTTGTATTTTTAGCGAAAAAACCCTTCCATTAAATGAAATGTTAAATTCTTGGGTTTTTTCCGTCAAAAATACAAAGTTCAAGTTTTTTTTTCGCCGAATTTCAAACTCCAAGATTTTATTCACCAAATTTCAAACTCTAGGATTGTTTCGTTTTGAGTTTTTTTTTTCAAACACGAACATGACCAACGCATACACATAAAAAAAATCCATAAATCCAGAACATGACAAAGTCCAATGTTTTTAAGCCGTGATCATTCAAGTAAAAGTAAGTAGTGAGTTTGGTGTGTGTTCTTCAGGTATTGGTCACATGTGGAGAATTGTAGCAGCTGCAAAAGAGCTTACAAAAGTCTCAAGGCGCTTCAAGTGATGTTACAGGTGACATCTGTTGCTCTTATAGGAGTTGTGGCCTTGACGAAGGAAGTTACATTGTCGTCAGTTCCAAGAATCCTCATTGTGTTGGCTGCTGTTTTAAGTTTCGTAGCTTCTAAGTGGCTCTCACACTTTATCTACAAGACATTCCATTATCATGACTATAACCATGCTTTGGTGTAATACATAATTGTTCTATATGGATCCAAGTACACATGATGTGGTATATATGTATATTTAAATACTTTTGGAATATAAATAGAAAATCAAATAAATTTGTAATCAAACAGATAAATGTTGATTACGAGTTAAATATAAACTTTATGTAAAAATAATTATATACGTAGACGTAAATATAAAGCATTAACATCACATATATCATCTTCATTAACAATTTTAATTGTACATATGAGTAAAATTTGATAATATATAATTATGCTGAATAAATTAATTAATAATATTGATGTGAAAAGATTAGAAATTTAACAAATTTTACCGTGTTTACAGTAAATAACTTCAACTTTTGAAACACTAATTTTGTTGAAAAAAATTACCGTTAATAAGAAGAATTGTTTATAGATACAAAAAAAGATTATTTCTTTGCATCACTTCTTTAAATGCATCTATAAATATTGGAAAACAAAAACAGTACATATATAAAAATTTACAGGTCATTCATAAAGAAAAGCGTATCCTCATAGAGACATGATGTCTCTTGATCTCTTATCGTTATTTATAAATTAAGGGAAAATGGTTTTTAGATTTTAGACCCTAAACTGTTTTAATTTGGTGGAAAAAAAAAACTTCAATTTTCACAATGAATTTTTAAATCCTGAATTTTAATAATATTAAACTTTAATAATCAGATTTTTTTTATCTCTTATTAACCCGAAATTTTAAGTTTAAATTATATTATAATTAATCAAAATTTGAATTATATTTTTAAGTTAAATTTTGAGATTATAATTTAGTTTTTTGTTTCAAATTTAATTTTGATTTACAAAATTCGGTATGATTTGAAAAAACATGGTCATCAAAGTTTAAAAAACCATTTTGAAAGTTAACGATTTCTAAACCAAACAAAAATAGGTCAGAATCTAAAATATCATTTTGTCATAAATTAATTAAAAAGTAAATAATCAAATATAATTTCACAACCATACAATAACTCCCAAAAAAAAACCATACAATAAAATAAATAAACATTTAGTCACATTAACAACGACTTAAAATTTAAAGCTGATATCTTTCACCATCTCTTTCTTGAAGTTATCCATTGCAGTTCTTGGTAACGTTACAAGCACCCGAACCCCACCTTTCATCACCGGACTCACTTTAGCCGCCGGCAAAAACACACAAATATCCGGCAAATTCTTAGGCATAACCGGCACAATATTCACAGTACTTCCAAATCCAAAATCAATTTCATCAAGCAATCCCAATTGTCTCCAATCAGTAAGCAACATAAACGCTCCTTTACCTCCCTCAAAATCTATCTTCATTTTCATCATTTTCTCCGTTTCTCTTAACTCCTCAAAAACAAAACTTTTCTCCATCCCTTTTCTCTTCGTATCTTTTATAAGCTTCACGACACTAGACAACGGTAAGTCACTCAATTCTCCAGCTTTCATACCTAAACTTACTTTAACAAAAGCGTTTCCATAGTATCCTTCAGGTAACGGTTTCTCGAGAACGTGACGTATACCTATAGCTAGTCCAAAAAGTGTAGTACCTGATGGATTAAGCTTTAAGGCTTTACATCTTGATTTCCATACTTGTGCTCCAAGAAGCTCTAGAGTGGTGACAACAATGTTCTTGTCTTCCTCAGCTATCTTCTTCTTGAGTTTTGTTATGTCTTCGGAAGTTATGTTCAGGATCTCAGTGACCATGTCTTCGGTGGATGTGTAAGGTGAAGTTGCTACTGAAGCGCAAGCTTCCATGAAAGCATTGGTTTTAGGGTCTTGGCTTTCATCCACTTGGCCTAATATTAACGATGTTTTGAACATTCATGAGCAAATTAAGACAGTGACAGATTCTAAACTTGAAAACTATGTTATAATTATTTTGGACTCACACATTTATAATGAATGTGTTAAGACTTAAGGTCGTTATTTACAGTAAATAATTAAATTTATGTGGTTACTTTAATATAGAATAAAAATAAAAACTAACAGACAAAAAAGTGTTATGAAAATTTAATATATGTGGAATCATAATGTTTAGCGTGAAAAAAAAATAACGTTAATTTTAATCATAATTGAAATTGGCCTACATCTAAATTTTTTTTTTATCCCCATAAATTTCTTTTTTATGAAGTTTATGCGGTTATTTTAATATTGAAAAATTATTATAATATCTCTGAGTATTTTTTTCTGGCTGTGCCGTTGCTTCCACTTTTTAATTTTTATTATTCAAAACTAACATGATTTATGGTTTCATAATCATAAAAAGCTAACAAACTATTCATACCGTTAACGTTGAAGTTGCTATATGTGAGGGCATGCCTATCCCAAACAGGAATGATTGTAGGATTTGTCTTTCCAGAGGCTAACTCACAGAAAGCTCTAAAAAACTGAGACGCTCCAAAACCATCACATATTGAATGAGAAAGAGCCATTCCAATAGTTAAGCCACCACATGAAAACTTAGTGACCTGAAGAGCTAAAGGATCATAACCAGAACTACAATCTCTCACAACATCATAGTCAGGCACAAGTTGATCCGCCGCGTCCAAGTGATCAGTACCCTCCAAATAGTTTAAGGAAGCGAGAGTAGAAGCCGAGGTTGCCTTGATAAAAGGGACTCCATCCGCGGCCGTGCAACTCAACTCGAGTCTCTGATCATTGGATCGCCGGTTAAGTTTACCGGCGAGAGGATAGTAATAGACAAGAACGTTAGAGAGGGCTTGTTGAAGAAGTGAAGCCGGGTCATGAACGTTAGGAGATGAACGGTAGACATAAATGGTTTTGGTTAGGGCTTCAATATAAGGATCATTATCTATAGTGGAAAGTGAAAGAGTTACATGAGGTGTAGGTTTAGAAGGTTTAACTAGAACCACTTGGGATTTCTCCACCACCAAATTTGCCATGTGTATAAATCAATTTCTATATAACGAAGGGTGTGTCTTCGTTCATTTATTTATATAGTTAGTTTATGTGATTAGGTAAAATATGATCTTTGAAGATTATAAATAAAGAAATGTAAAAATGTCGAAGTCTTGAATTTGACATGTAGAAATGAGTGGTTTTTATCCTAAACCCATTTAAAGAATTATGATAAAGATAAGACATAGATATATCTTTCACTTTTGTGTTAGTTGGGACAAGTGCCTTGGAGTTAAAGGATGATTTAGTAATCGTGAAAGTAAAAGGTTTATGGATTGTGTAGTACGTGTGAGGAAGAGAAAATGGGCAAAACACGTTATAGATTTTGTGGTAGGTGTAATCAAGAGCACATGATCATCTTCATCTCTCATATTGAAGAAGAAATAATGTTTAATTTGGGAGCAAATTCGTGACGAGCCACAATTTTGTCATCACTCGTTTTTTTTTTCTTTCAATATTGATCTTATACCGGTTTTATTAACTGAAATATGAATTAAACCATCGGATATACATTAAAAAAAACATAGGAATGATTTACAGTAGAAACCACTAATCTATTTTACACCCATATATAATTATTCGTTATACATATAGATGCAAGACAATTTCCTATGTAATTTATCTATTTTATTTTATATATAACTACTAAACTTACGTATTTCATAAAAAAAAATAATTATTTTGTGGTAATTATTTTGTCGTTGTCCGTAACATTATCTAAATATTAGTTTACGTTATATTTTTAAAATACTCAATCAAGTTTAGTCTAATCAGAATAACATAATATAATTATATATATATATATATAACATATACAAAATATCCAACTAACATAAACAAAATTTATAAACTATACATATTACATTACTAAATTGTTTGAAATCAAAATTAGAAAGAATTTTTATCCCGCACATAACATGGGTTAATTCCTGTTGTGTTTATGAAATCTATATACAATACCTACTGTCACACTTTCATTAACCCTTAAATGTGAATAAACGGTGGAATAACATGAATTCCACCGATCTTGCTTACACCTTCCTGTACTGTAGAATTAACTCTTTCCCATACCCGTGTTACAGGAAGATCAGAGAGAAGGCGATAAATGTCGGTTTAGTATCGGTTCAGGGGTCAAATGTCGGTTAGTTAATTCTAACGGTTAAGCACTTACCGGTTTAGATGTTATTGTAATTGGGCTAGTATGGTAAAGCCTATTAAAGGCCCATACAATTGAAAAATAGATATTTGATTCTTGTTCTTCTTGAATCGGGAAACAAGTTCGATTGGCAACGAGTTGTGTGCTGTTCTCGGAGGTGTAGATCGGAATCGATCAATAGCTTCACTGGAGTGTTGATTCTCAAGGAATCTATAGTTAAACGGATTACGTTATACTTTGATTCTTCTGTAACAGCCTGTCGTCTCTCTCGATTCTTAAACCCTCTCATCTCGCTTAACCATTTTGTTCCCATTGTTCTGCGCCGGGATAAAACCAATATGACTTCCTCCTTTTTCCGGCGACTCGCCAAGTCAGTTCCGGTCAAACTCCCAACAGCATTTGGATCTACTGGATATTCTGGTTTTGGAACTTTCCGATCCTCTATCGGCGCCATCGCGGCACTTTCCGGCGGATTCTCTTATTATTACTTCACATCCGAGAACAATCTGGTGATTTGTTTTCTAGTTTAAATGGTTTTTTTAATTATTTTAAATTCTATTTTGGCTTTCCTTAAACTGGCGGGATCCGTTGCTCTTGGATTTTGCTCAATTTATATTTGTGGTATTTCAAATTCAGTCAGAGGAGTTTAGGTGCTTGAATGAGTATATTCTTCTTAGTTAATATAACATTTGCATATTAGAGATTTTCAACTATGATTGGTTTTGTGAACTTAGGTTTATCTGGATCAAGATAAGGAAGAGGTAGGACCAAAAACTGGTGCGTTGTTTATACTCTAACCACATTTTCCCTTTACGTTGTTTTGGAAGCTCTGAAACGACTCTGCTAGTTAGTATGTTCTTATTTTGATGTTTTCTTTATTTTGGGTTCTATCATAAGGATGCTTAGGACTAGTTTATTTTTCCTTTCTTGGTATCAGTTAGAAGGGAGAGTAGGGTTTGGAATTTTGATATACAAGCCCTTCGCTCTTTAGTCAAAACTTATTGGTTTGTGCTGTCTGATTTAAGCTTTAAATCCGAATAAATGGCTCGAGTTCAAGCTTCAAGACACTGCTAGAGTTAGCTACAACACTCAGTTGTTCAGGTATTCACCTGAATTTATAATTGTTCACAAAATCATCATACAATGGTTTTGCACTCGTGACACTTGTCAAGCTTTCCATGTATCCAGTTAGTTGGTGAACAATAGATATACTTTGCAACTTCAGTTTAAAAAGTGTAACTTGGGGCGACATAAGTTATCTTGATTGATTGGCGTATTTGTTTATTTAACGTTGGTTTTATGAATGTAATGAAGAGTAAATGATAAACGTATTTCCTATCATATTAACAAATAATGATTGTGGAATGCCATGGATAATTGTTTCTCACCCTTTCTGGTGTATTTTCGGGGGTGCGTAATAAGTAGTTTAAATCCTATTTCTGCAAATGGGGTATGTAAACTGTATAATTGAGTGCCATTTTGGTAAAATTCCGAGTGATTATTTTGTTTACCATCTTTGTGTACATCTAGCTCCTATACTAGGCGTGACCACTATTAATGTGATTAGAATGTGCAATGTAGATGCCAACAGTTGTTTCTTAAGCTCAAATGCATTTTATTTTTTTCTCAACAGTCATATAGTATGCCCATTTCTTGAATGATAAATATATATAGGTCATAGCAATGAACTTTGGTTTTAATGTTTGGCTTTGCCTGTAAATGTAGGTTCTCATTTGATCCCTCGACAAAGTTGGGTCTAAATGTTGCTTCTTGTCTCCTGACGAGGTATCCTGTGGTCTCACATGCTCTTCTCTATAGTAAAATTTGGTCAACCTGGACAAATCTCTAAACAACAGTGGTAAACTTACTGAGTTCATTTCTCTTTTTACAGGGCTCCTGAAGGATATAATGCTGAAGGAAAAACAAAATATGTCATAAGACCGTAAGTTTGGCTGAAACTTACATTGTATTTTGTGCTGTCTGGAAAACAACTGATTTGATGAGTTAAGAAAACATATTAGTATAATTGTTGCATTTTTCAGTTTTCTTTATTGGCTGGGATGGACACCATTTAATCACTGTGATCCCACATCCATTAGACGCTTGATCCTCTGTTTTGATAAAATTCATTTTGTTTTAGTTTACACATTACCTGCAACTGGAAGGTGAAGGTTAACTGTTGCTATTAGTAATATAGAAAGTAGGGTGGAAATGATGCAGATCTTATGTAGCCATTAAATTTGAGAAAAAGGGTTCTTCATTTCAGATTTGAGCTGTTGAGAATGATCCTGTGGTACAATGTCAACCGTATAAAATACAAAATATATTAACTAAACAAAGCTCCTTTTTTTTATACCCTTATTCTAATATTGTTCCAAGCTCATGATTCCTCGATTTCTGATGAACACCAAATTTGACATTATTTTTCTCTTTTATACTGGTGCTTGGTGATATTTACTTTTTAGTGTGGTTATGTACACAAGGCTTCTATAAAACTAATTTGTCTTATATTTGTGATTTAATCTCAGTTACACTCCTATCTCAGACCCTGATGCTAAGGGCTACTTCGATTTACTGATCAAGGTATGATGTAATGATCTTATTCATGTGCATCTCTCTTCTTTGCCACTTTGTTCGGGTAAAAAAGTGGATGTGTACTGATTGCACTTATGTCCTCAATTAGTTTTTAACTTTTGGCCGTGCTGTCCACTGCTTTTTGCAGGTGTATCCAAATGGAAAAATGAGTCAACATTTTGCCAGCTTGAAACCAGGGGATGTGTTGGAAGTAAAAGGGTAGAGCTTCTTTGACTATACCTGGTGACAGTGCTTTTCTATGTATGTTGTTTAACCATTTCTTCCTCTTAACTTCTTGTAGACCCATTGAAAAGTTCAAATACTCACCTAATATGAAGAAACATATAGGCATGGTAAGCCCTTATACCTTATCACAACCATTTTTCTGAAGGACTATAACTACATATAATCTATCTTGTTTTATATTGAAACTGAACTTGAAGATAAGGATTGCACTACTATCTTTATTTTTTTATCTTAGCATATGGATTTGTTTATTTTTCTTGCATGTTGCTGATATGGAGTCCCTCAAAATTATTCTATTTTTTCTTCTGAGCCTTTATATGCTTCTTGTTTCAATTATAGAATATTTACGACTTGTAATTATTTTGTGTTTCGTGTCTTAAAAAATATGTTACAAATAATTCTGACCCGTGATTTTGTGTGTTGGCTATCTCTTTTCGTATTATAAAATTGAAGATTGCTGGTGGAAGTGGGATTACTCCAATGCTTCAGGTTATCGATGCCATTTTAAAAAATCCAGAGGACAACACGCAGGTGAGCTGAGTTTATTTTTATCACTGATCTCCCTCTCTTTTAATCCAATATTGAAGTATGTAATTGATGCATATGTATCTTCAAGCTGCTACATATTCTAGTTATTGGGTTCTTCAACAAGACATTGGAAATGTTATCATTTCAAAATCAGGCAAGCTTTTTCAGTAAGCAGAAATGGTAACATGTACTGTACAATTTTGTATTTGTGCGCAGATATCATTGATTTATGCCAATGTTTCTCCTGATGATATACTTCTCAAGCAAAAGCTTGATGTACTTCAGACTAACCACCCCAATTTGAAGGTATAATTTTCTTAATTGATTATTTATAAGATAGTAGCTATTAGCATACACATTCTTCTGACGTTTGTGATGCTCAAAATCAACAGATATTTTATACTGTTGACAATCCTACTAAAAACTGGAAAGGAGGAGTAGGCTTTGTTTCAAAGGATATGGCTTTGAAAGGCTTGCCTCTCCCTGCAGACGATACTCTTATCCTTGTAAGTTACCTCACTATCCTCGGAACGATACACTTTTTTTGTACTTTCTAGATACATACCTTGTTATGCAAAGAAAGTGTTTCCACCATCACTTTCTCCTTGTTAACTAATACTACCGGTGCTCTTATGCTCTATACTATTTGAGTAATTCAATCAGTGGTCTTCTTAAATTTTATTTTAAAGAACGCATATGTTTGAAATCAGATTCTATGATGTCGACTGTTGTACTTTTTGAAAAATTAATTTGTTCATCATCAATGGGCGCTGTTTCTGCAGACGCTGATAATGGATTGAATCAAGCATAGTTTGTTAATTAATATGTGGTATGCTTTATCAATTTTTCAGGTGTGTGGTCCTCCTGGGATGATGGAGCATATATCTGGAGGCAAAGCTCCAGATTGGTCACAAGGAGAGGTCTGTTCCCAATCGTTATCTTTTTTATAGGCTTTCTTGTAATTTTAAAAGTAAAAGATTAGCTAAATCATTGTCGCATTATCTTTGTTATTAGTACACTGCTGAATATTTGATTGCATAAAAATTAGAAACCAAGTCGTGGAATCTTTAGGGTTAGGGTTACTATAGTTAGTTGTAGAAATTAAATCAAGAATGAGTAAAGCAGTTGATAATGTGTCGCTGGTTTCTGTCTCATTGCAGGTGAAAGGGATATTGAAGGAACTGGGATATACAGAAGAAATGGTTTACAAATTCTGAGAGAAATTGAGAATGAGAATGTAGAAGTCTCTGCTTTTAAGGAGAGGTTTGATTTCATGTAATAAAGTGGCCCTAAGCAAAACATTGTTTATGCAAAGTGAGCTTGAACACACTCAATCAAAGAAATTGAAAACAAACAACGCTGAACAGATCTATGTGAGGGATTGTCTCTGCAGGTGATAGCAGTGTGTTTTTTTCCTCCCCTAATTTATATGTTTTGCAAGTTTCCTACGTTACAACTTCATAAATTCCAATGCTTGATTTTGACGATGAGTTTGTAGCAATAAGACTGCAGATAGTGAATGTGGTTCGAAAGATGAATGTTATGCATTTTCATTTCATGTATGTGTTGTCCACACTCGAACAGCAGAATTGCTCAACTTACTTGGTTTTGACTTCTCTCGTTCAGTAGTAATGACTTCAACAGAGTGTTTTCTTTCTATGACCATATCTCTCCAAGAGTTTTTTTTATCTATTATAATATTATTATTTTTTTAATTAAAAATTATATTATAATTATATTTTATATTTTTGATCAATAGTTATGCAACACTTTTGTTATTTGAGTTTCTTATATAGTTTTTATAAATCTTTCCAATGTGAGATTCATCAAAAAAAAGTTTTCATAAAAAAACATGTTTTTATTATCACTTTATTATTTTTATAGTGAGAGATCCGAACGACAATGATTGTTTTGTTTTTGGTGGTCCAATAGACAGATGGTTGTATAAAGGCAACACACGATAATGATTATTTTGTTTTGGGTGGTCTAATAGATATATGGTTGTATAAACTAGGGCTGGGCAAATTATCCGTGAGATCCACTCCGATCCGGTATTCGCTTTGATTCGAATCGGAAAAACAGATATTCGTAAAATTTCGAAGCAAAGCAAATACTAAAATTTACTATCCGTTAAAAACGGAGCAAATCTCAAATATCATTTTATAAAAGGTCGGATATCCGTTCCGCTCCGTATATTAAAAATCATGAACACTACAAAATCATCCATGTCAAGAGAACAGCGAACAAGGTGGCGGATGGACTTGCGAAATATGCAAAAAAATTTCATCTCTTTAGCGCAATTGTCTCACCTACGACCCACAATATGCCAATATGCATCCAAAATCTTGTAATGGGGGATAAACCCTAACAATTAATCATTAATACAAGTTATTAGACCAAAAAAAAAAAAAAGAACTATTCTTTGATGTTATACATATATTTGGATAGATTTGTTGATAGATTTAGTGGTTATATGATATAATTTTTTATTTTTTTATTTTTTATAAATAAATTGTTAAAACCATATTTCATTTATGATTACAGAAGTTTAAAACTTAATTTACTTTGATTAGTTAGTATTATATTATATATTTTTTATTTATATTATATTTAAAATTTTATTTTGATTTGAACGTTAA
>KE151655.1:10593-21122 GCA_000411095.1 Aethionema arabicum
CAAATTTAAGTTTGGGGATTTGCAAAAATACCCCCATTCAAGCTTTTTTTACAAAAATACCTTAATTCAAGCATTGTAAAAATACCATAACAATAGACTCAATGATATAATTGGTAAACCCTCACACAAAAGACAAATTTGCAAAAAAACTGCTTGAATTAGGACATTTTAGGTAATTTCTCTTTAAGTTTGGGTATTTAAAACAATTTTTTGGATATTTAAATTTTTTAAGTTTGAATATTTACAGTTTTTTGGATGATTTTTAATTAAACCATTGTTTTACCATTTTGAAATTAAAAACTATGTTAAATGTTTAATATCTTTTATATTAAAAACTGATTTAATACAAAAAAACTGAACAAAACCGAACTTAAAACCGAACAAACCCCAAACAAAACCTACTCAAAACCGAATGGTTACACTTTTTAAAAACCGAACCGAACCAAACCGGAATCGAATTAGTTTGGTTTTTATTTAGTTACATTTTTTGATAACCGAATAAACCAAACCCGAACAAAACCGAACCGAACAAACCCGAACAAACCGAACGCTCAGTCCTACTTGTAATAGACACAACAACTTAAATACTTCTAAACACATATTTTATCTATCCCGTATTGTTCACCACAACAACTTAAATACTTTTAAACACATATTTTCTCGGTCCCATATTGTTCATTGTTTTAGAAATTCAAGTATATTAAGAAATATTTAATAAATAATGTAAGAAATATAAGATTTTTAACTCAAGCCCAATTGACAATGAGTTGAGTATCCAATAATTTTATATATTAGTCAATATTGGTATTATTAGTCCTTTTAGTTGATATGAGATTCTAACAAATAACTAAATATCATTTTTTAATTATTTGTATTGCTCTCTCCGCTTTCAAATATTTGACGTTTTAGAATTTATACATATATTAAAAAAAAATAATTATGATTAAAAATATGTTAATTTTTCATTTTAATCATGTTTTCTCTCCTAAAATTTTTAATATTTTAAAATTTTTTATTTGATTTTTTTTAGAATAACAATTTAAGATATTTTGTTAATTTAAATCAAATAAAAAAATCAAGTATTTTCAAACAAAAATTCAACTAATTATTAACATGGAGAGAGAAATTGTTTTTACTTGGTAAATGAAAGTTTTATTAATTAACTTTACTTTCCAATAAACTAAATATTATAAATAAGATTAAAACAAAAAAAAAATCTCTAAGTAATTATTACATATATTTGTTTTATTAATTAAATTAAATAACAAATCTAGAAAAAATCAATCTTTTTGACAGAAATACAAAACCTAAAAAATCAAACCTTTTTGGAGAAATGGAGTATTAATGTAGATGAATAATGAATGTTACGGTAATCAATTGAGTAGTAGTGTAATTGTTGTTATAGTACTTTATAAAATTTACAAAAAAGAATTAACGTTTTCAAATAAGTCTAAAATCTATCAAAATGGCCAATTTTGATTGAATAACATATACCATAATATAATTAAACATGTAAACTCTTTGATAATGAAAATTTCCCACGGTAAAAATTTTATAATTACCCAAACCGTGTAGCTCAATCGGTTCCGTGTTACGACGAAAGTCCGCGGTTTCGGTGATAATCCGGGGTTCGAGTCCAACTTGCAGAAAGAACAACACAATATTTTCCAGTGCTATAGACTGGTTCAAGTCACTACGGATTAACTCATCATACACTAGATATAGGCGCAAAACACATGTGCTATAATTACATCAATATTTTCGCTGCTACTAGAGAATATTGTGCTATATTAATTTTGATAAGTAATGGTCCATCCACACGAACTCTCTATATAAACACACGTACCCACAAGAAAAGAAGTACAAAAAAAATTAAAATAACCATAACCTATAAAAAAAAGAAGCGATCAAGTCTTGAAAGCTTTGCATCAATGGAGGAAGCAAAATCAGTACACATTGCAATGATACCGAGTCCAGGAATGGGTCACCTCATTCCTCTTATCGAGTTCGCAAAAAAACTTATCAAACTTCACGAATTCACCGTTACAATCATCATCGCCGGCGATGGTCCTCCTACAAAATCTCAAAGAACCGTTCTTGACACTCTCCCTTCCTCAATCTCCACCGTTTATCTCCCTCCCGCTGATCTAACCGATCTCCCTTCCACAACTCGTATTGAAACTCGGATCTCACTTACCATAACTCGTTCTAACCCCATGCTCCGCAAAGCCTTCGACACCTTCGCTGCGGAGAATCATTTGCCAGCAGTGCTCGTTGTTGATCTATTCGGTTTGGATGCATTCGACGTTGCTGCCGAACGCCACGTGGCACCTTATATTTTCTTTCCATCAACGGCTAACATTCTCTCTTTCTTCCTCTACTTACCTAAACTTGACAAAACGGTGTCGTGTGAGTTTAGAGAAGTAACCGAACCGGTTAAAATCCCTGGTTGTGTACTGCTCCCTCCTAAAGTTCTCCTCGAACCACTTCCTGATCGAAAAACCGATGCATACAAATGGCTTCTACACAACACTAAAAGGTACAAAGAAGCTCAAGGGATTATCATTAATACCTTCATTGAACTAGAACCAAATGCTATCAAGGCTTTACAAGAACCGGGTTCTGGTAAACCACCGGTTTACCCAATTGGACCGTTAGTCAACATGAGTAGTAATACACAAGAATCTAACCAAACCAATGATTCCAAATGTTTAAAGTGGTTAGATAACCAACCACTTGATTCAGTTCTTTATATATCATTTGGTAGTGGCGGAACACTTACACGTCAGCAGCTCAACGAGCTTGCTCTTGGTCTTGTAGATAGCGAACAACGCTTTATTTGGGCTATAAGAACTCCAAGTGATCTTGCTTACTCTTCCTACTTCGATTCACATAGCAAATCTGACCCGTTAGCTTATTTACCACCCGGTTTCCTAGACCGGACCAAAGGAAAGGGGTTCATGATCCCTTCATGGGCTCCACAAGCCCAAATCTTGGCCCATCCATCAACTGGTGGGTTTTTGACTCACTGTGGATGGAATTCCACATTGGAAAGTCTAGTGTGTGGTGTCCCGCTCATTGCTTGGCCGTTGTATGGAGATCAGAAGATGAATGCAATCTTGTTGGCAGAAGAGATTGGTGTGGCGGTTAGAGCACGCGCGGGGGAGGATGGGATAGTGAGAAGAGAAGAGGTGAGAAGAGTTGTGGAGGGTTTAATGGAAGGAGTAGAAGGGAAATGTGTGAGGAATAAGATGAAGGAGATGAAGGAAGGAGCTTGGAGGGTGTTGAAGGAAGATGGCTCATCTACCAAAGCACTTGCTCTTGTGGCTGCAAAGTGGAAAGGCCAGCCGAGAAACGGAGAAGGTTATGTTTAGTCCAATAACTCGTAATAAGAGGTTGATACTGTGAGGGAACTATGGTTTGTCGAAAGATCCAAAATTAGTTGATGATTATCAAACTATTAAAAAAAAGGGAGAAGGTTACATTGAATAATTATTTTTATATGTATGTTTACACTTTAAAATATTTTATTTTTGTTTTCTTATTATTCGAATAATCATGCGTGGGATGTGTGTGCATTTGTGTGTTGTGTATGAATAAAATATTCGTTTTCTTTTAATGAAAACACTTTATTATTTTGGTGAAAGTGTCCAAATAATCTTCTTGTAAAAAAAGTGTCAATCTTGGTGGGTAACGGTGATATTAATGAAACAATAACATTAGAGAAGAGTTGGTGAAATTAGACTAGACTAGAAATTAACCCACATAATATAAGAAATAGGGATTTTTTTCTGATATTTTATGTCAATCTATTCAGTAATCTAGTTTGTATAGTTTATAAATTTGTTTTATATTAGTTGGATGTTTTGTTCATGTTATATATATATGAAGATGTAATATGATATTTATCTCCAAAATATTCTTGAATTTCATTGTTGATTTTTTTGCAATTTTACCGTTTATTATATGTTGTTCTTGATTGGAATTGTCGATCGGTATTTCTCGGTCTTAAATTTTGTTTGTTCTTAATACGGCTGAGTATGAGTAAATGTGGTGGAGCTTTTGTTTGTTTTCCTAATTTACAAATAATCTATGAAGTTTTTGGTAGATAATTAGGGAAATTTTTGGATGGAGCTAGATTTGCGACTGCATTCGTGCATATCGGTGATGAATGAGATGTTTTGATTAAGATCAAATATTTTGTTCTAAAAATGAAATTTGTCTATGGTTAACCATATGAAAAAGTTAATTAATCCTATAGATGTTGTTACTGGTTGTTTTGGTCTGATCTGACCCACCGTTTAACTCAGTCTAATCTAATCCAACTTGTCATCATCCCGCCGAACTGATGGTCTAACCTGCAAGCCAATCCACTAGGTTCACAGGTGACTCTCGGGTTATTAAAGCGGGATGATTTTTTTTAATTTAATTAGATAATATAAATAAATAAGAGAAATTCATAAGAAAAAAATATAATTTTAGAAAAGACATATCATATCCTTAATTTTAAAATTTTAATATCCAATCACAATTTTTAGTAAAGCCAATTATTGAATGTTGCCATAATACAAACCATAACAAGAAGACAATTAACAATCCCAACCTTAGGGGCCAACCTCAGCTCTTCAATCCGAGGCATTGGGACTCTTATGGCCCATTCAACAAATCAGAGACCGGGGCTTTAAGAAAGTTGCTTTTATCACCGATTGTCGTTAGATGTCACTAGCCAAGCAATTTGGTCCATGAGCGAGGACTTCGAGTTATTCTCCCTCCACTTCAATCTGAGAACCATGAATAGCTTGGCAGATAGAATAGCTCATCATGCCTCATCTTTTACCACTTTCACGGCTTTAGTTTCCCCCTGTTTACCGTATTGTTTCTCATCTTCTAATATATGAAGGTCTGATAAAAAAAAAAATCCCAATCTCATCACTCATCATCCTTTTTCCTTCTATTTTTAAATATCTTCGTGGTTAATTTAATTTAGCCATGTTAAAGAATTTATTTCGATAGAGATTTAGATTTCATCTGACGGATGAAGAGCTTGTGCCCAAAATTATAAATTATATTACTCTAAATTACAAATTATTATATGATTTATGTACCAATTCTTTGTAAAACTGCTAAAACAGGATTGACAATACGGCCGGAAAAACGGCCGGATAAACGCTTAAAGAAAACGAATTCGAGGAGGCGAATATTGACTCTTTCCTTAACACAAGAAATCTCCTCCCGATAGACCGTATTCGCAACACTGGATCACAGAATCTACGAACTTATTCTACGTTATACTCTCGACTGGTTTTATATTGGAGCGTTAAGGCTTTTGAGCTCGACGGCGGCGACGAAGTCAACACTTTGTGTCACAGTTCCGCTAGGGTTTTGACGTAGTCAACGTTTGACCAAGTTAAAAATCCATAGAAACTTAGCCCAAAAAAACTACTTTGAGCCCAAAGCTTAGAGCCTAGAGACATTCCCAAAGACTTGAAGGCCCGAGCCCGAGACCGACCCCGACCCGACCCCGCGGCGGCGGCGCGCGTGTGGTTTTTGGTTCTTTCTCTCACTGTCCATAGTGTTCCCTTACTACAGACTCTTGAACCATGTAGTGGGTATGTCACTATATATAGTAGTAGAAAACTCTCCCAACTACCGATGTGGGACAAAGTGAAGTTCTCCTTCATTAAATCTCCCATCATTACTCATTCATTTCAACGGGGCGAAACCCATATCTGTTCACACTTGTCCAATCATTTACTTAGTAAATTTTGGTTCCAACATTCTTATGACTGACGTTTGTTTGACAGACGTTTGACATACATATGACAAAAATACAGCAAAAGATTATGACAAAAAATACAACAAAAGATTTGTTTGACATACATATGACATACATGTGACATACATATGACAAACATATATCTAACAAAGTGTCATTGACCACATTTAGCAAAAGATTGACAAACGTCTTGTAAAGTTTTGACATAAATGTGGCAAATGTTTGGCAAGTATATGGTAGATGTTTGGCAAATGTATGGCAGACGTTGGGCGACCAAATTGCCACCGCAACATTGGCAGCCACACCGCGGCCCGCCATGCCACTTCCCTATATAAACTCATAACCCTAAACTCTAAATTAAATATACTCCTAAATTTAATACTATAAATTTACACTCATTAAACCTTTATATAAATCTCTAATTAATTGGTAACCATGTCGACTTTAAAACCTAAACCCTAAACTATACTATATAATTACAAAAATTAAACCATTATATAAATCTATAAAATCAGAACAATATATACCGTAAATTAAACCTTATATACCATATACACTAAACCAATAAAACCCTACTATATCATAACACCTAAACCAACAATCCCTTAAACCATGAGTTTTCAATTTTTTATTTTTACGTATGGCCGCCGCTTAACGGTGGCCAACCGACGGCCAAATATTTCACGGTTAATCTGCAGGACAATAAACAATTAAAATTTTGGGGTCACCACTTGGCGACTGTCATACGGCTCCCAAGTGACACGTGCAATACTTGCCCGCCGCTAGACGACGGCTAAGCGGTGCCACACCCTTATAAACCCACACATTACTTTTCTCCATTTCGCTCTTTAATTTCACTAAATCTCTCCCAAATCTCTCCCAAATCTCTTATTCTCCGGTGAATCCCTTGTTTTTACGACGAATCCATTCTCCTCCAGCGAATCTGATCGGTGTCATTTTGTGATAATTTTATGACTCATCTAACCTATACTTTCACGAGATTTTCCTGTGATATTGCAGGATATCTAAGGACTTTGCACAAAATGACTTGAAGACGTTCAAAATGATAAAAAAAGACAAAGAGCGAAGAAAATAGGCGAAAGGTATTTGTTTCTATAAAAAACAACAGATTTATATCGGTCAAGAAGAGGTCCATAAGCACCCAAGAGCAAAAACACCAAATGTTTCTATAGAAACAAAAGGATGTATCGGTCAAGATTCAAATCAGGAGGTTGTTCAATTCTGGAGAAGAGATGTATCGGTAGAAACACGATAAGTGTATCGATCGATGTGGGGGTTTAAAGAAGTTCGAGAAGTCAAGACATGAAGGTGTATCAACACCAAATGTATCGAGCGATGTGGCACCCATATTTTAAACTCACGCGATTTTCACCTCTTTTTTATCTAATTTTGGGCCGTCTATATAAAGCCCCTGCTCGGAAACACATAAGAGAGTTAGGTTTTATCTTATTTTCAGAGTCTTAGAGTCATAGCCGTCATATTTGTTCTTCTCTCTCGTTCTTAAATTTTCTTATTTAGATTTTGTGCTTTCTAATTGTAGAAGATACGTGCTTTCAACTTTAAGTGTTATTTTGAATTCTCCATGTTTTGTTCCAATTTATTTTCGTTTTCTTTCTTCTTAAACATGTGTGAGTAGGCGTTGGACCTAATTTGATGGGTTTTAAGTGAATGAGAAATGTGGGCTAACTTTGTAAAGGTGTTTGGGTTGAATTTTGGCCCATTCAACTTTAGGCCCATACGCTTCTAAAAAGGATCTAGAACATTCTTTTGCTCAAAACCCTAACTCTTCTCCTAGATAAGGAGAGCTTAGGTCTCCTCAAAACTCATCTCACAAAACAATCAAAAACCGCTTTGTGTTTTAGTGTTTTTCAAAACCAAAGTATTTAACGGTATTATCCTGGGATTCGTAACGCTACAGATCCGTGGCACTGCGGGGCGTTTTTTCGAATTAAGGAGAGAGATCAAATTTCGATTCTATTATTGTTTTTAGCTTTATTATTATTTTTTAATATTTTTATATATTCTGAATTGTCCTTTAAATTTTCGGTCTAACATACTTAATTCGAAAATAACATACTTTAAATTTTCCGTTTTTTCAACGGATTTGAGAATATTTTAAAATAATTTTTTTTATGCTGTCGTTTGTGTTTTGTTTCTCTCTTTTGCTCACACTTTAATATTTAAAAAAAAATATAAAATAATTTTTTATTTTGTATAAAGATACGCGTGATCTTACAGACAAAGAAAAAAAGAATATCAAAATATATATTTTAGTGATTTGCTTTTAAGAAAAAAAAAATTAAACATATTTGTTCGTCCGGCGATTGCATAAAATCTTAAAGCGATTTATTAAAATCATTTTTTATTATAATTGCTCTTTCTCTTTTCCCTTAACATAAGCTCACGCTGTTTTCAATATTTAAAAAAAAAAAAAGACGTGACTTATAAAAGGGAAAAAGTCAACATATAAATTATAATAATAACAAAGCAATACAATATATATCTCTTTATATATCAGCGGTTTCAATTATAATAAATATAAAATTATTGTCTTTTTATTATCCATTCTTAAATAATAATTTTTTTATTATTATCGGTTTTTTTCTTGCTTGATTTAAATTAATCGTATTTAATTTATTTTTCTCGATCTCTGAATCTCTTCATCTCTTTCTTGATTTTGGTTCTTCAGAAAAAAGAAAAACATGAGCACCGATAATCTCTAGAATGAGACTCACATCTATGATGTGAAAACCAGAAACAACGGTTTAACTGAGTCGACACCCCTAAATGGGAGTGGTCTACCACTTAAGACCCTGGTTCAAGCTGGAAAAACTGCTGATATGTTTTAGAGTGTCCAAGCTCCCCAAGTGCCTAGCGCTATGTGCGTAGGACTAATGTCAACTAAGTTCAATGGTATTGGCTTCAAAACGTGACAACAGAAAATGTTCTTCTTTTTTATAACGTTAAAGCTTGATAAGTACCTCACTGAGGACCCACCTCATATGCCCTCTAATAACACAGATATATTTTTATACGCACGTGTTAATGAATGGGATAAAGGGGACTTTCTGTGCAAAGAATGGATTCAAAACTGTCTGGTGGACAACCTGTTTGCTGCATACAACTAGGTCAATACTTCAAAGGAGCTATGGTTTTCCTTGGAAAAGAAGTATAAGTCTAAGGACGCGGGCTGTCAGAAATTCGCTACATCGAAATTTCTGTATTTTCAGATGGTGGGCCACAAACCCATCATGGAACAAGTGGAAGCCTTGCAGTTGCTAGCGCATGAGATAGCTACAGAAGGCATGAAGATCTGTGATATTTTCACGGTCAATTGCTTTATTGAGAAGTTACCCCCCAGTTGGGCAAATTTCAAAAACTATCTCAAGCATATACGAAAGGTAATGTCCTTAGAAGACTTGATAGTCAGGCTGAGAATTGAATCTCGCAATAGTAAGGGAGATGGTGTTCAAAATCAAGAGCAGAGTGCTAACGTTGTTGGGCACAAGAGTAAAAGGAAAAACCAGGTTCCTCCCAAACACTCCAACAACTTCAAGAAGCAAGGAGATGCACCCAATTTCTTGGGAAAATGTCACAACTGTGGTAAGATGGGTCACAAAGCGGGCGTGGGTCGTAGCAAGGGTGATTCAAACAAAGACAAAGCTAAGGCGAAAGATCAAACAAACCTGACAAAGGAGGACATGTGTGTTGTCATCTCTCAAGTGAACATGGTTGAGCACAATCCACACCATTAGTGGTATGATACAGGTGCAACAGTTCACATCTGCAGTGATAGGGGAATGTTTATCATATATCAACAAAGCAAGAAGGACGAGAAGTTGTTCATGGGGAACGATGCACTGTCCAAAGTGGTAGGAAGCGGCAAAGTTGTTCTGAAGCTCACCTCTGGAAAAGAGCTCGCCCTCAACAATGTGAAGCATGTACGAGACATAAGGAAGAACTTGATTTCTGGCACTGTGATGAGCAAACACGGATTCACAATCAACTTTGAAACTGATAAGCTAGTTTTGCGTAAGAATGATGTCTATTTAGGCAAAGGTTTTGTTAAGGAAAGATTAATTAAAATGAATGTAATCACACTCCTTCCAAAAACAGTTGTAACCGATGGTTCAATGAATAATAACAAACCTATTGCTTACGTAGTGGAGTCTTTTGATATTTGGCATGAACGATTAGGGCATGTTAATTACAAATCTATGCGTAGAATGATTAACTTAAACCTACTCCCAAAATACAAAATTAGTAAAGACAAATGTGAAATATGCGTACAAGCAAAACTTACAAAAACACCATCACCTCCTATTGAAAGAACAAGTGAACCTCTAGGTTTAATACACACAAATCTCTGTGATCTGAAGTTTGTACAAACTAGAGGTGGTAAAAAATATTTTGTGACCTTCATTGATGATTGTACAAAATATTGTTGTGTATATTTGCTTAGAAGCAAAGATGAAACTATCAAAAAGTTTAAAGAATATAATCTGGAAGTTGAAAATCAACTTGGTAAAACTATTAAAATAGTTCGAAGTGATAGAGGAGGGGAATATGATGAACCTTTCAATGTGTTTTGTAGAGCGCATGGTATCATTCATCAAACAACTGCTCCCTATTCACCTGAATCTAACGGAGTTGCTGAACGCAAAACCAAACTCTAAAAGAAATGATGAATGCATTGTTTCAGGAATCTGGGTTAGCCCAGAACATGTGGGGG
>KE151660.1:48536-73957 GCA_000411095.1 Aethionema arabicum
GGGCTATCCACCCAATTCACAATTGGGCCACAAGAAGGTTATTTTTTAGACTAATTGCGAGAACTTTCTTCTAGGGCTCGACAAAAGGAACACCTGGTCATGTCTGGATATCCATAACTAGTCGATATCGCTTATGCAACTTGACTTTGAGCTATTTGAAATCAAATCGGTGACACGAACCGCGAACACATCGGCGGACACAATCGCACAACACGCTAGGGATTTTACCAATTACACATTTATCGTTTCTCTTCATCTCTCTCATAGTCTGCTTAGATTTGTAAACACCGACAATATGGAATCGACAACTTTTTAACTATTAATGAAGTTTCTAGTGGAAAAAAAAGTAGGGAGAGAGAAAATACAATGCATCATTCTCTTGCCATCTTAGTTTTTTTTAACATGTCATCACCATATTAATTCAATATTTTAATATTTTCAATTAAAATTTTAATTTAATTTTATTTATAAACGAAAATTAATTTTATTTTTATTTTGAAATCGTTTTTGGCAATTTAAAAATATGGGGTTGATTGGCATGACAACTGTGAAGGCTGTTTTGAGTTTAACAGCTTTGAAAGTTCAAAATTTGCCAATCGCACTTTTAAGACTGTTTGTGGTTTAATAGTTCTAACAACCATAAAAATCACATTTGTTCTCTATTTTTAAAAGTAGCAATTATGTTAGGGGTCGATTGGTAGAGGTTGTAGCTGTAAGCTTTTACTTTAAATTTTTTATTGTAAAATGATTAGCTGTGACATTGGTAATTGTGACGTTAAAAATCTGTAAAAGTCTGATTGATAGTAAAATAGTAATAACCGTGATTTTAAAACATTGTAAAAGTCTGATTGGTGACAAGAATTGTGACTTTTAGAATTATAATAAAAATTGACACAAATTCATGAAGACTATCAAGTTGACATAAATTTGATCTCGTTAAAAAAAATTGACATAAATTTGATCTTATCGTTTGTTTATATTGACCCTATCTTTTATTCTTATTAACTATTTTTATAATTTATTTTTCAAATTAAATTCAAATTTCTTATCCACTATCTTATAAAATTATTATACTTCATCTGTTTCATAATATATATATATATATATATATATATATCTTTTTAAGTTTTTACACAATATTTTAGGAAGTAAACAAAATTACTCTTGTATCCTTATTTTGTAATATATTTTTATATAATGTTTTATTAATAACATGTAGTAAATAAGGGTAAAAAAAGGAAATTATGTGTTTTTTCTTTAGAAAAATGAGAAGTTAAGTTGTTTTGAAACAAAATAAAAAACTTAAAAGTGTATATATTGTGAAATAGAGGAAGTATATCTTTTGTGGATTTTTTTCTCTTTCAATTTCTAAACTTTTATTCATTTTTAGATTTATTTTTGTTTTTTGTTATTTTTTACTTTCTCTTTTATATATTTGATTGATAGTTTATTAAATTTACTTCAATCTTATATTTTTTTTAAGCCAAAAGATCGATTATCATATTAATAAGTTAGTGTTTCCGAGCCTATCGACCCGGAGATACGCTTAAATACAAGGGGGGATAGTTGACGTTACAATAACATTAAAAGTAGTAAACGAGTTAGCAAACTTTGCAAGTGCATCAGCTATGGTGTTTGCTGACCAGGGTGAGAAAGATAAGGATAATAGGTCGAACTCTTCTTTGCTCTCGGCCAAGACTTCCGAAATGGTTGTCAAGGAGGCCCAGCTAGTTTCCTTACTAAGCCCATTAAGTTCATCCACTAGAACTTTGCAATCTGATACAATTTAGACTTTCCTAAAGCCCAAAACCTTCAATTTTTCAATAGCCCACACTAAAGCCTCCACTTCATTGGCTAGAGGGTTGAGAAAGGGCGACATCACCTTTGTTCCCCACGGAGCACCCCAATGATCGCGCACAATTCAGGTGATGCTACACATCTTGCCTCCGTTGATCTAGGAAGCATCGATATTGCATGCCATGGTCCCCATCGGAGGTTGTTTCTATCTCGTTGGTATTTGAGGATTAGCAGGTTGGTGGCGAATCAAAGACATTGTCGTTTATAGCAGGGGCAACTTGGCTAGTCACAGACTCAAGGATTTCATCAAAACCCAAGTCTGTGACCAGGGTTAATCATCGTACCAAGGGCTGGAGAAGAAAGACGTTTAGTCTCATGATCTTCATCATCACGAAAACGATGAACAGAAGTTGGATAAACTCGTCTCTGTAAGAGATTCATCCTTTTGGAGATTCCACGCAAACGACTAGCCATTTTTCAGAAGTAAAATTATGTCACAAATAGAAAGAAAACACAGAATATCAAATAGAGTAGAGTAGATCTGAGTATAAGCAGGAATAGAAACCATCTAAACAGAGAGTATCAAATAGAATATCGTAAACAGAGAATATCAAATATAATCTCGTAAGAAAAAAAAATAGAGTAGACAACTATGATTATGGACAAAGAGAGGGATCTGAGTATAAACAAAAATAAAAACAAAAATGCAGAATATCATCAGAAAAAACAATTCGTAATTTGTAGTCCGATCATTGATAACACTACACACTGTAATTTGCTTTAGATTACGTTTGCCATTATCAAAAAAGAACACAGTAAATCAAATCAAATCGAAAAATCATTCACTACAAAATTAAATCATCCATTTCAAAGTTTAATCCCAAATAAGCATGGAACTAAAAAAATATCAAACGCGAAACTATCTTAACAGAGAGTATCAAATAGAATAATATAAATAATGAAAGAGAGAAAGATCAAATCTATGAGGAGTAATACCTTTTTGGGGGAATAGAAATGATAACAATGAAGGTCTAAAAATCTTAGTAGAGCGAGGATTTTAAAAACACACAGAGGAGAGAAAGAGAGAAGAAGTGAGGGAGGTGAATTTGGTTGCATGTTGATTTACCGTTCTACCCCAGCATGATACGCCAATCTGCATTCAACACGTGTCGCTTCTGGTTTCGAAATACAAAAAGGCAAATATCTGTTATTTGTCTTTAGAGTGGATAGATGACTTTTTTTAATTTCCTTGTAAAAAAAAGCTCACATATATTTTCGTCAACCATAATAAAGTGAGACCAACCATGATTTTCTTTTCTCTCTCTCTCTCAATCGCATTTCGAGCCAAATCTAAAACCTGACACATCACTTTCTGTACCATCAAAGAGGGTGAGAGAGAGAGTGTGTATTCTTATGGAAACCATCTTTTATTTCTTTGGGAATTTCTTCAAAATCGAACAAAGCCTGTATAAAAAAGAAGTCTAATATGCATTGTCTTTGCAATTTTTCGGTTAAACTCGGAAATCTAATCGAAAAAGGTATCCGGTTTAGGAAAGATTTCGTTTGTACTGGAAGAACAAAGGTGTAAAACGAAATTGCGTCTCTTCGTATCTAATGTGCACCCTACTCATTACTTTTATGACGCCACGTGTTTTAATTTTTTAGTCAATTTAAAACTAATAGTATTTAATAATAGGTTACAAGATATATACAATGCAATGAATCAATAAAATCACCATTGTTGCATATATGATACAATCTCTCGCGAGAAACGCCGTTGACATCCAGCGCCTATCCTACACTCGCTTCCCCCTTCATTCCATTATATTTACGAAAATACCCCCAATAGTCATTAAACAACTTAACATTAAACCTTTTGGGTCATTATATTTTTCTTGTTCCTTTTTTAAAGTTACCTGTGAGGAGACTATACTCTTTCATACCATCGAAAGTCTAGTTCCTTTTTTTGCCTCTAGGGCAGATTTTGTTTTGTAATACCTTTCCTTTAGTACTCTTGCTACCACTGAATTTGGTACCGTGAGAAGTCTCCATAATTGATTTCCAAATAGTGCATTGTTGAACAATTCCACATCTCTGAATCTCAAACCCCATTCCTTCTTAGGCACACATAACTTCCTCCATGTCTTCCAATGTATGCCTTTTCCACTGTATTGATTCCTCCACCAAAACCTTGCTAATATGTTGGTTATTTCCTTACAGGTGGGCTTGGGCAGTTTAAATACCGACATAGCATAGGTTGGGAGGGCAAAAACCACTGCTTTGAGAAGAACTTCCTTTTGTCCCATGGAGAGAAACAGTTACTCCATCAGTTGACCCTCCTGCTGACGCGTTCTTGTAAAAATTTTAGAGTTGTTGTTTTAGATCTGCCAAAGACCTCTAGTAAACCCAAGTAGGTACATTCTCCCCCTTCCATTGTAATTCTCAGATCTTCTTTTATCTCATTTCTCCTGCTTTGTGCAACCTTAGCCCTAAAAGTGATATTTGATTTGGTATAGTTTATCTCCTGTTTTGACATGGAGCAGTATGTTTGTAAAATCCTTTTTAATTCTACCACTTATGCTGGTGTTGTTTTGGATACAAATAGCCTATCGTCTGCAAATAACAGGTGTGAAATTGACGGTGAGGATTGAGCGATTTTAAGCCCTGTAATCTGTTGGTTAGTTTCCGCCACTTGGAATAAGTGCACTAGGGGTTCTGTACCAATAATAAAAAGGTAAGGTGAAATTGGATCTCCTTGTCTAATACCACCGAGCAGGAGTGATTGTTTTGGAGTTTTCTCATTGATTAGGGCATTGCACTGAACTGATGTGACACAAAGCATGATAAGGTTAATTCAATTCTTTGAAAAACTCCAAATTTTTATTGTTCAATGAAAGACCACTCGAGTCGATATCGTAGGCTTTGAACATGTTGGTTTTATTTTCCATGTATTCTTGGGAGGGTTCTTTTTGAGTTTTCAGCGCATGTAGCATTTCGTGGGCTATTATAATATTGTCTGAGATGAGCTTCCCTTCCATAAAAGTTGATTGGGTTTTGAGATATAAGCCCTGACAACACACTTTTAAGTCTTTTGGCCATGATTCTTGCTATTATTTTGTAGCTAACATTGCACAAACTAATGAGTCTAAAATCTCTCAAGTGACATGCATTTTCCTTCTTTGGTATTAAATGGATGTTGTTGAATTTAATCTTCGACTCCATGATGCCGTTATTGAAGAAATTATCTACCATTGTCTTCAGGCCCGCCTCTATGATGTCCCACGTGTACTGGTAGAATCTAGCCGACATTCCATCCAGTCCAGGACACTTATCTGGGGGCATCCTAAACAACACATCATACAATTCGTCTCTGCCAACCGGACAGGTGAGTTGATCATTTAGTTCACTTGTGATCCGCGTTGTGAAGGGTTCGTAATTTTGTAGAGAAGATGTTTGATATTGTGATGTGAATAAATAATAAAAGTATTGTTGAGCCTGTATTTTTAAATCCTCAGCTTTGTAGTATTCGCACCCTTGATTATCTTTGAGGCATATAATTTTGTTCTACATCCTTTTCTGTTTTGTGTTTGCATGGAACTACTTGGTATTTCGGTCCCCTTCTCTCAACCAGCTTATACGACTCTTTTGTTGCAAAACATATCTTCTAATTTGTACTCTGCATTTAGATTGTTTTAAAAAAATTTGGAGATCCTCACGCCTGCATGAATTATGGTATGTCATGAGGTCTATTGCTTTTTTCAATTCTTCAATCTTTTGTCTTGAGTTTTGATTTGATGGGTTTCTCCATTTAACTATTTCTTTTCTGTGTGGTGTTATCTTCTGGTGTAGAGAGAATTGCCCTCTATTGTTTCTCCTCCAACCCTCTATTGCTGCCTCTTTGAACCCTTCCTTCAATATCCACCTCCCGTCAAATTTCAGGTATCATTTCTTCTTTATTTTCTCTCCCTTCTTCAATTTTGATGAGCAGTGGACTATGATCTGACCCATATCTTTGTAGCTAGACTAGTCTTGTATTGGGTAGCAGGTCATTCCAATCCCCATTTAAAAGAGCTCTGTCTAATCTACAATGAACGATGTCGTTGTGTCTAACCCATACAAGGACATGGGATTTCTTGAGTAATACATGTCCACCATACCGCATGCTCTCAACATCGTTCGAAAAGATAAGAAAGATGATTCTATTCCTAGCCTCCTCTGTGTTATTCTTGATTTCCAATTATTTCGATGAAATCCTCGAACATCATCCATTCCCCTGTTTGCCCATCTCTTAATTTCATTAGGTGCTCCCAAAATTCTTCTCTTCCCGCCCTGTTTGGGTTCCCATATACTCCTGTGATTGTCATAGATTTCCCTCTCCACCCCATTTGGGCATGCATGTAATTTTTATTGGAATTTAGGACTGTGATTTTCACTGTGTTCCTCCACATCGATGCTAGTCCTCCACTCTTGCGCTCTTGTTCCACCATATTTTTCTTAAAAATCTAGGTGCCTCATAACTTTTTCCATGTAATATCTTCTATTTTTGGTCTCAGCAAGGAACAAAACATTGGTTAGTATCAACCATATATTTCCCTTAGGTGTTGAATTGTCGGGGTGTTCTCAGTCCCTTGACAGTTCCAACCCACTATATTCATTTGGTTTGGTATGGTTTAAGGTTAACCACCAATGTGAGAGATGATTCATTAGCTTTGTCTTGTTGTTCAATTTTCTTATTTTTTGTAGAATTACTTGATGTCACTGGGACATAGTGAGTTTTATGTGTTATTGTACTCCTTGCCTCTTGGGGAACTCGATTAGGCTCCTGAGTGTCCTTATGGTTGTGTATTTCTGCCCTTCAATCCTTTTGTGTTCTATTGTCATGATACTTGTGGGGACTGTTTGTTTTGAGTCGTTTGCTTAGATGTTGTTATGCGCTTTCATGTCTTCTCTTTTGTGGGATGTTGGGTCCAGCCTCATCACTTGCCTCTCCCGACTTATTTGGTGTTAGGATTGCCTCAAATTCCTTCCTTGCTCTTTTTTGCTGATAGTAAGTATTTGGCTGACGTTTCCATGTGTGCTTGCATGCGTCTAACCCCCTTTCATCAACTTCCCTTTTCCTTCTACCTTTATGTGGGCATGTGTTGTGGTAGTGTCTTCGGTGTCTGTTGTGATATGTTTTTGGGTGATATTCTTGACTTCCTCTTGATCTTGGTGCTTCTTGTTGGTTACAGTGACTTCTATTAGTCACTTGGAAAGAAAAGTCCTCTTTACCCTTTTGATTCACGTGGTTTCTGAGATCTCCTAATTGATCTACTGGCCTCTTTTGATTCAGGTGGTTTCTGAGATCTTGTGATTGATCTACTGGCATATTTCTTGGTGTTTCCTAATGTTCTCCCTCATTTTTTGGTTCTTCATAATTTTGTTGCCTCCGTTTTGTGCATTCATTCTTATCATGTGTCAGTCTTTTGCAGGCATGGCACGCGTTAAGTAATTTCTCATATTTCAGTGCAACAATGATCGTTTCTCTAGTCTGGAACTTTAGATTTTTTCTCACAATGAGACGGTTAGTTGCCAAAAGCCTTACTCTTGCCCTCAAATATTCACGTGAATTATGATCCATATCATGAAGCTCAATTTTTTTAACTTGACCAAGATGGTTCCCTAAGCTCTGGATTGTTTCATGTTGCAATAGGTGAAGGGGGATTTCCTTTTATCCTCATCCAAAACAATATTGTTAGGTGGTAGTCATTGTCGGGGCGAAGTGACCATGTAGCTACTCTTACCATCCATCTCATAAAGAACCATGGTTCTTCCTACATGTCTCTTTCCAAATCTTCTTTCTTCTTGAAGAAGAATTGGATCTTGTTGTCTCGAACTCACCTTCCTCTAACTCTGCCTACCACCTCCCGTATGACTAGAAGACCTTTAACTGCCCCACTCAGTAGCTGTACCCTAGGGTTAAGTAGCTGAACTACCAAGCTTTGGGAGCTCTCCTCTATGAGCTAGGAGTTGTCAAGTGGTGGGATCTCTAGTGCATCTTCTTCTTCTAGTGTCTCATACTCTACAAACTTTTGGTACAAATTTGTCTCTATTTTATCTTCGATCTTCTTTTTATACTTGTCCATCTTAAGTGTCCTTCTTGCCTTGTCGTGTAGTACGTTAATGAAGCTTACTTACTGCTCTGGTTGTCTTTAATGCCTTACTTACTGCTCCGTTTTGATTTTTGTTGAGTTAATGTAATGAGATCTCACTAATGAAAGAGAGATACCAGACCAATGTGGGGTCTACTGAATAAAGAAAGGAAAACTACCACTACTCCACTCAAGGTAGTCAAATCTTCTCTGTAAAATTTTACACGTGCTTGAGAATCTCTGGAACCCTAATCCCCTAACATGTTACTATTGTATGAACATAAAGCTTTCCACCTAATTTTCAAAATTTTATAGTTTTCTTTTATGTCGATTTTTAAAATATACTTCAATCTTATATATTTGATTTAAAGTATATGAAATTATATAAAATTTAATATTTCATATTTTTTTAATTAAATTGATAAAATAATTTCCCATACAGGGGGCATCTAATTTAAAAATAAATTATATATTATGTAACAATATCGATCATTATTTATAATTTTGTTTAGATTCCGTATATTAAAGACCAGTCCAGCATCAACATATTTTAACCCATAAATTTACCATATCTAGGTAATTATTACACCACATAGTTAATTATTGCCGAGGAGATTTTAGTGAAAAAGACAAGGGTATGAACTCTAAGGATGCAACTTTGAAATACCTAACTTTATTAAGGATTTTTGGTCGAGCAAAATATCATAAAAAGCGTACGATGGAAAGCTTGTAAGCAGGACATTGGTAAACGTGGCAAGTAAGAACAACAACCTAACTCATCGAACTTTGATGATGTCATAATTGTCCACATGGTTCTCCCCTATTGGTTAAGAAGGTTACATCTCAGATTATGTAGGTGTAATACTAGTAAACATAGAGAAGATCCGTCGCGTAATCTAAAGTATAAAAGTAACACGTGTCGACTGTTCCTGCATTCAATTTTAAATCAGCCTATGGGATTGAAGTACGTGTGCAATTAGATTCTTTAAGTCTTCCCAAATCTTGATGTGTAGTTTCAGCATCATTCATCCACGTCATCTTTTTTTGTTTGCTCCACGTCATCTTATAAACAGCTTTTCATATAAGATAATTAAAACAACTTGAAATTATTACACAGTAAGATAAAACTAATTCGATAGTGAATTATCAAAAAAAAGTTATATTGTTGGAGCATTTGATCAATCCGATCTAATCTCGAATTAATACTATCATTTATTAAGTTTATAGAAATATAAAATTAAACGTAACTTTTTTCATGTCAAATATATACATATATATATATATTATGCGACTATAATAAAATATTATAAATCAACATTTAATTTTCAGAACTAAATACTAATAAACGACTATAATTCTAATAGTACAAACTTGAGAAATATATCTTTAGAAAAATCTATAGCCGATAAAAAATAAAACAAATAGAAAAATCTTTTTGCTAATTGCTTATTAATTAACACATCTTAACAAAAGAATTCCAAAAATTTGAGTAGATAAAATTGGTCATAAATCAAACCAAATTAAAAAAACCCCAACTTCAAAAGAAAACAAGGGAGTTAAAAAAACAAAGTTAACAGAACCGAATTAAATGTATAAAATGAAATAATATTGATTATTGAAATTAATCATAAAAATGATAAATAAATTTAAAAAAAAATGAGTTCTCTTTTATTGAATTCGTAACATTCAAACGAAATTAAATATTTTCAGTTCAATCGGCCAGATATTGAGTTTCCATTAAATCTATTGGTGGGAACAAGTAGTATTAGAATCAAACATAACTAATTTTCTAATTATTTAGCAAATAAAAAACTGAATATTTAATATCGAATCAAACATAATTACTAGCTGAATTACCGGACTTAGTGGTTTTACGGGAATATGAAAACACAAATATTAACCTTTTTTTGTTTGCTTAAAAATAGTAACTTTGACTTTTGACTTAGGAAATCAAAGTTAGGAGAAGGTTTGAAGTAATGAGAAGCACGAGCATTATCAATAAAAAAAGTGTTTGAATATGAGTTGTACGTTCCATGCCCTCGCCGACCATCCCAAGTATACACAACACACACCTATATTTATATCTCCCCCCTTCAAAATAATCATACATCAAATCAAAAGTTTATCGCTAAATTCAGTAAATGCCGAGCTACATGTTCTTCATTTTCTTCTTCTATATTTTCCTTTTTGCTCCGAAAACAAGCTTTGTCTGTGCGTCAAGGCCATTGTTGGAACCTAAGACGATGAACTTGAACACAAGCCGCAGCAAAGAAGACAAATTTCGCGGTGGAGAGGTGAAGGATTGTATGCCAAAGGGGTTTCGGTTCAATTCCGCTCCGAGTCATTACATAAACAACCATGCCTTAGCTTCAACACTTTGTTCTACAAAGGATAAAACTATTCCCAAGCCATGAAATAAATCATGAATCATGTATTAAGCAATATTCCTTAATTATTTATAATTTTTATTCTTGTGGGAAATGTAATATATATACATATATAATACACTAAAGGTTTAAGTGTATCAAGGATTTAAGGATTAAACTCTAATTAATCTGTATATATAAAATATTTTCTTACTTTATATATATAAATTTAAGGTTGATTTTGTTTAGTTACTCCAAAACAAACATTCATATATATGTAAAACTTTCGCCAATTGTGTTTGTAGAGATAACCTTAAAAACACTTTATTTTTTACTATTTTGAACTTCATTATGTTGTTCTTTTTGCAATATATGATTTAATAAAATTTATGATTGTTGTGTTCGTATTTACATTCACATTTCCGTATTGATTATTTATATATTACGAGAAAATTATGTATTTTGACCAACATTTTGATGAAAAATTGGTAAAAACGGTTATTGTTTCTAACCAATTTTTGACAATTACTGAATTACAGCGGTAAAAAAAACATAGTCGTTGAAAATCAAAATTGGTAAAAATTTTGGTGTTTGAAATTTACGCATAACAGTGTCACATGCAATATGCCCAAAAAATTACATCTTTGAGACGATAAACACTTTTTCACTAGATTTTTTTTTTTTGATTTTGTTGTTGAAAACATAAATTTGATGGATATGTTTTTGAATCTGATAACCACGTTTTTATTTGAACGCCAACATTATCACTAGTTATAATAGAGAGTTATGTCATATATTAGTTGGTATGATAACCATTAGGCTTATGACATGGCCTAATTTCTAAAGAGAAAATAATAAGGTCCATAACAAGGTAAGCATAATTAGGTCGTAGTTTAAAATAGGTTTATTCTTGACGTTAGTCTATTATTTCATTAGATCTTCTTCAAGATCGTGTAATTAGTTTGTACCCCTTTTTTCTTTCAAGGTCTGTAAACTCTTTGATCTTAGCTGAAACTTTGGACGATGAGAATCCACCGAAATGTACTTTTGATTTAACATGGGTCGGGTAACGTACACCAACAACACACACTACTTAATAGTTTTAAAATTATTAAGTAGTTGTGAATAATAATTTTACATTAATGTCAAAATTCATATATAAATCAATTTTAATATATTTTACTAGAATATTGTAACCCGTGGGCTAGCCCGGCCCGGCCCGTCCTGAATCCCGTGAATATTTGAGTCCGGCCCGGTCCGACCCATTTTTTTCGACTAACATATCAAAGCTCGTTCTCATTGTTTTTCAGGGTCAAAATCAAGAGGAAGAAACCCAAAATCAATAAGATTAATTCATTTTTGTATATTTAATTGTAATTGATATTTTTACGATTATTGGTATTATTTAATATTATTTTGAAGAATAACTATTTATTTTATATATATATTAAAATAATAATAATTTTTTATCCATTGACCCACGATCCGACCAAATCGATCAATTGACCCAATGATCTGAAAGACTATCTGAATCGTTGTTCGTGTCGGGTATAGAAACATTGGTTTTGGATTTCGATTGTAAATTCTGATTTCGAGTTATTAGTATCTTTTAACTCTAGTTGATTTATTTGGAATTTTGAGTTATTATAATATCTTAGGGGCCATTATATTGGTAATTAAATTATTTTGGTATTTTTTTTAAGACTGAGGGGTCATTGTCTTGGTAATTTAATTTAATTTTTATTATAGTACGGAATAAACCTCACATTTGGTGTATGCATAGCTCAACAACACATCACGGAACAGTAATGGATCTAACAATATTGAACTACTAATACTTGTTTATATATATATTTTAGTTGAATATAGTATTTTTTTCAAGATCGATGTGTTTTGGCTCCCACCCTAATTTAATAGTAAAAATATCTCCAACCTATCAAACTCCGCAAAATAACCTCTCTGTCACAACACCTTGACAGCTCTGTGACGGAGGGGTTATTTCACGTAGTTTTAATAGGTTGGGGATTTTTTTCACTATTAAAATAGGTTGGGATTCATCACACAAAATCGTGATAGGTTGGATCAATACACAACGATCCCTTACCAAAACAGAAAACGTCTCAACCACTCGTGGCATTCCAACACACTACTAACTTATCGAATACTACATATTCTTCTTGCTACTTCGGTGATATATTGACGTCTTCAGTTTGCCAGTTCCGTGTTTCTAAACCCTAAAACCTGCATATCAAGACATAAACTACATGCGAGATCGAGTCTACATGCATAAAATGCATGTAAATTATCTGTCACAACTTCGTGAGATCCCAACACAGTTTATCCGACAAATGATTTTAATTTCATTGAATTACAAAACATAAATCACCTCAACCACTCGTGATATTTCCATATGATCAGTGTCATTTTGTGATGATTTTATGACTCATCTAACTCATACTTTCACGAGTTTATGCTATGATTTTGCAGGATATCTAAGAAAAATGCAAAAAATGACTTAAGGATGTTCAAGATGACAAACTAAGACAAAAAGTGAAGAAAATAGGCAAAGTATTGTTGTATCGGTAGATACAACAATTTGTATCGGTCAAGAAAAGGTACAACAACATTCAAGAGGAAAAAGACCAAGCGTTTCAATGGAAACAGAAGGATGTATCGGTCGATTTCCATTCCAGCAGGTAATCCAACTTTGAAGATGTCATGTCTCGATAGAAACACCCTATTTGTATCAACCAATATGGGACCGATGCGGCTCCAAAAATTTTGAACTCACGCGAATTTCCCCTCTTTTTGACCTAATTTTGGGTTGCCCCATATATACCCATGTTGGGAAACTATTAGGGCATCTACGTTTTATTTCTTTTATCTAGTTCTAGATCCTTAGCCGTGTTTGTCAGCTTTGTTCTTGTTCTTCATTTTTACATTAGATTTCTTTGCTTTTTCATTGTAGAAGCTACGTGATTTTGAGTTCAAGTTATACTTTCAGTTTCATAATGTTTGTTTTCAATTTATTCATGCTTTATCTTTCTTTCATCATGTGTGAGTAGATCGCTAATTAGAGCTAGGGTTCGTTGGTGAATGTTATTCTATGGTTACAGAAAAATAAACAAACTTAATATATCGTTCCTTCACCTAGCATAATTCTTAATGCTTAGGATAGACTGAGCACCTAAACTACAATTTTAGATTGTCCTAGATTGCGAGAGTCGGTCGGATAGTTTGAAAGCCGCTAGAATGAGCAGATCTAACTAAACCGCAACGAGAGTTGGGTTTAGTGGTTCGTTGACATATTTATCCCGTTCCTTAGTGCATGCTAGGTATTCTTATATCTCAGCGACAGTTGTGTACCCCTGGCTTACCTAGTATAGAAACCGCGATTGCCCACGAGAGTGGGACGGTCTGCATTGATGATAGAGTCTAGGTTGTTTGAATTTATGCCTAAATAATTGTCTGACTGTTAATCACATTATCCGTAGAACCGTAGGTCTAACGTTTTTATCATTTGAGTTTACACCGTTTTTATTTATGCAATCGGTTCGTGACACCTGAATTTTCTTTTTCTTTCTTAGCTTAAATTTGCTTCTAATCGCCTGTTGTTTAGCATCGCTTCCTTGAGGTTTGACCCTTAACTTACTACAACAACCCTGTTGTTGATAGAGAAGTCGAAAAAAATAATTAATCTTGAATCACGATAACAACCACCTCGCGATCACCATACACTGCTAACTTATCAAATACTTCTCGTAAAACCCAAAACGAGCCTTAACCCGATCGAAAAGAGAGTTTACAACTTTACTTTTTAACTAATATTTTTTCTCATATTTACTTTTTATTTTTTGTCTTTCTCGTTGAAAATATTGATCATGATGCGCAAAGTTTGATAATTCTCTCCATTATAATTATTTGTTTTTAAAGAAGGATTAATTTCTTTTTTATTAAAGATAAATGACGCGTAACATAACAAATATATGACTTAGTAGAAATTCAAAATAAAGAAAATAAATCCAAAAAAGAAATACACAACATGGAAAAAAAAAATTCAAAAACAAAATCTTCGGCTAGCCGTCGTTTCGACATTGTATGAGTTGAAAATTATCGGGAGATAAAAATGGCGAATTGGGTAAGGGTGATTACTTCCGTTTGATGGGATATAGGCAACAGTACGATTCCAAGGAAGAGTGATATACACATAGTGGTTAAAAATTTGCATTCAGATATGCCCGATTTGAATTATCATAGGGTCTCCATCATAGCCTATAAAAACATAGCAAACGTACCTCAACAGGTTTAACAAGAACTTTCCGTATTTCGTGTTCAGTTCATTCACGTCGCTTCTGGAGGAACGACAGGGAGAGATGCCTCTGATAGGAGGATGATCACGGATACCACAATGTGGATGACAAATAATCCACCGTCAGCCAATATTATGCTCATCTCTGGTGATGGAGACTTCACATATCTTCTTCATCACTCAAGTATGAGGGGACACACCATTATAGTGGCTTACTTTGACAACGACACTGCCCCGTCTGTTATCACTTCGGCGGGACATGCATAGTCTTGGGAAATCCTAGCAATGAGAAGGCCAAATAGATGAATTTTTATTGCATATATATCTATCGGACCAGTTTTTTAAATTTTCACTAGTTTCTTGATTAATTAAGTTACTTTAGAGTAAAAAAATCAAAAACAAAATAAATAAGAGTGGAATGTGAAAACAACTTGTTTGAATCTTCTGAAATATCAAAAATAGATGCATTAGCTTCTACAACAAATTCAGCTTGCAAAATACATAAATTGATTTTTGCAAAAGCAATATTATTCTTCATCTCTTATAGATTCTTCTTCTTTTCATCACTTATTTTTATCTTCAGCATTTAATAATAATTGAACTATTTAAACCAAAAGAATAACCATTATTGTTTGTCTTCAATAAAAGAGTAAAATCCTTACTTCACATCTAATTTGTATTTTTTCTTCCCCTTGACAGATGTATTTTCTTCTCTATCTTTTGGTTTTCCATTGCTTTCTATATTATTGTGTAAACCTTTATTTTATTTATGACTAGAAACTATTTATTTTACACAAGAGATGAAAGTAAATTAATGAATAATTATATACTAGTTGATAGGAAATATGAGAAACTCTTATGATTACAATAGATGAAGAATCCTCATATTTATATACAAGATTAAATTAATTAAAGAAATAATGAAAGATTAATCAAACCATTATTGATAATAATAATTAACGAGTAATTATATACTAATTGATGAGATTGATTGAAGGTTAATTGATGGTTAATTGACACTCTAATAACTATCAATTAGGAGAGATATATTCTCTTTTTTATCTCACCATTACCTTCTCCACCAAGTACAAGTTTTTTTTCTTTATTTGAAACTCATGACCCGATTTTTTTTCAAATAGAAAAGAGGTTTCACTTTTCTAAACAAATGGGGATTCCAAAATTCTTCATCTGATTCACTTTAATATATATGTAACACATTGTGCTCTAAAATGATCTAAGTGATCTTGGAGAAGCTACAAGAGACATCCTGAACATCAAATATGTAGAACGAGTGAATCATCAAGAATTGCAAGGAACTATGAGACTTTTAACATAAATACAAAAAAAAAAATCTAAGGGTTGTAAATTTGTTACATAGAGGAGTTATTTATCATAGAAATTATAATGGTCAAACTCAACTACAATAAATATTTACATACGAAGTAAAGAGAAAAGTTACATGATATTGATTTGACAATTGAAGTGTGGTTTTATGATATATCTACTCCTATAAATGTGGTAAATTCTCGATTTTTTCACCAAATGTTTAGTAAGTTAGCAGTATGGCTCATGGATATGTAGTTCATCCATATTATATTTTACGTGTTGGATTGTTTTGTGACGTTAATGTACAAATTTGTCTCATCATTGAACAATAAGAAGCACTTGAAAAGCTACATGCATGATGTACTACTATGGGGGCGGCCGGGCGGGTGAAAGGACACAAGATAAAGACCATTGATTAATTTCTTAGTTTAGTGTCCTAAAAGAATCACATTCCTCAAGTGAGTTAATGCTTCTCATATATATATATATATATATACTAGTCATAAAAATTTGTACAACTTATTTGTTGAAGTTCTCGATATGATTTGTAGTGAATAATAAACGTCTAAGTGCAAAGTTGTAGGAAAGCTCTTTGTTGTATGGTTACCTACTTTGAGTTGGACTCCATGTGCAACTTATAGTATCAAATTGATATTGTAAGATATGAGAAACTACATATGATTGAAGAAGTACTGTGATGTATTTCAAAAAAAACTTTTTTTTGTTTATAACATATGAATTGGTTATAAGCTACAAATCACCTATGAATTTGTTAAGAAAAAAGTAGATTGGAAAGATATCATTAGTCGTGGACAAACATGTTTTGCTACAAATTTTATTGTTTATAGAGGCTCTATAAGCAGAAAGAGGATTTACAAACTTTAGTCATAGCTCGGAATTCAAAAAAATTTTAAAGTAGTCAAAAGAAAGATAACTTAAATCGATAATTTACGATGAACGTATGTAAAATAATTGTTTGATAAATGAGAAGATTATTACTCTTATGATTCGAATGATGTGTATTTATAATGTTGATGAGAAATGTTCTTTGTCATATGTTTATTTGAAGGGATGTATCCGACAAAATTAGACATTAAAAAGTTGTGCCAACATAAATATTATTTCTATAAGTCTTTCACAAGAAACATTAGTAGTAGATAAGATTGCATGTTGCAACATACTATCTAAATCCGATTTTTATGTATGATCAAGATACATTTAGTGAGTAGCCTAAAATTTTGGTTGGATTGCTGAATTTAATTGAAAAACAAAGAGATTGCAATCAACCGAAAACGATTGTTGAACATAATATGTTTTCTCATATTTACTTTTGGTTATTCTCGTTAAAAAAATTGATAATGATGCGCAAAGTTTGATAATCTCTCCATTATAATTATTTGTTTTTAAAGAAAGGATTAAGTTTCTTTTTACTAAAGATAAATGACTCGTAACATAACAAAGACATAACTTAGTAGAAACTCAAAATAAAGAAAATAAATTAAAAAAAGAAAAACACAACATTGAATAAAAAAATTCAAAAACAAAATCTTCGGCTAGCCGTCGTTTCGACATTGTATGAGTTAAAAACCGTTGGAAGACAAAAACGATGAATTGGGCAAGGAGGATTACTTCCGTTTAGAGGGATATAAACAACTCTACGATTCCAAGAGAGAGTGATGTACGCACAGTGGTTAACAATTTGCATTCAGATCTGGCCGATTTGAATTATCTTAGAGTCTCCATCACAATCTATGGAATGGCAAACATACCTCAATAGGTGCAACAAGAATTTTCCGGATTTCATGTTCAGATCATTCAGGTCGCTTCTAGAGGAACGACAGAGAGATGCATGTGATAGGACGATGATCGCGAATACCACAATGTGGATGACAAATAATCCACCGTCAGCCAACATTATGCTCATCTCTCGTAATAAGGATTTCGTCTATATTCTTCACCGCTTAAGTATGAGAGGACACACCATTATAGTGGCTTACCCTGACAACGACACTGCCCGCTTGTTATCACTTCAGCGGAACATGCATGGCCTTGGGAAATTCTAGCAATGAAGATACCAAATAGATGAATTTTTATTGCATATATATGTATCGGACCAGTTTCTTACATTTTCACTAGTTTCTTGATTAATTAAGTTACTTTAGAGTTACAAAAAATAAAAACAAAATAAATAAAAGTGGAATGTGAAAACAACTTGTTTGAATCTTTTGAAAGATCAACAATAGATGCACTAGCTTCTACAACAAATTGAGTTTGTAAAATACATAAATTGATTTGTGAAAAAACAATATTATTCTTCATCTTTTATAGATTTTTCTTCTTTTCATCACTTATTTTTTCCTCTGAATTTTATAATAATTGAACCATCTAAACCAAAAGAATAACCATTATTATTTGCTTTCAATAAAAGAGTAAAATTATTACCTCACATCTTATTTATATTTTTTTTCTTCCCCTTGATAGCGGTATTTTCTTCTCTATCTTCTCGGTTTCCATTGTTTTCTATAAAATCATGGAAATCTTATTTTATATATAAGGAGAAATTATTTATATCATACACGAAATGAACGTAAATTATATACTAATTGATGAGAAAAATATGAAAAAACTTTATGATTACAATAGATGAAGAATCCTCATATTCATATTTACACAAGATACAATTAATTAAGAAAACAATTAAAGATTAATTAAATGATAATTGATAACAATAATTAAGGAATATGTATATACTAATTGATGAGATTGATTAAAAAGTAATTGATAGTTAATTGACAATCTACTCACTATCAATTAGGAGAGACATATTCCTTTTCCTTATTTGTTTGATTCACCATTACTTTCTTTACCAAATACAAGTTTTTTTTATTTCTCTACCAAATACAAGTTTTTTTTATATTTCTTTATTTGCAACTAATAGATATTTTTTATTTTCAAACAAAAAAGAGATTTCACTTCTCTAAACAAATGGAGATCCAAAATTTGTTCATATAATTCACTTTAATTTTTATGTAACATATTTTGTTCCAAAATAATTCAAGTAATCTGACATATGTTTATATGAATGGATGTATTTGACAAAATGATGTTTTAAAAAAGTTGTTCCAACGTAAAATTTTCTCTACAAGCATTTCACAATGACCATTAGTAATACATGAGATTGTATGTTGCAACATACTATATGAATCCAATTTTTGTGTATGATTAAAATATATTCGGTTAGAAGCCTAAAATTTTGAGTGGATTGTTGAACTTAATTGAAAAACAAAGAGACTTTTGTCAGACAAAAAAATGTTTGAAAAACTTAAGATATATATCCAAAGAGCTCGAAAGAACTTTTTTTAGCGATATAACTCTAACTTGCAGTAAAATTTTGCACCCATGCAATTTTATAGGAAGATTAATATAAGCAATTGACCTAAATTATATTATTACGATATCATAATGTATTTTCTTACTACTTTTTAGATGAATGCTGAAAATATTTTGGTTGCCATGCACCTAATTTGCAAAAATTAGCACTGAAAATTTTCAGTCATACAATTTCATCTTTTGGATGTGAGTGTAATTGAAATGTATTTGAGCGAATACATAAGAATAGATTAGAGCATACAATACTCAATGACATTGTTTTTGTTCACTACAATTTACGTTTGCAAGATTGTTAAATTCATCTATTTTTAACTTCCTAGATTAGTTGGATTAATTTATAACAAATATGTTTATTATATATTTGCAAATAATAGGTAAAAAAGGAAAACGTCATTTGATCATGTTGATTATGAATCAATTCATAATCAAAATCTTGGATCGGAGAAGAAGTAGGAGAAAGTGAGATTGATTATGATGAGTTAGAGAGGTTAGAGAATGCACTCATCAAAGAATACTAGAAATGATCCCGCGCTACGCGCGGGGTATAATCAGACGAAATTTTAGTATTAACATACAAATATTATAATATTATAAAATTGAATTGTTAGAACATGTTTAAAACAAATATTTACATTTTCACATCAGGATAGTTATTACATGGTAAACCAATATTATCTGTGGTATTACATTATTGAAGAAAACTTACGTGGTTTATGAATAATAAGTTTTTTGTTATTCTAATAGCATGTATCTACCATATTCGCACATACCTAATGAGTATTGATTATTGAATACTACAAATGTACCTTATGTTAATGAGTTGCGAAATAAATTAAAGAGCATACCGTACAATTTACATATATTTCATCGGGATGTCTAAGCGTGTAAATATAAATATATGTGTACATATTTAATTAGATGGTGACTTTTATTTTGTAAAGTGCAATATACTATATATATATATATATATAAAATAGTAATATCTGGCCTCTTAAAGCCGTAAATACCATATTCTCTAAATGTTTGATGGTAAAGAGATAAGACCAATACGAATGCTATACTTATTCTTATCAAATCCTACTAATTCTCCAGGTTTACTCGGCATAGCAAAAATCATGGAATGTTCCTTCCACTGCAACCGATCTTTGATCCCAAGTTCTCCAAATAAGTTCTGCACATTTGGATAAGCACCAACTTCCAGCAAGGAAATGAAGAGAACCAACACAAAGAAGTTTAGAAAACAAAGAACAGAGCAAAACACACAAAAGTAAAACAATTTTTTCATGAATAAGCTTTGTTTTACATATTTTTCTTCAAATTGAGATTAAAGCTCACCATTAGTAAAAAATAAGCTTTTAACATTTATTTAATGGCTTAAATAATAACTTCACTTTTCAAACGCATATATGTAAAGTTGTTATAAGATATAGTAATCAGCCAACAATTATCCGAGCCTAAGACACTAATCTGTAAATCAAATTTCTCGAGAATCAACCGTGTCATGAACACATTCTATTATCTACAATGTGAGGACATAAATTTTAGGCTTACGGAATATATTTAAACCAGTTTCATACCAATCACCATCTTCATCCTTCCATGCCGCTACCTGAAAGAACAAAAACTTTGATATCATGCGTGCTAAAAGCCTAAAACAGAACAAACAAGAACATAATCTAACCCAAGCTCCAAATAACATAAGAATTCTTGTTTTTTGTAATAGTTTTTTCATCATTTTGCAGCTGGATTTTAACCAGATTTAAACCTGATATACTAATCATGTTTCGCTGAAAACAAATTCTTTGAGCTTCAAATAATCAGCAGTAGTGATTTCATCTAGAGCCAAGTCTCCGAAATTCACCACATCATATTCCCAGAAAGCAGGATTTGGCGTGGCAATTAATGCAACAAACGGTGGGACCACCATAGATTTGTTAGAAAACATCACCATACTCACTCTTGTTTCATCTATGAAAGACCATGAAACCCATAAATTCTCCAAAATCTAAGTTCATTTGAAGAAGACAATACCTCTCTTTTATGAAACAAATGATATTCTTCATCTTCACCATGTCCAAGAACACCAGGGATCTCCGTTTCATCATCAAGACCTCCCAATTCAACTTCTTTAAGACATCGATCAAATAACTCATATTGAGGTGCCACAAAATGTGCAGTCTTGTTATCTAGAAGTCAACACAAGATCAGGATCAACAATCAAAAGCTATATATCTTGAAGACCACCTAAGATTAGAACTAAGGCTATTAAAGCCAATCTTTAAAGAATCACACTAAAGCAAAACCAGTACATCTTCAATGTACTACACTACTTGAAAAATTGAATCTATAAATTCTCAAATTTTGACTCCAAATTAACCAAAGACAACATAGTTCAATAATCAAGAAATCAAAGAGAGGAAATTAACCACAAATCATACCATTTAACGCTGTCCTCACTCAAAACCAAATCCAAACATTAATTTCAAAGACGGTAAAGAGAAAAGACGGAAACTAACCTAAGGAAGCACACGCAAAGAGCTTGGAATAATGAAGGTTGTGAAATTTACAGTTCTCGTTAGAATTCTTCACCGCAAGCGGCTTCTCATGAATCCTTACAGATGGTGTTGCCGAAGAAGATGATTGTGGTATCCCCTTGCTGGCAGCTACGCCAGAGTGTAGGGATTCGCCCTCTTCTGCAGAAGTAAGCTACATGCAAGATTAAGCACCGGAATTCAAACCGGTTAGGAGAAGCTTTTCTCTGAATCTGGAAGAAGTCGATTTGTGCAAAAATAAGCTACATCCAAGAGTAAGCCCTGGAATTCAAAGTGGTTATGATCGCCTATTCTTAGTTCATGTTGGTCGCCTATTCTCAACAGTAGATTGAAGGTTGGACCAGAAGATTGTGGCAGAATTCATACCGGGTATGTGAAGGTTCTTCTTATAAGATTGAAAACAATCAACATGCTTCATTTTATATGCAAAATTATCGATATAAGTTATCAAATGGTTTGAAAAACGGTTAGAGGGAGAGGAAGTGAAGCAATAAATCTCATTCGGGCAGGCCTGAAACTGAAGAAGTCGGCGAGATCGGACTGAAGGAAACGGCGAGATCTCAAACGGGAAGAGGGAGTGGAAACGTTGTTTGATGATGTGTTAAATCTAGATGGCAGATATTGATTGGATATGAGGTAGGTGACGTGGACACCCTAGAAGGACAGAACACGCCCTAATATATAATATAATTCAAAAGATGATGAGGCTTTATGTGATCTAATCATACTTTAAAAAAAATTATATTCGTTAAATTTTAAGAGAATTTTTTTATTTGTATATAGATGTTGATTTAAGGGCAATTGGAATGATCTTGGTCCAATAAACTTTGCTGCAAGGCAATCATTCGAGTATGTCCTTATCTTTAATCTGAATCAGGTTTTGGAACAAATTCAAACATGATCAAAGAAACTATACTTTCCTCCATTAAGTGTCTCTTTGTTTTTCTAATTCGTCATTATTTGACAATAGAAATAAAGTTAGGACAGTAGAGATTATTATTTGAGCTTATAATCCGACGATTTACCTCAATGTGTACACCGTTGTAAATCACAACAGGCATCCTTATTATTCACAAATGAGGTTTTAAGGTTTATAGGTTTGACACTATGCACCACAAAATTGAGGGAGAGTTGACCAATTATTACTGGATCGTCGGTGATTGTGGCGGAAGACTGTAAAAAAACCTAAAGGTGTCTGTTTTTCTCGACGCTTTCTAGACGCTGAGGCGGCATTATGTGGGAGAGGGATGAGAAGAGAGGTGAATGGTCGCCTTGGGAAGTAATGGACTCGCATGGGAAGAGACATAATGATGGAGACGGAGAGGTGGGAAGTGGAGAAATGAAACGGAAGGTGCGGTGTAAGAAGAAGATGAGGCGTTTGGGTTTTTTTTGTTAGGGTTTCTATGCTGATATGGACGGAAATAGCTTGATAACTGGGCAAATTTGGTAGGGATGGACATATTTTATTTGGTAGATTTGTTGAGGTGGATAGCCTCAAAACTGAGTATCTTACATTTAAATACTTAGATTTATATAAAATAATAATATATTATTTATCCATTGACCTATAGTCCGACCAAATCGACTGACTGGCCCAATGATGCGAAGGACTATTCGATTCGTTGTGTGTGTGTTAGATATGAAAATATTGGTTTAGGAATCCGATTTTGACTAATTATTATAATAACTCAAATTTCGAATAAATCAACTAGAGTCGAGAGATACTAATTGTATATACAATGGAATACTAATCGCATAACGTGCAATATATTCATATACAACATTACAACATTCACACAACGTCATATATAAACATACAATAAACATCACATTCTACTTGCAACTTCAGTGATATTCTAACATCTTTAGTTCCTCACTTTCGAGTTCCTGGACCCTAAAACCTACACATTAAAACATAGAACTACATGTGAGATTTGAGTCGATATGCATAAAATGCATGTAAATCATTTACAACTAGTGACATCCAAACTTAATCAAGTTGACCAACAATACTAATTTCATTGAATTATCAAAACATAAAACATGTTAACCACTGGTGGCATTCCCACAGACTGTGGACACTTTCTTGAATTCACCCGATCAAACCCGAGTGTGAACACTTTCTTGAATTTCTTGTTCTACAACTTGAACTTTCTTATTTATTTTCACGTTCTAAAATATTGTATTCATTCTTTAATTTATCTTTAAAATCATTTAATCATCCCCTGAAACCTTATGGAACTTCTAGATTCCCTTATGAAGGAATCACATCAAAATTCCCCTCTTAGTCCTCACTAATTTTTCTACTTGGAATAACCCGACTTTGATTTATCTTAATTTATTTTGTTAAATCATCACTCATGCTCATTTAATTCTCTTTGAGCATTTAAATCCATCTTCAACCCTTAATTATTTAACTAATTACTTCATAAACCTGTGCCGGATAAACTAAGTTCGTGTTTTAACTTTCATCACTTATGGTATTTAGCAGCTATTTCAACCCAATCATCAAAGAGAATTAGTCCCTTAGGCATGTCCTATGATATTGGCCAAATTCATTTGAAAAACAATCCATTGCCAAATTAACACATAACTATTCATCTTCTTCATCAATCATCAACGTCGTGAAATCATCATCGGGGAATCATCACCCTAAAACATAACCGTCGTCATTGAGCATCAGTGACGATGTGACTTTGCCTTGTCGACCATGGTGCTAGAAAGAAAGTCGGTGATCACCGAAACATTTACCTCATATAAATGACCAATGCTTTGTTATATATAAGCAAAGATCCAAAAATGCATGTTTTGAAACCCCAAATGTACATTTCCTCGGAAATTCCTCAAAAATTTGATAATTCCTCGGAATTTCCTCGGAAATTTGTAAGCCCCAAAACTTTTTTATATAAATTCATAAATCCTCGGAAATTCTTTAGATCTTACAATTATGAACATGGTGAATGATTACATAGATTTTACATAAAAATTCATATACTTAAAGGAATATATTTCTCGAACCGATCTTATGATTATGATTTTTTTGTTGTTTCAAGTTTTTCAACAATTTGCAAACATTTACCTCATATAAATGACCAATGCTTTGTTATATATAAGAAAGGAACCAAAAATGCATGTTTTGAAACCCCAAATGTACATTCCCTCGGAAATTCCTCAAAAATTTGATAATTCCTCGGAATTTCCTCGGAAATTTCTAAGCCCCAAAACTTTTTTATATAATTTCATAAATCCTCGAAAATTCTTTGGAAATTCCTCGCCTTGGAATTTCTTTGGAAATTTCCGAGAAAAATCCAAGAACTCTATGTTTTTTAGTGTTTCACATTACAAATTTAGGTGTTAAACAATTATTTGGCATTTTATCACACTTCTAAAAGTAAGTGTATTATGAAAACTCACAAATATGTTCAATAATTTTCTCGCATCGATCTTACAATTATGAACATGTTCAACGATTACATAGATCTTACATAAATATTCATATACTTAAAGGAACATATTTCTCGAATCGATTTTACAATTATGATTTTTTTTT
>KE151663.1:12910-22993 GCA_000411095.1 Aethionema arabicum
TTCTTAAAGACAATATGATCAATTATAATATAGACAAATAACTAAATAAATAAATATAACAACTTAAAATAAATAACGGTCCAATATTTTTTTTCTAGTAATTACTTTTCCAGTGGCACGGTCTACAAACTAACGTTGTCTTTAAAATCGCTTCTCAAATAATATATAGGGGATTAGATTACACTTTCACCAAAAGAAAAAATATTAGATTACTAAATATATGTGCGATATATACTATCTATTATGAAGTGCGATATATTTTTTTTCATAATTAAAATACCAAAAAATTATTAACAATATTTAAAATGTAAGTATGGCTAACAAACTCATTGATTTTTTTTAATATATTGACAAAAACTAAAATAGTAAAACAACTAAAGATTTCGATTTTATAGGCATTTAAAAAAAAGTATACTTTCGAATTTATCGGATATTTGTTTTAAAAAATATACGGGTTGAATCTAATTTTTATATATTAGTTATTTTGCTATAAAAAATATTAAATCTAATAATGTATATCCAATAATCCGTTTAATTTTTTTTTAATTTTAATATATATCCTACTTTTTTAACTTCTACATAATCACAATAAAATATTTTAAATTTTAATTGATAAAATTTTAAAAAATGTGTATTATATTAAATTTACCTAATCCTACCAATAACATATTTATATCACGAAATTCGTGATACATATCTTTTTTCTATATATTATTCCATTTTTACTAAAAACATATTTTGAATATATTCCGTCAAAATATTTACAAAGATATCCAAAACTTTTAAATTTACAAAAAAACTCATAATTTGTTACAAAATTTTTAATTTTTAAATATGTTAATTTGTTCCAAAATTTATTTAAAATAGGATTAAAATTAAACCTATTTTGACTAAAAAAATATGTTTTTGTTAATTTATGTTTTTTTCAATTAACCCTAAAAAAAAATGGTGAATTTTATTTACAAATTCATTTTGTTATTGTTAAAAGTGGGAAATATGCCCGTGCATTAGCACGGGCTAAATCTAGTGAAAGTAAATAAACTCTAATAGATATTACACCAATATAAGAAAAAATTAGATTCAGTTCGAATTAAATTTAAAAATATAAGTTAATTAATCTTATCTTTGTCTAGGTTTTTTAGCATTAATTATTAAATTATTATTTAAATATTTAGTTAATTAATCTAATTTTTGGGTCTATAATTATGAACCAATAGGGTTTTTTAAGCCAAACCCTTAAGTACATTTTTCATTCACACTTTAAACCCAAATTATATAATATTTGGTCCAACAATCCCTCGCATGAATAGAAATGGATTGAAATGATCCAACAAAAACTTTGAGAGTAAGAGCGAAAAATTCACTATATTATTGAGATGGTAGCATTTTTCAGTTTTGAACCAGTCAACATTAACACTCATCGGGTTTACTCATGAGGAGGTGAACATGATGTCTTGAACCACCAAGACTTCGTAGTAAACTGAGACAACAAGCATTACATATCTGCATTTTTTCACAGAACAAGGTTCTCTATTGTGTTCATTTTGGCCTTGAACTAAACCTGGTTTTCATCAGTGAACTTGGAGAATATAATCTTACTTTCATTTTCCTAGAAACGGCCTCATTTCACTCTCATTAGGTGATTCACCTTTAGCTTATAGTTTGGAAGCATCTTGTAATACTTCGACTATCAAGCTGAGGCGTAGATCATTAAATGCATTGTTTATCCTCTTTACATACAAGAAGCACTGGTAATCATTATAGGAATTGGGTAGAGATCATAATTTCTCAGTGCTTTTGTCTAAGTTTGTTTGATTTAGTTGTCCATTTGAACCTTTGTCTTTGGATCTCCAGTCATATAGGTAGGGTTTCTATCAAACATCCTTATAGGTCATAGGCTTAATCACATTCCTCTTGATGATTTTATAACTTGATCCCGTGCCAAACCTTTAGTAAATGGACCTGCTAGGTTTTCAACTGATTTGATGTAATCTAATATGATTACACCATTTGAGATCAAATGTCGAATGGATTACTAGAATAACGACTAAGTACATTTACCGAGTGCGCTGAATCGGGTTTAGTATAATTGGTTAAGTACATTAGACTTCTGATTACACGTGCATACTCAAGTTGTGCCACCGCTTCATCCGAGTTTTTGGTCAAGTGAAGGTGACAATCAACAGGAGTTTTTGCAAGCTCACTGGAGTAGTGTTTAAACCTATCAATTATTTTTTCAGCATAATGAGCTTGAGACAAGGTGATTCCGTCACAAGTTCTATTGATCTTAATCCATAGAATGACATCCATTAATCTCATGTCTTTCATGTCAAATTTACCACTAAGCATCTGCTTAGTTTGAATGATCATGGTTATGTTGCTTCTAATGATAAACATGCCATCTACATACAAACAAAGTAAAATATACGCATATATAATACTTTTGTAATAGATACATTTATCACATTCATTTATGGTGAAACCATTTGACATCATGACAATGTCAAACTTTTCATGTCATAGTTTAAGAGCTTGTTTTAATCTATATAAAGACTTGAGAAGTCTACACACTTTGTGATGTTGTCCTGGAACAACAAACCCTTCGGGTTGTTTCATGTAAATCTCCTCTTCTAAATCACCATTTATAAACACGGTTTTTACATCCATTTGATGGATTTCTAAACCTCGTAACGATGCTATTGAAATTAGCATTCTCATTGAAGTTATTCTCGTGACTTGAGAATAAGTGTCAAAGAAATCTAAGCCTTCTTTTTGGCGAAATCCTTGCACTACAAGCCTAGCTTTGTACTTCTCAATTGAGCCATCAGTTTTTAATTTTGTTCTGAAATCCCATTTACATCCAAGAGATTTAAACCATTGTTGTAAATCGACTAACTCCCAAGTATGATTTTGCATAATGAAGTCAATCTCACTCTTAACAACTTCTTTCCAAGAAGGTTGCTTCAACAGCAACATTTTTATCAACAAATCACCATGTTCATCAAAGAATTCAAGATTCCAGATGAAGTATGGCATGATTCTGCTGTAGACTACTCACAGTTAAGACGTTTTGGATGTATAGTGTATGTTCACACAGATGATGAGAAGCTTAATCCAAAAGCTAAGAAAGGGATTTTCATAGGATATCTAGATGGGGTAAAAGATTACAAAGTTTGGCTAATTAAAGATAAGAAATGCACAATCAGTAGGAATGTGATACTCAGAGAAGAAATCACATTTAAGACAGATCAGTGGAGATATGGTTTTAGATTTTGAGAATATCAAATGGGTAGAGATTGAACATGAGAAAGACAAGGAGTTAGAGTTTGACTCTGAAAGTTGAAATCATAGAAGAAAATGTGGAAGATTACCAAAATGATAATCTCACAGAAGATGAACACCAGGAAGCTCCAAGCCTACAGGATTATACATTGGCTAGAGACAAGACTAGAAGAGAGATTCAAAGACCCTTAAGATTCAGAGAAAATCAATTTGTTGAACATGTATACATGGCTTTAGAAGATGGTGATATAGTTGAACCGTATGACTATCAAGAAGCTACTAAAGATAAGTTTTGGCAGAAATGGTTAGAAGCAATCCAAGATGAGATGAAATCACTGTCAAGGAACAATACTTGGCAGTTGATAAAGTCACTTCGGAATGCAAAAGTGATTGGTTGTAGATGGATTTTCAAACGAAAACCAGGAATATCAGGAAAAGAAGAACCACGGTTTAAAGCTAGATTGGTGGCTCAAGGTTTTCTACAAAGAGAAGGAATAGATTTCAATGAAATCTTTGCTCCAGTGGTCAAGCATGTGTCTATAAGGATTCTGCTAATGATTGTAGCACATGAAAACTTGGAACTGGAACAGTTAGATGTGAAGACTGCGTTCTTACATGGGGAACTAGATGAGACTATCTACATGAAACAACCACTAGGATTCAGTGTAGAAGGTAAAGAAGGTTATGTTTGTCTGCTTAAGAGGTCATTATATGGACTTAAACAGAGTCCAAGGAAGTGGAATCAGAAGTTTAACTAGTTTATGCAAGGGATTCAAATCAAAAGAAGTGAATATGATAGCTGCGTTTACACTAAACTGGGTTCAGGTGGAGCTATGATATACCTTCTACTTTATGTAGATGATATGCTCATAGCATCTAAGAATAAGCAGGACATTAAACTCCTAAAGCAGCAACTAAATGAAGCTTTTGATATGAAAATCTTGGCTCAACAAAAAGGATCCTAGGAATGAAAATCAGCATAGATAAAGAACGTTCAAAGCTATTTCTATCCCAAGAGTAGTATGTTGAAAAGGTACTCAAAATATTTCATTTTGATCATGCTAAACCAATATTTATACACCACTAGGTTCTCATCTTAAGTTCAAAGCAGCCACTGAAAGTGAAATAAAGGAACAGACAGAAGCTATGAGATTGGTACCTTATGCCAATGTTGTGGGAAGCATAATGTATAGCATGATAGGCACCCGTCCTGATGTAGCCTATGCACTTGGAGTTATGAGCAGATATATGGCAAATCCTGCCGGATTTGCCAATTCACATTGGTCAGGTGTTAAGTGGATTCTCAGATACCTAAGAGGAACATCAGCTTTCAGACTACAGTTTAAACAAAAGGAAAACATGGTACTTATAGGTTACTGTGATGCTGATTATGCTTCTGATCTTGACAAAAGAGGATCCATAACCGGCTTTGTTTTCACCTTGGGAGGAACTGCAGTTTGCTTGAAATCTGGTTTGCTCTGTTTCATCTCTTTCTCCTCTTCTTCTTCAATCTTTGGCAAAAGCTCACGTGTTCATCCTGCAAAAAACGTGACACAGTTCTTGAGTTTGTTTAGTACATAGATAATTTTAAGAAACGTGTTTTTGTCATATTTTCAACACATTTCCTTTTCCGAAATGTGGTTCAAACGTGAAACTTGACCTAATCGAAGTTTATGCGCCACATAGTTAATAACTACATGTATTTTAATTTTGTAAAAGGTGAAAACCCTAAACTTCAATCTACCTTATTAATAACAACATGTAATTTTAATTTGCTAAAGGCTGACAAACCCAACCCTAATCTATCTATTTTTTAAGAGATACGATCTTTTTTATCAAACGTTTCTAATGTACATGGCGAGGGTAGATGATATTGTGGGCTAGTAATAAGTCTCACGTTTTTTTCATCATGGCATTCGAAATCAAACAGTACTTTTTTTTATTGTTAATGAGATATAAACTTTAAGTTTTTTTTTTCATTTTTGTTCTTCAAATTTTAGGAACATATGGAAAAGAGATCCTATTTAACATTTTTTCACAACTTTTAAGATTTTCATTAAGGTTTTAAGACACATCAGTGTCTGCAATAATGATGACCTAAAGACATCTCCAATTGTACTTTATATTGAGGGAAAACATGAAAATATGAGGGAAATGCTTCTCCAATAATCTCGGGGAAAAAAATGAGGGACATGAAAAATCCCTTCAAATTTGAAGAGACACTATTCATCCTCTCATTTTTTTTATTAAATGTAATTTATTTACAACTTGACCATTAAAATTTTATAAATTTTCATTTTATATTAAAATTACATAATTTAAAAAAAAAAAAATGAAGAAAACCATTAGAATAAAATTCTTCTTGCTTTTGACCATAGGGGATGGTCTCAGATACACTTGTTAGATATCACAATATATGCATCCAACATGCCCTAAATAGGATCCTGAGTTATGAAAGAAAATTGACTTGTGTTAGAGAAATATTTTGATTAGCTGAATTTATCTTGAGCCACTCGAGCATTACAGGCCGGATTTGGGGTTATCAAAATCTATATCTTTCTCGTGCGCCGCTAAATAGGTCAGAGATGTGATTAGTAAGATCTTCAGGGGTAAATCTGAATATTTTACATGGTGAAAGAACCTGATCATTCTTACAAAACAATGTATACCCAGACACGATTTTTCTAGCTACAGAGTCTTTGATTTCATCTCTTAATTTCGGTTCCGTTACGATCCAAGTATCATGCTTCTTGTATGCTTCTTCAAACGCCTCGTTGAACCGCTTGAGACTCTCCTCTACCTCTGTTTCCGCCATTGATTCTCCAGGGAGAGATCTAATCACATCTCCCCATGCTACTTTAACATACTTCTCCAGATATTGACTTACCTTCACTTCGTGATTTGACACCCAATTTTCACCTAGTATAGACATTAGATTCGATTTACGGACCTTAATCAGAACGTAATGGAGGTTGTTAGCGAGGAAAAGATAAGAGAGAGCCATGTCGTTGTAGAGCCGAGATTTTGCGTCGATTTTGCAGAGTAATACGAGTATTAACCAAGCGAGTTTCTTCGCCACTGGAGAAGGAGCGGAAGTGGATTTTTCATCGTCGAAGTAATTCGCCGGTAATGGAATCAATGATTCCTTGAGGATTATGGTGAGAGAATCGCTGTAATCTGCTAGGAAAACGATGAAGTTCATGACGTATCTCGTGAGCTGATGAACTCCGCCGCCAGAGATCGGAGATTTTGAGGATTCTTTTGTAATCGACGATTCAAAATCTGCAAGCATAGAATTTACTGATTCTCCAAGTTTATGTAGAGATTCAACAGCTTGTGATCGGACGGAAGCGGTTGAATTGTAGCTAAAGATCTGCTCGATTTTTGGAAGCAGGTGAGAAATCGTCTGGTAAACATCAAGCGTAGGGAAGATTTTCTCGGCGGTTTTCTTGCATTTTGCTACACTTATTGGGAAGACGAAGAGATTCATCGCGCTCTTTAGTGTAATCTTAGCGAAAACAGATTCAGCCATAGTTATGGAGGATGAGAAAATTTGATCGCAAAGAAATCGTTCTCCATGAAAGAGATTCACGATTGCTGTTCTCGCAGCTCGTAACCATTTTTGAATGTTCTTTTCTAGAAACTCCCATTCAAATTTCTTTGTCCGTGTAAACCCTAGCTGACACAGAGCATCAACGAGTATCTTTTTCCTAATTTTGGTATAAATTTGAGCACAATCCTTTTCGAATCCAGAGAAGATCATGAAATTCGTTATCATCTTCAGATCTAGAATAACATCAGAATCTTCTCCTTCTCCTTCCTTACTCAATCTTGAATCAGAAACGGTTATACCTGGTTCAGAAGACCGTAGAGAGACAGAGTCTGGATCCAAATAGCGGCGATTGGATTTCAAAATCCTGTAAAATTCCTTTTTCAAATGTTTAATACCTATACGCATCAAATCATTCGCTCGAGCAAGTTTCGCGGATTCCAGATTCATGAAATCCAAACTCTGCGTCGCGTAATGTAGTCTAGTAAGGACATCGATGAACCGTTTGCCTTCTCCACGGGTTTGAGGAGAGAAGAGTGACGTAAGGCTGCAGGAGGGAGAAGAAGATCCTGAAATTTGTGGAGGAAACCATTGGTGAATGATAGCTTCAGCTTCCTCCATGACATCGGCGATGTGAGGCTTGGAGATGCCATGGTTAGGGATGGGGGATTTCGAGCATAATGGTAAAGAAGAAGAAGGTCGTTTCAAGAGCGCCATTGTTTGTTTCGATGGTAAGTCATAACGCGTGTGGTTATTTATCAAAGACAAAGACGAATGGAAGTTAGATTTAAATTTTGGCCTTCCGTTTCAGGCTAACTGTTTTCTGTTGGCCTTGTTCGCGGATTCCGATCTGTCAAATTAATCTCCTTCTATCTCCTTTATTCTTTTTAGAAAATATAAATATCTTAGTTATAATAATGTTTTATTTTTTAATTGAGCAGTCGACCAATATTGAGATGTTTAGGGAGATTTTTGGATATTATGTAAAAAATAACAGACGCATGATTATTCTATTCCCGCAGGTCCTTGCAAAAATCAAGCCTTTAAAAAAAATATTTGGTCCGTACTAAAACCATATAAAAAAACTTTTTTTAACTAGATTTGTTTATTATTCATTCGAATTAAATTTCATATTTAAGTGTCTCCTGCATTTATTAGTGCATCAACATTAATTAACGAGTAATATTGTGTATACATAAATATAAGTTTCACATTTGATGAAATATATCTTAAATTGATTAGATCATCAATATTAACTTTTAATAAGTAAATAGATTTGGTAAGTTAAAAATCTTTGTGTTAAATTAAATGCTTGTGTTTTCCGATATGAAACTAACTTAAGTGTACATAACACAATGTAATGGTGTAAAACGTTCTGATTTACGATCGACATCCATAAAGTGACCACGAAGCACATACCACAACCTAATGGTGTAAAAGACTTGATGAGAGAACGAAATTGACATTCGTTAATTGAACACAAAATAGAAACTATGACTTAATGGTGTAAACCCTATTGAGGAGCATTCGTTAAGTGAATATGGAGTAGAAATCTATTACTTATTGTGTAAGATGTGTCAAGGGAACGGTGTTAGCACCCATTACGTGAACACGAAGTACATATAGACTTATCGGTGTAAGAATACCTAATGACCAAACGGTACTTGCATCCATTAAGTGAACACGAAGTAAAAACTAAGTCTTGACGGCGTAACCCCTATGTGGTACCAGTATCGACATCCATTAAGTGAGCACCAAGTACACACGAAGAGTTAATGGTGTAAGAAAACCTGATGCAGGACATATATTGGCATTCATTAAGTAAGCATGAAGAACATCTCATGACTTAATGGTATAAGACCTAATGAGAGAACGATATTGGCATCAATTAAATGAATACAAAGTAGAAATCTATTACTTATTTGGTAAGATGTTATGAGAGAACGGTGTTAGCACCCATTAATTGAACACAAAGTACACTCCACGATTTAATAGTATAAGAACTTGATGTGTGACCGGTATTGACACCCATTAAGTGAACACAAAGAACATATCACAAAGTATTGGGGTAAGAAGCATGGGCGGATCCAATAAGGTACAAATGGGTGCACAGGCACCCATTGAGTTTTTTAATTTGTTTGTTAATTTTGAATAACTTAAATAAGTGCACCCACTCAAATACAACTTGTGCACCCGGTATAATTTTAGCTCAAACTAATCAAATCATACTCTAATAAATCAAAGGATATTCTCATGATTTCTTACAAGAAGTTTCCTTTTTTTTTGGAAATAAAATCATTTAAGATCATTTTAAATTGGATTTGAAGCTAATGAAATAAATATAAGCAATTATTAATATATACTGTATTTATATTGACCNATTTTATTTTCTTAATATCTCCATGACAACTTTATGTTTTTTCATAAATTTTGAAGTTTTACATAATTTCTTCATTTTATATATTTAATTTTTTCTTATATGCAGTATCTTATAATTATTGAATATTATAGTATAAAATTTCATGATATCTATAATTAATTTCGAATTATGACCTCGACAATTACTTTCATAAATAAAATACTGTTTTTAATTGTTTTTAAAATATCTATAAAATTTTAGATTATCATAAATATAAAGTAACATAATACGGTGAGTAATTGTTTAATATGAAGTTGATTTTTTGTTTAATTTTTAAAATTGCTTTATTAGAAAAAATGATTTTGATATATAATTATTTATTCTTTTAAATTAATTTCAAATAATTGTGCACCCGTTAAAAATCGGTTCTGGATCCGCCCCTGGTAAGAAGACATGCGGGACCGGTATTGGCGCATCATGCAATTTTGTTGGTGGGTATTTTCAACCCGGACCGAACTCGAAACATGTCTCTTGGTCAACATCACGTTGATTTATAATTACACATAGTCGACCATGTGTTCTCTGTTAAACGAAAAATTAACCTGTTAGTCAATTTTAACGGAATTGACGTGAAAAGTACTAATTGACCACAATTTACAAAATTGGGGGATTAAATTTATCTCTAAAAAAATATGGGATTTTTGTGTCGTTTACCCTAAAATATGGCATGGCTATTAATTTTCACGTGTGTTGTGAAAACGGAAAAATTAACGTTGTTACCCAATTTTAACAGAGTTGAGGGATGGAGCATTAATTGACCACATTTTAAACAATTGGGGTGTTAATTTAGGGATGTCAATTCGGGCTAAAGCCCGCGGGCTAGCCCGGCCCG
>KE151664.1:17787-39150 GCA_000411095.1 Aethionema arabicum
TAGAATAAAATTTAATTAGAATAAAATTTAGTAAAAATTTTGCAAAACCACCGCAATACCACTTCAACCAAACCACCGCAATACCACCGCAAATAGACCACCGCAATAAAACCACCACAATACCACCGAAAAAACTGCTGCAATACGACCCCGATGGTATTGCGGTGGTTTTTATACCCCCGCAAATTTGCGGTGGTAACAGAACCACCGCAACTTTGCGGTGGTATTGCGGTGGTTTTTTTGTTTGCGAGACTCAATTTGCGGTGGTATTTTTTCCCCCGCAATTCCACCGCAATTCGTATATTGTGGTGGTATTGTGGTGGTTTTTACCACCGCAAATCCAATGTATTTCTTGTAGTGAGAAGAATAGAGATTCGAGAGAGAAGAAGAGAGATTCGAAAGAGAAGAAGAGAGATTCGAGAGAGAAGAAGAGAGATTCGAAAGAGAAGAAGAGAGATTCGAGAGAGAAGAATAGAGAAGAAGAGAGAGAAGAAGAGAGATCGCGTAGCAAGAGAGAAAAAAAAATTTATGGTGTTTTTTTCTTTTTCTTCAAGGGTAAAACCGTTAATGATTATATCTGTTTTATTTTTATTTTTTTTTAAATATAGAGATATTTTGGACAACTCACAACATTTTTGACAGATTTAGAATATTAAAAAAACATGGAAGATCATAAGCCAAAATAAAATAATTTTTTGGGTCATGGGGTACAATTTCTTCATTAATTTATGGTAGCATACACGAGACCTATCAAATTACTCAATATACCAAGAATAGACACGGCTACATATCTTCGTACATATTATAATATCTAAAATGAATAATCGATAGTCATTTTTCAAATTTAAATTTAAAGAATTACTATTAATTTTCTCCATAATTGAGAAATGAGTATCTTCTTAATTGAGAAATGAGTTTTTTAGGTTGCAAAATAATCTTTGAAAGTTTTTAATATTTTTCTCCATCAAGCAAAATTATATGGTAAATTTAGTTAAGAATACAACACTAATATATATAAAATAGAAAGTACAACAAAATTAACTAACAATAAAAGTTCAAATATATAATTAGTACTAACATAAATAACATTTTTTTTATATAGAAAATACATACGAATGAAATTGCATCATATATGATTATATTTTGTTGTTAGTTGTACTATGTAATGTAATTTAATTAATATAAAATTGTAATCATATTACATTGTTGTTAGATCTAGAGGGTTTTTTTTAATTCTATGCTCACTTAACTAACATTTTCTTCAGTTAAAAAAAAGTAAAAAACTAACATTTTTGTTGGAATTTCAATGAATGTACGGATTTGCTATGTGTTCGGTTATTGATTTTATGCAACCTATTTTTACACATTCTATTTCTTTTTTTTCTATTTCTTTTTAAACTCGTTACACTTATTTCATATAATAAATTAAAAAAATACAGTTATAAAATATTTTAAAATTAATATAAAATTTTAGATTATTTGATTCATATGCAATGTAAAACTACATCAATATAATTTAGTTTCATATCATCTATATAATTTAAATTTTGACGACGTATAATACGGCTTATTCTTAGTTCAGTGGGAAATTCATAATTGGAATTTGTCCAAATTTTATAAGAATATGAAATAAAAATAGAATGGCCATAAAAGGATTAAACTTAAATGCAATTTAAACCAAATGGTTTGGTTTAAACCAAAAAGAAGGATAAATTGAGAAATTGAATAAGGGTAGGTTTAGATTAACCGAAGTAAACCAAAAGCTGGGCAAAAACGCAGAAAAGGGCGATCTGCATAGACGACAACGAGGAGAACACGGACCGATGTTTGCGGGAGTAAAAGGAAATGTTGGTCGAGCAAGGAGGCTCTTCGGCGAGCTGAACACCGACGTACCGACACCGGTTACAGTCTTCGTTGTGAAACGGGGATTCTTGGTGGAGGAAGACGATCGGCGTGGAGAAATCAAAATCAAGGAATACGACTGAAACCACCGAGAAGAGGAAGCCGAGAGGGGAGGAAGAAATTGCGGCGGAGCTGAGGAGTACGACGGCAGGGGAGACGCCACCGGAGAAGCACTTCGGCCGAAGATTCAGGTGAGGATTCTAGCGGAGTTTTCTTGCTCTACCTTTAATTGATGATAAATGTGAGCTCCCTTGTGCACTTCTCCATTCGCTTAGGGAAGCTACTCTCGGTTATGTGTTAATTCGTCTGTATTTCAGTTATGTGAGGTGTTGAGTTGATATCCCACCCTAATGTCAATGATCTGTGAGCTAGGTGTTCTGTTTCTGTGTTCTAAGTGAGATCTATAGATTTCTGCTGAATGAGATTCATTTGGGTGAGGGAATAACTATTTAGTCTTGCGGAAACTAAATTCAATCTCCTGAACACCGTCTTGTCGCTGGATACATTTGATTGCTTGATAAATTGGACCTGTGACTAGCTTGTATTATGATTTTAGCTTAGGGAATCTACTGCTAGAGTAGAGTTAAACTATGAGCTTGACTCCCTTTGTTATGGCCATTAAATGTGTTCGACTATTGAAGTGCATATTGCAAAGTCATGAGTGGGGTTTAATGTTATGAACCTAAATGCTAATCAATGATAAGTTCGTGTAGGATGAATAACTATGGTTGTTGGTTCGGTTCTAGTGAGACTAGCATGTGGTAATATATAACATGAGAATGGGTTTGGGCAGAACTGTTTATTCACTCGTTAGTTCTAGTATTAGAGGGGTGAGCAGTGACTACTTGAGGAACTGAGGCTGATGATTTCTATGATAGTTCTTGACTCACTGAATTGATGCTCTGAAATCATTGTTGTTTGTTTTAATGTGTGCTATGATGCTAGTTGAGGAAGTGAGATGCTTGAAATATGTTGGAGTTAAACTGATTGTGGTAGCTTACAGATTGCCGAGGAGATGAGCTCTGCCTAGGAAACCCGTAACTGATTTTGGAGTGATTCTGCACTGAAAGTTGTGTTGCTGCAGTTACACTTCGACATTGACTTATTATCCTGATAATTGAACTAAAGCACTTGACTTTTAATTGAATTTAAATTGAACTGCTGTAGTTAAGTTGTGTGGTTCAAGAGTTAAATTGTGCTCTGTAAAAACTATTCAGGAAGTGTGCTCATAGGTTCGAATTGTACCATGAATGTGTATTCTATTGCTGTTATCGTGTAGATTAAACTGGTTTTGCTGTTTAGGAAATTCAACATAGAGTATTGGAGGTGAACGTTATAGAGTAAGACTGGGTTGTACTGTTAATGCGTTCGCTGGAGATTGGTTTGTATTCCTAAATAGTTAGATTGTGCTGCCAAGTAAGGCTATGTTTAGGTTACTTGGTGGTTGAGTTAGCATCTCTGAGTTTATGTTACGGATAACCGAAGTATAGTGACTTAGGGAAGGTAGTAATTCTGTTGGTGTCACCGGAAATTTGTGCAGTGAAGTTTAAAAAGGATGAAACGTACTCTATTAATGGTGTGAGTAACTTGTTAAGAACTTGTTGAAGTAATGATACCGAATTGAGCTAAAACGGTGTATGCTTAGAGTTGATATGAGGCGAGTAATTAAGGTCGTGCATGTAGCAGCCTTCGGATGAGTTCCTGAACGTTATTCATTAACTGACAGATGGGCTCGAGTCAATCTTGCGTGTTAGCTGGTATGTTTAATCCTAAGGGAAAAGTCTTAAGTAGTACTTACGGTGGTTTAACAATTTACACAAATGGTCTGTTAAGCGAAGTTGAGTTGTCTGGTTATGCGGAGATGTATTGTTGATATGTTTAGTAACTCGCCATGGAAGGTTAGATACTAGAATGGTTACCGAAGTTGTTATTTCCCTTGTATGGTGTCTTGATTAGTTTTACTATAACTGTGGAAGCAGGTCTGATGTGAACCGTGAATGGAATAAGTGAGTGTGTATATGGCTGTGATTTGGTTATGTTGTGGTATTAAACCGTGAGATTAACATATGCGAGAATGCGAGAACCAGTAGTATGTATGTGCCTAAATTAGTCGAGAGTATGCCGATGAGCACAATTAGAGTTGAAATATGTGTAATGAGCTGCATGGAACCAACCTCTCGGGGTTAGTATTTGGGTGATTGTGAGCAGAACGTGTAGATGGTAGTATCGTCCGCGTAGGAGGCTGTTTGATTCTCCACAGCGTTCGATTAGCCGGGTAGTAGAATTAAATGATATGGTTGAATTGTATGGATGTTTAGTTGTTGTTTTTGGATATACATGTTTCGTTATTGGTATAGGAGAACCTAAGCTAAGTATCAACTCACGGGGCTTTATAGTTCACTTCTTGCAGCTGTATCGATGCAGTACCTAGAAGTTGTGCTCAGTTCAGGTAAGATGAGGATTGACAAGGTATCGGATATCGAAGACCAATTCCTTTATTGCTAGCTTAAATCTAGAAGAATATGTTGAGTTTGTAATTGGAGTAAGTTGAACTTCAATTTGATTGATAGATGGTATCTTGTATGAATTTTGTATGAGGTGAGTTTTGAGATAGCAAAACTTTAGTGAAGTTCTTGCCGAAATTCTAGGAAGAGGATTAAGGAAAGAATTTATGTCTAGGGTGTTTCACAATAGATATGATTTGCCTTGATTCATTGAAACCGCATACGTACCGCAAATTAGTATGTCTTGAGTCTGCAATGAAAAAAGTTACATACATAGTGGTAGCTCGGCATGCAAAGACTGTGTCAAATACCGATCCTGAGCTAAGACCTATATATCAACCATCTATTGGATACAAATTGTACCGAGTCGTAAAAAAGATGGAGAAATTGAAAAACTATAATTGAATACTAAAAATAGAAACTCTAACTCTTCAAAATTCTATAAAATAACACCATAATATGAAAACTTCATTTTTTTCTAAAGATTAATCGATACATTAATGTAAAACATTAACCCTAATTGATCAAAATCTCTCCCACAAATATCATTTGTTTTTTTGTTCCAAATGTGTCGCATTTTTAGAAAACGTGGCAAGCATTGAATGAGGTAATAAGGACTTGGGTCTTTGTACTCGACAAAGCAGCGAGCTTTGTTGCCTTGCCTGCAGAAGTGCAGATGCCACCCAACGAAAGAGCCCCCACGTGTTGACTGCCACGTGTCTGTCTTAGTAAAGCTCCCGGACCCGCGAATGACCACATAATCCGTCACTTCTAGACCACCATCCTTGTTATTACTTGAAAAAGGTATCTGGAGTCGGATCGAAGAAAGCCGCAACAAACTTCCTTCCTTTCATCATCTACGATCCATTTCAGTTTCACTCAGGTTATAATTTCCTTTACGTGTCTTTGTTTCCTTCCCCATCATCTAGATTCCTTCTTTTTTTTAATCTAGTTGTTAGCTCCTCTGTGATTTGGTCGCTCCTCTGTTTCTGTTTCTGTTTCTGCTTCTGCCTTTAATTTGTCGATCAATCATCGGATCGGGTAGTCTTGCTCTGAACTGTGATTTTTCTTTTGTATTTCCTCTAGCGTCGTCTTGTCTATTCGAATAATGGAAGATTCTGGGGATAATCCCATGGGTTCATCGTTGTTGGACAAGTCTCCAAGTAGAGAAATCGGCGTCTACGGTATCGTCGGAGGGGCAATCGTGGCTATACTGGTACCAATATTGCTATCCGTGGTGTCCAGTGGGAGCAAAAAAGGTAAGAAGAGAGGAGTTCCGGCAAAAGTAGGCGGCGAGGAAGGTTACGCCATGCGCCATGCTCGGGCTTCTGACTTGGTCGAAGTTCCTTGGTCTGGAGCCACAACTATGGCTGCTTTGTTTGAGCAGGCTTGTAAGAAGTACTCTAGAGACCGGTTGCTTGGGACAAGAGAGTTTATAGACAAGGATATTATTACGGCTAGTGATGGTAGGAAGTTCGAGAAGCTTCATCTTGGTGAATATAAGTGGCAAACTTATGCAGAGGTCTTTGACCGTGTCTGCAACTTCGCATCAGGGCTTGTTAATGTTGGTCATAATGTTGATACTCGTGTTGCCATCTTTTCTGATACTCGAGCTGAGTGGTTTATCGCGTTTCAGGTTCATCCTCTTACCTCTTTGTGCTCCTTAGGGTCACTTGAATTTCTTTGATGGAATGTACTTTGTGTTCCAAATTTTAGGGATGTTTCAGGCAGAGTATAACCATTGTTACAATTTACGCTTCTTTGGGAGAGGAAGCTTTAATTTATTCACTCAATGAGGTTGGTTGGAACATTTTTGGTATAATCTTTTGTTACTAAATTATAAATACCTCTAAATCGGTGGTTTAATTTGTTAACAGACTCAAGTATCAACACTGATATGCGACTCAAAACAACTTAAAAAGGTGGCTTCCATACAATCAAGCTTAAAAACTGTAAAAAACATCATTTACATTGAAGAAGATGGAGTAGATGTTGCTTCAAATGACTTGAATAGTCTGGGTAACTTGACTGTTTCTTCAATGTCTGAAGTTGAGAAACTAGGGCAGAAAACCCCTGTTCAACCCAGCTTCCCTTCCAAGAATGGTATTGCTGTTATAATGTTTACCAGTGGTAGTACCGGCCTACCAAAGGTGTGGTTCACTGTTTCTTCTTTCTTCATACTCTGTGTTTTATATCAAATGTCATTTGGTTTTGTTTACCGAAAGTGCTGAATGTCTGTCGTAGTGCGATATGAGAAACAATATTAAGTTTTCCTCCATAGTTGTTACTTGTAACCAAATGTGTGGGTTGCTTAATTACTGAAACCTTATATTGTGGGCATTCACTCAGGGAGTTATGATTACCCATGGAAATCTCGTCGCAACTGCTGCAGGGGTTATGAGGGTGATTCCAAAACTGAATAACAATGACATATATATTGCATACTTGCCTTTGGCTCATGTGTTTGAGCTGGAGGCTGAGGTATGTTGCTCTCTTTTAAACTCCTAGCTTTTTTTTTTACTCTTCCTTACCAAATCCTTCTGTGGCTTGTTAGATTGTGCTCTTTACATCAGGTTGTGCCATAGGTTATGGCTCAGCATCGACTTTAACTGACACTTCAAATAAAATTAAGAAAGGAACCAAAGGAGATGTTACAGCTCTGAAACCAACTGTCATGACTGCAGTGCCAGCTATTCTTGATCGTGTCCGAGAAGGAGTTCTCAAAAAGGTACCATCTTGTTTGCCTAGCTCTTAGCTACACAATGTAGTGAGGATCTTAACATTTACTGACAAGATCAGCTATATCCTGGTACATGATCTAGGTTGAGGAAAAGGGAGGGATGGCGAAGACCCTCTTTAACTTGTCATACACGCGCCGGTTAGCTGCTGTGGATGGAAGTTGGTTTGGTGCCTGGGGCTTGGAGAAAATGTTGTGGGATACTCTAGTTTTCAAGAAAATACGTGCTGTGCTTGGAGGACACATTCGATTTATGCTCTGCGGAGGGGCTCCTCTATCTCCTGATTCACAACGTTTCATAAATATTTGCATGGGGTAAGAATCCTCTGTCCCCTGTGGGCTTAGTTAAAATGATCGAAGTCGTTTGGGTTTTTTATGTTTTACTGGGATTGATTCGTGTTTTTTACATTGGTAGTCCAGTCTAACTTGACCCTGCTATGATTTTACTCGTGTGGTTTGTTCTTATCAGTATTCTTCTTAGCAACTTCACAATGGTCGGGGATTAGTTTGTCTTTAATGTAGTTGCACATTGTTTTCTTTCAGGGCACCCATCGGTCAAGGTTATGGATTGACTGAAACGTGTGCTGGAGCTACGTTTTCAGAGTGGGACGACCCTGCTGTTGGTCGTGTGGGACCTCCACTTCCATGCGGCTATATTAAGGTTTGCTGTCAATTTCTCTAACCAATACAATCCAATCCGTTCAGTGCGCGTTAACTTGTTGTAATCACGAGTGACAAGCTTCCTGAATTTTCTATTGTAGCTCGTCTCCTGGGAAGAAGGTGGCTACAGAGTTTCAGACCAACCAATGCCTCGAGGGGAGATTGTGGTAGGTGGTAACAGTGTAACAGCAGGTTATTTCAACAACCAAGAAAAAACGGATGAAGTATACAAGGTAAAGCATCCTGTCTCCATTCCGTTGTTGGTCTTCAGCCTGGCTTTGTTGCTCAGCTTGCAACAGAATTCTGAGGATCCATGTTAATTTCAGGTTGATGAGAAGGGAATGCGGTGGTTTTACACTGGAGATATTGGGAGATTCCACCCTGATGGATGTCTTGAAGTTATTGATAGAAAGAAAGATATCGTTAAACTTCAACACGGGGAATACATATCCCTTGGAAAGGTTTGTCCATAAACTTTATTTTGATGGAGAATCATATGAAAAATCCCCTCATCTTTTACTTATTTGGATCATAGGTGGAGGCAGCTTTGGGTTCAAGCAATTACGTTGACAACATCATGGTACACGCAGACCCAATGCACAGCTACTGTGTAGCCGTTGTTGTTCCATCACAGGGAGCATTGGAGAAATGGGCAGAGGAATCTGGAGTAAGACACAGTAGCTTCGCTGAACTATGCGACAATGGTGACGCAGTCAAGGAGGTTCAACAATCTCTCAACAAGGTTTGTGCTATGCTCTTACTTGCTCAGTTAAGTTACAGCTGGTAAAAAAAATGATAACTGTTATCATCATCGCAGGCCGCAAAGGAAGCAAAGCTCGACAAGTTTGAACTTCCTGCAAAAATCAAGTTGCTGCCGGAGCCATGGACACCAGAGTCAGGACTAGTCACAGCTGCTTTCAAGATAAAGAGGGAGCAGATCAAAGCAAAGTTCAAAGATGAACTCAATAAGTTATACGCCTAAGAACTTCTCTATTGTATTTATTACCACTACATACACTTGAATTGACTTTTTCAGATTTCATAATCTCTACAGTAAACTTGGATCATGATGAACATTTTCTCTCTTCATATAATATTTTTTGTTTACAACATAGAATAGAATGTGGAGAGCATTTTTTTTTTGGTGCTGGATCTGAGTTATCTCTTGAAAGACTTCATCTGACTACTAATCTGATGTGCTCTCTTGTGTAACCGGCGGTGGCTCTAGGACAATCCAATCCAGGCACTTTGTCATCAAGTGGAAGCCTTCATTGATGTTGTTACTGATTTTGGTCAGATGATGCAGCTTCTTTAGGAGTTGTTCTCTCCGGCAATGATGGTCGTAGGAGCAGATACAAAGAAGGACCCAAGAATGGTACCACCGACACCGGTAGAAGCCACCATCCTTTATCAAACCTGAAAAGATGTGCGTTCAGGTACATGAATGGGCTAGCAACACCAACACTAGGTATGTAGAACTCACCAGTTTCGGGTGGTCATATCATTGTAAACCCAGAAAGGGGCAAATGCAGAGAGTAAACAGAAATCAAGACTGGTGACATGAATCTGCAGCATAGAGAATACATCCTGTTAAGTCATATTCGAACATAAAATGTTTTTTAATCATATTCATATGATGAGTTATGCCTACAAATTTGCTTTCTCGAAAGTACTGATAGAACTCTTTCAAGTCACCAGCATTACCAACTATTGCATAAAGAAGTATACCAAGCCCTGCAACAAGAGTTACCTGATGCACAATTATGTTAACTCCAGCAAATGGAAACCAAAGGGTTTAACACTTATGAATTAGATGATCTTACCCCAGCAGTTAATTTTGATTCCAGAATCTTAAGAGGCCATCGTGTGAGCTCATCCTTTGAAACAGGAGGAGAAGGAGGATTCCACAGTGCAAAATAAGGAAGCAAAGCATAGATGCCCCCAAAAAATGAAAGCACAACAAATGGGGAAGCAGAGATTTTACCTTTAGAGCTATCAAACAAAGGAATCACATATATAGGATAGTCTGTGAGTGAATTTGCAAAATTGGGCACAGCAAAGGAAGCAAACATCATAAGAAAAGGATAAAGGGGGCAGCCATTAGATATACCTGCGACCTGTGGGAAGCAAGAGCATGCCGTACACTAAAGGCCACAAACCCATGATGTACCATAATCCCACTAGGATCTGATTCATTTTAAACCCATCATCACCCTTCAAATTCAGAAGCTTTTTCAAAAAATACAAGTCCTGTGTCTGCAACACATATAACCCAATATGGTAAGTCAAGTTACACTAGATATTCACATTGCTCAATTCCACTACTGTGCGTACCGGTGTCTGATCAGGAGCAAGATTGAAGCAATAGTACAAAAGCGCACCCCATAGAGCTAAAAGTACTGCTGAGCTTGCCCAATCTTTCTCTCCGCCTCTAATTTCACTTTTATCTGGATCTGTGTTGTTTAGAGAGCTTTTGCATACATGGAAACGATACTTTCTGTCCTGTATCGGGAAAAGCTTATTGCGATGAGCAATTCTGTTGGATTTCAGAAAAGGTGAAACCTTTGATGGTACAATGAGGTTTCGAGATTCTATTGGAATTTGGGTTCGTCGACAAGGTTGAAGAAGAGGGAGACGAGGGAAGTTGCAGGAGATGAGATTGATGCTTTCCAACATTTTGTTATCTCCCTCCGATTTCCTAGAACCGAGAGGGCATGTGTCAATCCAAACAATCACAAATTGTCAAGAAATAAGGCACCTTAGATATCAAAATTACAGCGCCTGGTAGATGTAAATATGATATTCTACTCCAGAGAGTGAAAGTGTCGTTATGACATTTTAACAAACACTTTGCCTGCAACCTTTCAAAAACGATAGTTTCTATAATTGCGCGACAGTGAATAAAGGGAAATAAAGATAGGAAACTAAACAAACTTGATTTGAATGAGAAACACCATTTTCCAACAGCTAAATCCATAGGCAAGAGAGGAGGAGATGAGGAGAAACGTACCAGACGGATTGTACAGACAATAGATTGTTGTGTAGATCGATTGGAAAATGGAAGATTCTAAATCCCCAATTTCGGTTTATGTGAAAATTGATTGGTTTAAACCATTTAATACAGTATACTCTTAACCAGAGAAAAAAATGGTTTAACCATGCGGAGCTGGAGGTGGAGCCTGAGAGAGAGAGAACGCTATTGGATTGGATCTAGAGTCTTGCTGTCTTGGTCTGTGGCTCTGACTCATTCGACTTGTCCCTCTACCTCTGGTCAACACCACCTCTTTTTCTCCGACCTTTCTTGAGTCTTGACACTGTCGCCTTTGTCGATTTCACTCTTCCTCACGCGTCGTGCTGACTATTCCATCCATATTCGCTTCTCTCTTCCGGTATCCGGTGAATTCTGATTCGTTTTGATCTAACCTTGCATGTAAGTTAGTGTCTGGATTTTATATACACCGGATTAGATTGCTGTTGCTCATCATCTCTATGCGTCTTTCTTATGACGGATGATTCAATTTCTATGCTACCTGAGGTTGGATTGGATTCAATTTGAAGCATCATCGCTGGATTTTCTGCGAAAATCAAGATTTGTTAGTTTTCTTGTCTCAATTTAAATTAAAATGATGGAGCGTCAAGATCGACTGAGAGATGCAGTGGATGAGACAGATCTGGAGTCTTTGACAAGCGCTCCTCGTAGAGAAGATGTTCTAAGTTCGAGGGCTCATTTTTCAGGAATGGTGAGGCAGAGAGCATATATATTCGATGGTGATGGCAAATACTATAACAAAGAATGGGATCTTACAGAGGGAACGGGAAAGGAATTTTGTTGGTATCATGTAGAACTACCAAAAGGAAATCAGAAACTCTCCCAATCAGCGCAGCATCTCATAGACGCTCTATGTCCACCTCTGAAGCTGCAAGACATTCTTTCTCTTGTTAGTAATGGTCCCTTTTGTGGCCATGTTGATGGTGCACTTGTCTTTAGAGTTAATTCCCCTGGTCCTGCTGCAAGTAGCTTTACATTCAAAATTGCAGCTAGGATCACTGAACATTCTGTGATAACTGTGTCTTTAGGAAGGGTTCCTAGGCTAGGCTTCTCGCCTATGGGTCAATCACTTCTCTCAGAGGTCCCTAGTGTGGATTCTCCATCATATTATCGTGGTGAGCGAAAGGAAAGAAGTGGGATTGTGATCGAGGAGCATGTTCTTGAATTTTTACTCACAATGAACCATTCTGAGGAAGCTGATAATCCTGTACCAACGTCTGTTTCGAATCTTGTTGTGCACATCATTGACACACATGTTGATCAGCTTCAAGATATTGTCACTAAACTTGAGATCGAATTGGACGCCGTGGAACTTGAAATGGATAGAGGTTAGTTTGCTTCTTCAACAACCTTATTTAATCGCTGGTGGATGTATGAACCTCTTGAAAGACTCAATATAAGAATTACATGTCTTTTCCATATCTTTTTGTGTGGCATGGTATGAATTACAACCATGTATAGTGGGATTTGAGAAAACAAGGTCTAATTGTTGACGTCTTTGGGATTTGAGGAGACGATGTATATTTTGTTTTTTTACTTGTCAACTTTATGCATATTTGTAATTATTTTAGGTGGTGTTTGTATGGTTGTTTAATTTGTTGGTTTCAAATGAATAACCCGTTTTACAATAGGTGGGTTTGCTACGAAGAAACAGATGTTGGATGATAGAAGATTCCCGAAATTGCATCTCAACTTGCAGCGTCTTCTGCAGGTATCAATCACCAAGCCGAACATTGTTTTGTAGTAACTTTTGGAACTTAATTAGTGATTTAAAGACCCTGGCTTCTTTTGTATCTAGTCTGAGTTGCACATTTGAATGAATCTTGTCAGGTGATTGCACATGGTGAACAAGTATTTCCACGGGTGAAGGAAAAATGTTCGACAAAGAGTTGGTTTCTGGCAGAAGACATAAACTCGTTGGAAGAATTGATTGGGAGATTAAGACGTCTAAAAGAGAACGTAGGGTTCATTGCTAATCGCGTGACTGCAATCCAAGCTGGTCTAGATAGCTGGCAGGCGGAGCAAATCAACCGAAAGCTCTACTATCTCTCTTTTCTTTCAATAATATTCCTTCCTTTGTCAATTATAACCGGAGGTAAATTAATGTTCCTCCTGCCTTTCAATAATACGATCTCTGTTCAATGGAAGTTTTTCATATGTTATTAACATGTTGAGCAGTTTTTGGGATGAACGTTGGCGGGGTTCCTTGGACGGGTCAAGACAAGCCGGAACTAGGGGATGGTTTTAGAAATGTAATGTACATCTGTCTTATAATGCTGCTTCTGGTGTTGTTATGCTTTGGATTCCCAGCACTGTATAGTCGGATAGCATCTTGGTGGAGAACTAGAGCTCTCAACAGAAGTTGGTCACTTAACAGAAGATCGTTCCAAAAAAGACCAAACATTGTCCAAGAAAGAAGAGGTTACCTTAGGCTATAAACCAAACAAAACAAAAATGTTTCTCATTTGCCTTTTTCTCGCGATCCCTTCTTTACACTTGCGGGCCGTCTACTTCTCTTGTCTAATTCATGTTGTCTTGTAAGACGCAATATACCGTGTTACTGTACAGTTTTATTTATTTTTCCAAATTTAAATGAAGAAATGTGTTCCAATAGATTCAATGAAAAATCAATAGTACTCCTCCAAATTTGAAGAATTATCATTTACATTCTTCAAAATTTTATTCGTAGTTTTTCAAACTTAAAAAATATTGGAGGTGATTTTCTTTTTATTCTAGTCTTCTAGTTTGAAGAATTTTGGTATTTTGAAGAAAATTTTGAAAATTACTATTGGGAATGGTTTTATAAGGAATAAATATTTTGCTTCCTTGTAAAAATAGGTACAAGGTTTGTAAGCATTAAGCAATGGTGTTAGAATACAGCAACAATTGCCATGTTTACAGATTACAGCACGTCAGACGACACTCATGTATACAAAGTCAATGCAATGTTAAGTTGAGCAGCTTGTTTTTATGAATCCTCACTAACCGAGGAAAACATAGACCGTATATAACTCACTGAATCTTCAGCTGTGGTCAACAGAGACCATTGAATTTTGGATGATTCATGAATTTTGGACCATTCATGAATAAACCTTTATTTATTTATTTATTTTAATATTCTGTCCATTCAATGTTTTTTCTTTTCATCATAGAAAAGTGAGTTAAGAAGGGTAATGTCACCAAACATGGCAAAAGATCGCAGTCTTTACATAGGCGCCGTATCGAGTTATTAACCCACGTGTTAATCACCCAACTACCAATTATTCAACTGAAATTTGTTGAATCGCTCTATAAAACCAAAATGCATCCCCTCGGAATCGTAAATGTCCCCGAACCGCATTTGGAGACCTGAGGATTCCTTTTCTTTCTCCTTAAATTTTGGACCTTTTTACAGCAATGGAAGGATTGGTTCGAGTACAAGGAGGTGTACAGAAATTTCCGATTCGAGTAGTGTCATCTTCTCAATACCGGTGTAGCGGCTTTGTCTCCATCAGACGTTCGATATCACCTTTTGCCAAGGACAGCGTAAGGGTTAGGTCTCCATCGCTTGTCGCGATCCGAGCTCAACAGGTGCGTCCACTTGTTTCCTTTGTCTTCGATTCTTCGATAAAGTTCGTGTCTTTCATTTACATATGAGTGATTTGTCGCATTTTAGTTCATGGGTGATCGACTTTATACCCTAGAATGAACTATTTGAGGACTCTACTCTAGAAAGTGTTTGCCTTTTTTTGGTTTCTTTGTAGTCGAGTTTGAAGGAAAGCTTAACAATGGAGGAGAAGAGTAATGCATTTAGAATCAAAGAATGGGAAGTAGAGATGTATCAAGATGAAATAGCTATTAGTCAAGGCATTAGGATAAGGAGAAAACAACCAAGCAAGGCTCCTTTAGGATACTCTGGACCATTTGAGTTGAGATTACAAAACGACTCTGATTCTCCTCGTAACATCTTGGAGGAGATTACATGGTACAAAGACGAAGAAGTTTCACGGGTAAGAACTTCTCGTTTCAATGATTTACTTGTTATTGATTCAAAGCTCTGTGAGATATTCATGGTGATTGTCTTTCTCTTTCAGATGAAGGAACTAAATCCACTTGAAGTGCTGAAGAAAGCTGTAGAGGATGCTCCTCCAACTAGGGATTTTGTAGCGGCGCTTAGGATTGCTCATGAAAGAACTGGACTCCCTGCTTTGGTTGCAGAAGTAAAGAAAGCTTCTCCAAGTAGAGGCATCTTAAGAGAGAATTTTGACCCGGTATATGATGCTGTTTCACTATTCTTTCTTGCTAATGATAATCAATCATCGAAATTCTTCGGATATACTATTGAAAGATTCAGAATTTATGTCTCTGTCATTTGCCATTTAGCCTTAGGAAATAGATCAACATCTTTGGTTTTCTTCAACAGTTCCTTATTCACTTGTAACGCTTCTGAGCTTACAGGTTGAGATTGCTCAAGCCTATGAAAAAGGTGGAGCAGCATGTCTCAGCGTTTTGACGGATGAGAAGTATTTCAAGGTTTGCACTTTTGCATTCATATATACACATTTGGTACAAAACTGTTCTGAGTTATTGACATTCTAGTGTTCTTTGTTGATTGTTTTGAACAGGGAGGCTTTGAAAACTTGGAAGCAATAAGGAGTGCTGGTGTTAAGGTCTTTTGTTAGCAAAGTCTCTTTAACAGTTTTGAATGTTTTTTGTGCTTAATAATCAACACAAATATTAATAATGCTTTTTAATTGCAGTGCCCCCTTCTATGCAAAGAATTTGTTGTTGATCCATGGCAGATCTACTATGCTAGGACTAAAGGCGCAGACGCAATATTGCTTATTGCTGGTATATTGACTGACCTAGAAATAACCTACATGCTTAAGATCTGCAAGAAGCTTGGTCTCACTGCCCTAGTCGAGGTCTCTTTTCCTCTTTTCGATTATTTTATAGCGAGTTGAAAGTTGTGTTTTTTTTTTGGTTTTGATCTTAATTTGGTTGGCTATAAATTAGGTACATGATGAGAGGGAGATGAGTCGTGTTCTTGGCATAGAAGGGATCGAGCTAGTTGGGATCAATAACCGAAATCTTGGTAAGACAAATTTTGCACCATTAGAGCATCTCCATGTTCTTCAAAAAATTTTAAAATTTGAAGAAATATGATTCAATGGTAAAATGAACAGTGATTCAGTGAATAGTAATTCTTGCAAACGTTCTTCAAAATTTATCCAAATTTGAAAATTAGAGTTTTGAACATAATTGAAGACTTATAATGGAGATAATATTCTTCATTTGTGTCTCATATTTGGAAAAATCTTCATATTTTGGGAAAAATTGAAGACCACCATTTAAGATGGTCTAAATAGCTAAGTTACATATTAAGAATAAACTTGATAATGTTCTCATGTGCTTCTCTTTGAACGAGGAGCTACAAATATAAGTCTTGGTTGGGAAGTTTAGTTTCAGGAGTCTCACAACCAAAGTTTTTTCTTAATTTTGTTTCAGAAACATTTAAAGTAGACATAAGTAATACAAAGAAGCTTCTTGAAGGAGAGCATGGTCGACAAATCCACGAGAAAAACATGATTGTGAGTACTTTTACACTCTCCATTCATTATCTGTGCTGTAAGTAAATGGTATCGTGTGATTAATTATGACCCTGTTGTGTGTGGTAAGGTGGTTGGTGAGTCTGGTTTATTTACACCTGATGACATTGCTTATGTACAAGACGCTGGAGTTAAAGCGGTAAGCTTTCAACAACATCCATCTGCAAACCTTAAACCTGTAACCAAACACCCTAAAACCAAGATCTTTGTTTAAATCTGCTTGAAACCCATGTAAGTTTAGCTAGATGAAAGTTTTGCTGAAATGCTGAGTTTGGTTTGCAATCATATTTACAGGTCTTGGTCGGTGAGTCCATTGTGAAGCAGCATGATCCTGAGAAAGGCATAAGTGGACTTTTTGGCAGGAACATTTCTCATAATTGAAACCTGTTGTTTTTTGCTGATGATTATCTAATGTTTCAGACATTAATGAATAAATAAAGTGTTTAATTTAATAAGATTTTGGAAAGCCATTTTATGAAACGAGGAACGAAGTTTAAATCAACAGAGATATAAATAATAATAAGTTTTCAAAAGGGAAGAATACAATCCATCACACACATACATAGAAACAACATTGTTCTAAATACAATCCACCCTTGCACCAAACCGGAGTCACCAAACACCACTCCATTGTCTCCGACCAAAATCCATAAGTAACTCTCATGGCTTTCAGATAAGCTCCACTCTTCTGGACGTAGTATAAGTAGATATATATAGCGCTCTTACAAGGTAATGAGCTCTCCACTTATTCTGCGCGTATACAGCAAAACCATTTTTTCTGCAAAGTTTGTAAGCAAGCAATGATATTAGTAAAACAGCTTGAGACAATGAACTTATTATTCACCAAACCCTAAAACAAAAGGGTAACAAAAAAGAACTACTATAGCATATATGCAACAGAGTAATTATACTACACACAACTTATCCGTCCTCGGAACATCTTACAATTGCTGCAAATAAGATAATAAATGATGAGACAAAGGAAGAAGAAGAAGAGATAGAGATACTTACAGAAGGCTTCCCGAGAACTTCCCCATTTTTATTATATCCAGGTTCATCTTTCCCGGGTGAGTCAGATTTTCCACCTCCCTTTTTCTCGTTTCTAGCTTTGTTGAAGATAACAGTGAATCCCTCAGCTGATGAAGGGTCATTCACATCCCATTCGCCAAACTTTGGCAATGGACGGCCCTTGTCCTACACAGTTAATGTCCAAACAATATGTTACCTAAATGACCAAGAGGAAGAATCAAAGCTACCACTGGCATCAGCCATTCAAATGTTTCATTACTAGTATATTGATTCTTTCCTATCCAGAACCCTGGTTATCATCTACGCTAAGATTTTCTACTGATACCAAAACAGTGTTAGAGTCTCTTATGTGCCCAACGCAACTTGTGATGAAAGTATAAGAATAAAGGTACAGCAAAGCAAAACAATCTGCAAACTATAGAAACCAAGTGGTAATCTTGCCCGATTAAGAGAACTATTCTCGTGCATCAAGGAGACAGCCTACAGACATCCAAGCAAACACTAGAGTATTATCATTGATGTACTGTTCCATATTTGGTTGCAGAAACAAGATGCAACGAACAATTACAAGTTTCCGTGAGGGATTGTTTTACAAGATATGGCAAATAATAATACTAGAACTTTCTCTTGTCCATTTACAACTCTAGAAAAGCCTACAATTTGAAACTTCATGACAGATAAAAAATTTCCAGACGTGGTCAACCCAAAATACTGAAACTAAGCCAGCTCTAAGACGGGAATAAGAGAAACAAATATAAGATATAATAAAGCTCCGATTGTTCACAAGTGACTCCAAACCCCCTCAAAAAAATTGTGTAAACTAAAGACCTGGAAGCTCAATTTCCAACAGATAAAAATCATGAACACATCCCTAACGAGGGGTATTTTTATCGCCAGCTAAAACGAGCAATTGAAAATCTTGAATCAAAAGCGGTCAAACATGCTTGAAATGAGCGATCAAGCAGAATAGAAGGCATCATATGTGAAACCTTACGAAACAAATCCACCAAAATAGATACCAAATGAACATTCAAACTCGAAACAAGGAAATTAACAGATATCAAGCCAGAATTGGGAGAAGAAACTATGAATAAAATGTAACAGAAAAGTAACGAAAAAGAGATAGAAAGAGATCGCACTGCCATGGGTATCGGGAGAGAATCGGAGGAGCAAAGGTGCCGGTGCGTGGTGATGGTGGTCGTCTCCTTCGTTTGTCTCCTCTGGTTTCAGCTTTTGTCTTTTTTTATCTTTTTGGGAGGCGAAAAAGAAGGAAGGAGCCATGGCATGTGGGCCCAAGTGGGCCTTATTGATTTGAAAGTTTCAACGGTGAACCATTCTCTCTCTCTCTCTCTCCTAAATATCTAACTAATTGTACCGAATATAAACCGGACCACATAACTAACACTTCCGGTTTAGTTTTTGCTCTTACATTACCATGAACAAATCCCCCGCTTTCAATTCAAATGTAGTTTAGAAAGATAAAAGACATTGTAATCACACTTTTAAATTTTAATTAATCTAATCAAGTCTGAGTTTAAAAAAATGAACAACTGTTGACATGAATAAGTGTGTTTCATCACTTTCATGCATACCTATATTTTTTTCTATCATATCAATAATAAATTAGGGGGTGAAAGTCATTTTGTGGAAAAAAAATAAAATAAAAATGATAACTTACATATATTATTTGGGGAATACATATATGGAGACTCCCGAAAATAATTGTTTAATTATTTTTTGTGTCATTCCTATTTATCTAACACACATTTATGATTACATTTATTGTTAATGACAATTTTGTCAAAATATTAATATAAAATAGAGAAAAAAAATTAATCATATATTGCTAGGTATTAGTTTAAAACAAAATATTAATATAAAATACCAAAACATTTTATAGGAACATATATTTGATGTTATAAGTTGATTAGACCAATTAAATATTAAAATTTAAATAAATTTTTTCGTGACAATAAAAATGAAAAAAAAAATAATTTTTAAATTTTTAAAAAATTTTAATTTTAAAAATTATGTTAATATATTTTTAACTCTACTTATTTCTATTAAAAAAATATTAACAGAAAATATAAAATAGGTTTTCATTAATAGACATAAAAGGGAATAAGAGATTTATCTCCTAATTGATAGTGATTGGATTGTCAATCAACTATCAATTAGCCCTTTAATTATTAGACCAATTAGCATTAATTTAGATTATCAATTATAGTTATTGTCTTCCTTAATTAGCTTTCATATTCTTATATAAATAGTGTTCAACAAAAAAAGAACATAACAAGTCTTATAAACATCTATATGGTATGAGAGCATTACGCTCCATCAACGGACATGGCGGCTAACCTCCCTTTGGCTCCGACCACCGCTTCCAAACCCTCATGATCTCTCTTCCACAAACCACCAACGGAATAATCAATTCTCATTTTTATACCTTTTTCTAAACTCCAACCGCTATGTCTGCTGCTCAACAACTCAACGAGACTCTTTTGGCTCTGACTGCCGACCAACAGACCAAACAGTCTTCTCAGGCTCTGGCCACTGGCCAACCGTCACACCGGACGCCATTGGTTCCGTTTGTCGATCAACAGTCGACACCTATCCAACTCGACACCAGCGTGTCTCTCTTCAGACTCCCATCGAGTCTCCAGACCAACCAGTCTCTGTTCAGACCAAGAGTCTCCCAGACCAGTGTCTCCAGACTCCCAACGAGTCTCAAGACCAGTCAGTCTCCTCTCAGACCAAGAGTCTCCCAGACATCTTCAGACTCTTAGCGAGTCTCCAGATCAGCCAGTCTCCAGACCAGCCAGTCTCGTTTCAGACCACGCGTCTTCAGACCACTAGTGAGTCTCAAGATCAGCGAGTCTCCACCCAGACAGCGTGTCTCAAGATTATCGGAGAGTCTTGCGACCAACCTGTCTCTAACACCGGTGTGTCTCGAGACCAACGACCCACCAACCCACTATCTTCATCTGGCTATCACCGTGTTTGCTCCAAGATTGGAGATTCAGAGAATCCTCCATCTTGCGGGAGCGTAATAGACATAAAAGGGAATAAAAGATTTATCTCCTAATTGATAGTGATTGCATTGTCAATCAACTATCAATTAGCCCTTTAATTATTAGATCAATTAGCATTAATTTAGATTATCAATTACAGTTATTGTCTTCCTTAATTAGCTTTCATATTCTTGTATAAATAGTGTTCAACAAAAAAAAGAACATAATAAGTCTTACAAACATCTATAGAAAGCTCCTGTGCACACAATCAATTCCTAATTATCTTCTTAATTAGCTCCATAACTTTCTCTTCATCATTCCACACAATTGACCCTAGACCTCCATCCATCTTCCTCTCTTGCCCCACCGTCTGTTTCCTCATTACCCAACCATCCTATGAAAACACGAGCCAAAAACAATATCCACAAACCCAAAACCAAGTTTTCTTTGTCTGTTGCAGGACCGACGGAAGCAGTCACTGAGCCGCGGACGATTAACCAAGCCCTGAAGGATGATCGCTGGCGTCAGGCTGTCTCTATTGAATTCGACGCTCTTATCACTAACCACACTTGGGATCTGGTTCCACCTCGGACTGAGCAGAACCTTGTTGGATGCCGTTGGGTCTTCACCACCAAGTTTCACTCTGATGGGACTCTAGCTCGCTATAAAGCCAGACTGGTTGCGAAGGGCTTTACACAATAGTATGGTCTGGATTATGCTGAAACATTCAGCCTTGTGGTCAAGACAACGACCATTCGGGTTGTATTGAGTATCGCCACAACACACTCTTGGTCGCTCAAACAACTCGATGTTAACAACGTATTCCTCCAAGGGGCGCTCAATGAAGAAATATACATGGCTCAACCGCCTGGGTTTGTTGATC
>KE151664.1:41674-62562 GCA_000411095.1 Aethionema arabicum
TAATTAGCTTTCATATTCTTGTATAAATAGTGTTCAACAAAAAAAAAGAACATAATAAGTCTTACAAACATCTATAAGGAAGACAATAACTATAATTGATAATCTAAATTAATGCTAATTGATCTAATAATTAAAGGCTAATTGATAGTTGATTGACAATCCAATCACTATCAATTAGGAGATAAATCTCTTATTCCCTTTTATGTTTATTATTCATATCTCTAATATATTATTTGAGAAGTACAAAATTCAAATTATCCTTAGAAAATGATTTATTTACATCTAACGTCATTAAAATATAGAAACAAAACTTATTTGGTTTAAATGACCAATGCGAATTGCTGTTTCCGTAGAAACATATGTCTTTTGCCTATTTTCTTCTCTTTTTATCTTTGTTTACCATCTTGAATCTTCTCTTCTCACTTTGTGTATTTTCTTTAGATATTCTGCAAAATCATAGCAAAACTCGTGAAAATGTAGGTTAATTGAGTCATAAAATCGCACCGATCAATCTCTCTTCACGATCTTCATTGCTGAAAAACATCTTTCAACGGATGCAGTAGCTACTAATAAAATCATAACCAATTTTAATAACTTATAAAACAAATGATGTGACATATGTTTTTGTGTTTCCACCAAAAACGAGAAAGTTCTCTAGTATCCCTTAGATGAGTAAATCCGTAATCTCTTCAAATATTATCAATGTAGATATTTAAGTCTTGAGAGTCTCATTTGTAATAGTCTCAACCACCTTTTTTTTCAATAAAACACACTAAACAATCATTTCAAAATTGATCTCCAATTCGATTGTGGTGTTCTCTCTTCACGATCTTCATTGCTGAAAAACATCTTTCAACGGATGCAGTAGCTACCAGTAAAATCATAACAAATTTAAATAGTCTATAAACCAAATGATACGACATATGTTTTTGTGTTTCCACTAACATACGAGAAAGTTCTTCAGGATCCCTCAGATGAGTAAATCTTTCATGTATTTGAATATTATCAATGTAGATATTTAAGTGTTGGTTAAGAGATATATATTCTCCATGGCTAAAGTCAGCTAGATAGAATTTAGCTAATCTCATAACTTTTGAGTGTGATCAAATTGAGAAAAAGAATTGATAGGAGATAAAGAAGCAACACAAATAAGTAATTTAGTGTTCACCTCATTAACGATCATCAAACTCCTCAAACTCTGAATCTAAAATAAAATATAAGCGATCGACTTTGTAAAAATGCAAATTTGTCACTCATGAACTTTTTCTTGGTTTATTTGAACCACTAAATTCTTTCTTCATATCAAGCTTTTCAATATCATATTTCTCACAAAACGAAGAAAATTTAATTATCAAAGAATCTCATCCATCATATTTAAACTCATGTAATTATCTTTTAGTTGATTTCACCAATGTCATGACATTCAAAATATCTTGATTTCTTCTTTACGGAGCTACTGATAAACTATTGGTGAGTTCTAAAAGATGTCTCATCATTGCAAATAAAACAAAAAAATCAAAGCTATAAAAGTATTCAAGCAAGCCATGTGCTTGACGTCTTTTCGAGTCTTCCACGCCATCCTTTTCAATATAGCGCAAGAACTTCAACAATGGATGAATACAACTCAACCAAATGCCAAAGAGTTTTATAGTGGGAATCCCAACGTGTATTGACCGGTCTTTGAAGGGAATTCTCTTGAATTAATCCTTTTCCAGTAGCGATTTCACCATTATTAATTGTTTTTTCAACCTTTATTCTTTTACTATCCCGAATCATATTTTTCCTTTTGCATGAGTCTCCCACCACATTCATCAGCAAAGATATCTTATCAAATAAATCTCCAACATCAAAATTTCTTTTTGCAGCTGCCACAACAACTAATTGAATTCAAAGAGCAAAACAATGTACATAATATGTTGAAGCATTTTCATTCAAAACCAATGACTTTAGGCCACTGAACTCACCCTTCATATTGTTTGCTCCATCATAATCGTGTCCTCTCACCTTGTTAATATTGAATCCATACTTAGCAAAAAATAATCAATTCTGATTTTAGAGTTGCAGAAGATGTTTCACTCACATGAGCAAGATTTATAAATCTTTCTTTGACTATTTTGCTTTTATCAACAAACCGAAACACTACATCCATTTGCTCTTTAAAAGAAACTTCTGCAGACTCATCTACCAATAAACCAAAAACATCATCACTAATTTATTTGATAATAGATTTGACTAGTCTCCTGCAAGACAATTCACAATATCTTTCTGAACCTTTGAAGATGTCGTCTGATTGTTTCCAGGTGCATTCTCTAAAATAACTTTACTTACAACTTCGTTTTGTTCACCACTGTATTTCAGGAGTTCCACAAATTTTCCATAAATTTTCCTCTGTTGTGAGATTCTTTTGTCTCATCATGACCTCAAAAAGGTAATCCTTGGTGCAACAAAAATCAAGAAGCATCAATTGATACATTCAACTGAATTCCATACTTATTCTTTGTAATGTCTTCTTGTTTATGCATTCCATGCTTGATAGACTATCTTTGTTTCATCAAGTTTTCACTTCACGCTTCATGACTGCATTGTTATGAAAACTATTCACATCTTCCACATGTTCAGAAAATGTCTACCTAAACCTATTCTAGCTAGAGAATCCTTGTGAGATAAATGCATCACTTTTACCAGCACTATCTCGAACCAATCAGAGTGTTGCTCGAAACAATCAGGATTGAAACGCTTCATTATCTTTTCAATCATTTTTTGTTCAAACTATGACCAAGAGCTACTGACAAGGACCTCTAATCAAGTATATGTGAAGTTCAAAATTACCAAAAGAATGTTCTAAGTTAAACAAAACAATAAATAAAATAATCAATTTCAAAATTAACCAAGTTCAAAACATAAAATTAACCAATTGCGAAATTATTAAACTAATAAAATAACAAAATAACAAAAATAAGGATAGGTCACTTGACTTAGTGTCCATGGCCTTAGGTTCGCCGTGGACACTAAGGCAAAAAAAAAAACCTAGTGTCCATGGCCTTAGATTTGCCACTGTGCTTACCTTCAATTTTTCTCTCTCCCTCTCGTACGTTTTCATCTTTGCCCATAAACCTTAAATCTCTCTTCTTCATTTATGGCTGTCACATAAGCTTTTTTTCTTTCTCTCGTTTTCATTCTTCTCCTTTTCAACAATTGGTCTCTTCACTTCATTTATGGCTGTCACATAAGCTTTTTTTCTCTCTCTCGTTTTCATTCTTCTCCTTTTCAACAATTGGTCTCTTCACTTCATTTATGGCTGTCACATAAGCTTTTTTTCTCTCTCTCGTTTTCATTCTTCTCCTTTTCAACAATTGGTCTCTTCACTTCTTAGGTAAGTTATCGAATCTATAAATATAGTTTCTAAATATTTATTTTTATATGAATTTGATGGTAATTATTTGATTTTTAGATGATGAGATAACCAAAATATTTATTTACATGTTTTGATAGAGAAAATTTGTTTATTTTTTAAGAAAAATGTGACTTGTTCCACAAGTTTTTTGGTTTGTTTAACCAACTGTTTGAGGGATTTAGAATATATATGTGGACATATTGGCGATCGTTTTAGTTGCACTTGTTTTGTTACAAAATTCAACATTTATATGGGCATGAAAAAACTTTAATAATTTTATATTATGTGGTACCACATAACCATTATCTAATTTAATATTACATTTTATTACAAAGCTGGATTTTATATCTTTTCGTTTATAAATTATATAACCACTTTCATCAATAGAAGACATATCACGAAAAAGTTTGGGATAATTTTTGGTGCAGCTGCCATTCTCTATACATGACTTACAAGTTTTTCAATGCCACAAAATCCATGCATCATGTGGTTCTATACTAATTCATACCCCCGAGATCTTTTAATTTGTTTGACGATTCAGTACACACGAACTTGTCAATATGTTTGGAAGAAACACTCTCGCGTTCGACCTTTAACCATATAAGTATATGTGCATGAGGTAATTCGTGGTTTGAAACTCTCATATACAACTATATCCAAAAATATGTCAGCTAAAAGCCTAAAACACAGATAGAAATTGCTATCTTATTAAAATTATAATTATATAATAAAATTACACATCTCCATTTATTGGTCCAAATGTTTTTTTAATTAAATTCATTAATTCGTCTAATTGTATGTGAAACAATCGTGAATCAATATCATATCTATCATTTGCTAAACTATCACCAATAATATTCAAATATTGAGTGATCTCTTTCCATTTAGGACTCAGTGTCATTGTAATGAACTAATCAAGATTTCCATAACATTGACAAAGTGCTATTGCATCTTGATATTTTTTAGCCATGTATCTTGGACTTTCACTAACCGATGAAGGTAAAACAATTATTTTACCAATACTACGTAGGTCCTGATCACCTCTAGCAATTGCATCTTTGACATTATTATAAACATTTGTCCTTATTGGTTTTTATTTAATCTTATGCAGGTTAATTGATTAGATTCAATTGAGGTAAATGCATCTACAACATATTAATGAAATATTTGTCCACTCTTCACGATAGTAAAACCTTCATTTTCTCTACTTTGAATGCGATACATATAATATTATGTCATTGACACATATCCATTTTTTATGTTCTGTGAATAATGATTATTGTAAGGTATTCCTTTAAAAAACTTATTTCTCCATAATGAAATAATAAAGGATATTGTAAGGATTTTCTCTTTTCATAATGTATCATCTATTTTCTAATTCATGTGTGGTTATAATTCTTTGTAAATTACATCATTTATGATGCAATAAAATATCTCTTTCCCGATTGTGGTTGACAATCTCCTATAACCAAAGCTTCAGTTTCGTTACTTGATGGAAGGTTGTATTGTCTTTTTTTTTTTTATCAAACCCAATAATATGAATTTTAAATTCTTCACTCTCATCAGCTTCATATCTATCTATTGCTCTCTGAAATTTTTGTACAAGAATATTAAGTTTATCCACCATGTCAATCCAAGAAGAAAGAATTTTTTTCATCCTCTTTTCTCCTCCTTTCATAATGGATCATCTATTTTCTAATTCATGTGATGTATCATGAATGTAAATTTGTGCCAATTTTGGTTTCTCATCATATAATGGGAGAAGTGATCAAATACTATGATAATTTTTACCATGAAGTTTAAAACAATAGGAGTCAGACGAATTGAGTATAGAATAGTCTATATCAGTACCCATAGAACAAAAAGAAAACATAAAATTATATATTCTGATATTATCACGAAAAATAAGTGAATCACATAAAATTATATATTCGTAAACGGGTTAAAATCCGATGAGCCAACATGGTTTAATTTAATTGACTAACATTACTAGGGAAAGTCTAGGGTTATTGGTACATCATTTTATTAATTAAATAAATGTCTTTCCAAAGTTAGGACCGTTGGTCGGTTGATATTGTGTTAGGTTCGTACTAAGTCTTCATCGACTTATCCTGCGTTTATGCCTGCAGATTCCATTCCCGCAGGTAGTTCTATGTTTATGTTGTGCATGTTTCAGGATTTGGGAATCTAGGAGTGGCGGACTGAAGACGTCGATATATCACTGAAGTTGCGAGTAGATTAAGATGTTTTATTGTATGACTTACTATAACGATTTTCTTTTTTGGCCTTTTACTATAATGATTTCTTTCGATTGAACAAATATTTTAATCCTTCTTATCTTTTATGTGTATTTTGGTTATATTCTTTAATTGTGATATATATTATATTTTCTAGAGATAAGGTAACAATCTCCCCTAAATTCATTCAAGATTATCTCTTTTTAATTAATATCTTAATATATAATTATTCTATTTGATAATTATTTTTTTATGGAGGTATTCTTATACTTTATTAAGTACCACGTACACAAAAATATGTATAAGATATAATTAGGTAAGAAGTGAGAGTTATCATTACACCCAAATTATAATTCTTTAACTAAAATTGATTCATCATGCTATCATCTTTTATATTAGGATTTCCATTGAACTAAACTTGGTCATTATAATTAGATCGATATATCGTATAGAATATTCTTACACGTTTCTCCGTTCCGTTGAAGAGTAATATTTAACTTTTTATACAATACCACATTTTTAGGTGTTTGACGAACTTAATTCGACATACAAAAAAGATATAACACATGAGATATCATACTTCATTGTTTTTTATTAGTTTAAAAAAATCATACTTCATTGGTTAGAGTCTTTGTTCTCGTTTATGTTTGGATTTGTGTGAAGACTATTGTAACAATTATTGTGATGTATGAGATGTGATTCGATAGTAGGATTGCCCCCGAACCAAATCCAATGAGACACAAAATTTTTTTTAAACCCAATAATTTTTTATTGGTTCCATTTTTTTTTCTTGCTTCGGAACTTTGCATTTTGAAAACCAACCCTACTATTAGAAACTTACGACATGATGGTTAATATTAAGAATGTATGTATCTGGATCATATGAACCGGTTAAAATAGAATTCGTAATATTATTGTATATTCCCGGGAACACGGTCTAGATCCCCCTGAGAAGTATCATATAGTATCAGTTCCCCCCAATAGTTTGAACTCGACCCAATTGCACACAGAACGAAAGTTCGAAGGCACCGTCCCCATAAACCGTGGTTTATGGCGGTTTTGTCGGTTTTCTCCTTACCGAAGCCACTTAACCATTCTGGGAAATGCAAAACCGTATTAAAACCCGATTTCAACACGTTTCAGCCTGAACCAAACCCATTTATCCTAAACCCACTTAAACTAAACCAATTCCTCATTAAGAGAAAAATCCCCAAATCGCAAACTAAACCCTAGAAAAATCCCCAGTCAGATTCCGCAATAACCAAGTCATAAACAAAGCAAATACACCATTGTCTTCAACCTACAAGCTTAATGAACAACCCGAAGCCTACACCCCAAAATTAATTCATATCTCAATGAACATATTTCAATGTATCTAATCTAATGAACTCACCAAAACTCTACCTCTTGCTGACTGCGAACTTGATGACCTTCCAGATACATCACGAGACATCTCCAATTGCAACCTGCAATCCCAGAATCACAAATCAACAAACTCGATTTCACCTATCTCTGTAGCTCGTTTCACCTACCTCTATTTCTACATAGCTCGATTTCACCTATCTCTATTTCAAAATAGCTCGATTTCACACATATATGAACTCACATTGCTGAAGACCACTAGATTTGAACGATTTTGATGAAGACCGTTGAACAAAATTTTAGGGTTCGAGATTACCGTCAAAAACGATTTGGGGAAAATTTGATTTTGACCAAAAATAGATAACAGGTCTTCTGGGTTGGTTTGGTTTGCGGTTCGACGACGGTTTTCTTGTTCATTAATGGGTTAAGGGAGAAAACCATCAAAATCGAGGTAAACCACGGTTTATGGGGACTGTGCCTTCGAACTTTCGTTCTGTGTGCAATTGGGTCGAATTCAAACTATTGGGGAAACTGATACTATATGATATTCTCAGGGGATCTAGACCGTGTTCCCTATATTCCCCGTAAAATTGAGGGAGTGCCATGAGAGGGATAATAGTAGCTTGAAAGTGATTTCACTTAGGTTTTTTACTTTTACGAAACTTATTACGATGGTTTTCGGTTGAATTTTTTTGTTCAAAAATGGTTTGTTTTTGCTTCTAACGCCGGTTTTATTGTTGTTCTTCGTTTGCTATGCGCATATAGCTCAATATAGCTCTCTCAGGTAATCTTCTTCAAATTTCCTCTTATACCACAATGGGTTCGCATTTCTTTAATAGTTTTGAATGTAGATGTAGGTTTTCTTCTCCTATGATTTGTGATTTCTGTCGATTCAAAGCACAGAGATCCATACCCATATTTACTCGGGATTTAATTTTTTTCTAGTCGGCATCTACTTGTGTCGGGTTCATCGCTGTAATATCTGGTGGTCCATTCAGGATGCTGGATCTTGGTCCGTTCTCCGATGAGAAGTTCGATGCGAAACGGTGGGTTAACTCTGCATGCCAATCGCGACATCCGCAGGACTCAGTTGAAAAACATCTCGTAGATCTGGAAATGAAGCTCCAGATAGCCTCCGAGGAGATCGGGGCATCGCTCGAGGAACAGAGTGGAGGCGCTCTCCTCCGTGTCCCTCGCGCCACCCGTGATGTATTGCGCCTCCGAGATGATGCGGTATCTCTGCGTGGTTCAGTTGCTGGAATTCTCCAGAAGCTCAAGAAGGTTAGCCGACGACTATGCATTGTGCCTATTCTTCTGATTATGTGATTCTTCGATCCTGTTCTTCTTTTCCTTACGTTTAGAGAGTTCGGAATCTGAACTTGTTTCGATTTCCTTCACACTTCACAGTGTTGATTTAGTTTAGATCACGAGTTCCATGAGAATATAAATGAATCATGTGCAATGTCAGATTAAAAGGCGAGAAAGAGGAACATATACTGTTAGACAATAAATTGCTACCTATGATACCCGCTTTCTATGCATTTCAATAAGTTTTATAAGTTTCAGGTTCTATGGTTCTGCACTTTTTATGCTTTTTTTTAGAGGTTTTGAATCTCAACTTGTTTGGATCTTCTTCACACTTCACAGTGTTATGCAATGAATTATGCAATGTGAGACGAAAAGGTGGGAGAGAGACAGGAACTTTTACTGTTCTTGCGTATGATCAGATTCAACCAGGATTCTATGCATTATAATAAGTTTATAATTTTGGACTTTTTGATTATGCACTTTTTCTGCTTCCGAGTAGAGACTTTGAATCTGAAATTGGTTGGATCTCATTTAGTTTAGATCGTGAGTTCCATGAGAATTATGCAAGAATCATGTGCAATGTCAGGTGAATAGACGAGAGGGAGGAACATATATTATTGAGATGATAAATTCTTGCATATGATCTAATTCAACCCGGATTCTATGCGTTTAAGTACGTTTATGATTTTAGTAGTGATGACCATACCGACTAATTCCCTACATTTGGGTTGGGCAACCTAGTTGATTTGAGTTTGGATTCATATTCTTATTTAAAATAGTAATTGCAGGCAGAGGGTTCTTCAGCAGAGTGTATAGCCACCCTTGCTAGAGTGGACACTGTCAAACAGAGAATGGAGGCGGCATATAAAACACTACAGGTCAGTATGCATAGTAATTTTCTGATCCATCATGTGTTGAATTGAGGTAGATCTGCATTTGAGTCTCTTGTTTTGGGTATGTGGACAGGATGCTGCTGGATTAACTCAGTTAAGCTCGACAGTTGAGGATGTTTTTGCTAGTGGTGACCTTCCTCGTGCTGCAGAAACTTTGGCCAGCATGAAAAGTTGTTTAACTGCTGTTGGAGAGGTATTGCTATATTAGCTTCGATACTCCAAGTATTTCAGTCTTTTAACCTCACCATTTTGCCCCAATTCGGATTAACAGGTTGCAGAATTTGCTAATGTTAGAAAACAACTTGAGGTGTTGGAGGATAGGTTGGAAGCGATGGTGCAGCCACGTCTTACAGATGCATTAACTTATCACAAGGTTGGAACCATATATCTAGAAACCCAAAATACTCAAGAATTTGGTCTTTTATGCTACTACAGAACTGAACTTTTTATTTCTTCAATTCGGGCAGGTTGATGTTGCTCAAGATTTGAGAAGAATTCTCATCAGGATTGGTAGATTCAAGTCTCTGGAGTTGCAGTATTCAAAAGTTCGCCTAAAGCCAATAAAACAACTCTGGGAGGACTTTGATGCAAAGCAAAGGGCCGATAAGATTGCTAGTGAGAGAGGTGAAGGCCAAAGGTTGTCTAGTGGCAATGAGTTTCAATTGACGCCAGCTCAGACATCCTTTGCCAGTTGGCTACCAAGCTTTTATGACGAGTTGCTACTCTATCTTGAGCAGGAATGGAAATGGTAATGTTATAGTTTTTGGACACTGCCTGAATCCGTTTGCCAATCCCTGTGGATAGTACGCCAGACCATTGTGCCCAATCATGAGACTGTAACCAATCTCTAATCTTTGCTTTCATTTAATCTTAGAACAAACTCTGATGCCTGCAGGTGTATGGTTGCCTTCCCTGATGACTACATGAGTCTTGTTCCAAAGCTGTTGGTTGAGACCATGGGAGTACTGGGGATTAGTTTTGTTTCTCGTGTTAACCTTGCAACAGGGGATGCTGTTCCTGAAACAAAAACACTCGCCAAAGGTTGGATATGATGTCGGTGAATTTTGCAGATCATTGTTTTTTCCTTAAATCTAATGCTTTTAGCCACTTTATTGGAGGTTCTGCTCTACTATGCGTTGCTATATATTTGATAGAGGATCAGTTTCTTGTGCATTTACATGTGCTACTGTTTTTGTTTATTCTTGTTTGGTTTGTTAGTTTTGTGCATGATAGGCAACGTGGTGAATCCTGTTTGCAAACTAAACTTCAAGCAAATTTGAACTTTCATTTATGAAATAATTTAATGTACTCTTCTCCATTTTCTTATGTAGTGACTGCAAATTTTTCAAAAACTTGCTAATTATTTTTGTTCATCTTACGTCTATGTTTGTAGTTGAAGGAGAGTACTGACAATTCTAATTTATTGAGTAGGTGTGATGGATCTATTATCTGGAGACTTGCCAAAGGGAATAAATATTCAGACTAAGCATCTTGAGGCCCTGATTGAGCTGCACAACGTGACTGGATCATTTGCAAGAAATATTCAGCACCTGTTTGCTGAATCTGAAATTCGGGTCTTAATAGATATGCTGAAAGCAGTGTACTCACCTTTTGAATCCTTTAAGCAAAAGTAAGTTTTCATACTGCAGTTTCTTATTCTTTATGTCTTTTGTCCATTTAAATCAAGCGTTAATGAATTGCCTCGTTTCTTGATGAAACTGTGTTGAGCCATGATCTTCAAGGGTTCTTGTGACATAAGAATTTATCATTATTTAGGTATGGGAAGATGGAACGTGCTATTTTGTCGTCTGAGATCGCAGTGGTGGATCTGAGAGGGGCTGTTACTCGTGGTGTTGGGGCTCAAGGAATTGAACTCAGTGAAACAGTGCGTAGAATGGAAGAGTCTATTCCCCAAGTTGTTGTTCTTCTAGAAGCTGCGATTGAAAGGTGCATTGGTTTCACTGGAGGCTCTGAGGCAGATGAGCTAATTCTTGCTCTAGATGACGTACTGTTGCAGTATATCTCCATGCTTCAGGAAACACTCAAATCTTTGAGAGTTGTGTGTGGAGTAGACGGTACAGGAGACGGAGTTGGCTTGAAGAGAGAGGCAAGTGCAGAGAAAAGGGATAGTTCCCGTAAGATGGACTTGACTTCAAATGAGGAGGAATGGTCCATAGTCCAGGGAGCACTGCAAATACTTACTGTAGCTGATTGTCTTACAAGCAGGTCTTCTGTATTTGAGGCCACTTTGAGAGCCACTCTAGCTAGACTGAACTCCAGCTTGTCTATTTCATTATTTGGCACCCATTTGGATCAAAACCTATCACATTTGACAAGTGAACAAACAACTGGAGATTTGTCTATGGCTGGACGGGCTTCCCTGGATGTGGCAGCTATTCGACTGGTTGATGCTCCCAAAAAGGCTCACAAGCTCTTAAACCTATTGGAGCAGGTACTGAAAAGCATCAGTCTTTTTTTTTTGTCATATCGCGCTTGTTTATAGTTTCCAATTACTTATGTGGCCTTCTTGTGTTGGAGAATTTAGAATGTTCACGTGTACCTTTTTTTTCCATGTTTTGTGTAGTCTAAGGACCCACGGTTCCATGCACTACCCCTGGCATCTCACCGAGTCGCTGCATTTGCTGAGTCAGTGAATGAACTTGTCTATGATGTCCTCATATCGAAAGTGCGGCAACGCCTTGGGGATGTGTCTCGACTACCAATCTGGTCTTCAGTTGAGGAACAAACCGCGTTTCCACTTCCAAGCTTCAGCTCATACCCTCAGTCTTACGTTACCAGTATTGGGGAGTATCTCCTTACTTTGCCCCAGCAACTGGAGCCACTAGCCGAGGGAATATCAGGCAATGGCGATTCAAACGAAGAAGCTCAGTTTTTCGCAACCGAGTGGATGTTCAAGGTAATCTAATCAAAATTTATTTGAATGGTAAACTCAACTCTTGATCACTAGTTTGAGTTGCGTAGGGCTGACTTAGTTGTAAAAAAACCAACCTTATATTGCATAGACCAGACCTTACTAACCGTTGCTTATGCGGACAAAATAATAATAGGTAGCAGAAGGAGCGACCGCCCTTTACATGGAGCAACTGCGAGGAATCCAATACCTTTCAGATCGTGGAGCACAACAGCTCTCTGTAGATATAGAATATTTGAGCAATGTGCTTTCGGCACTATCTATGCCTATTCCACCTGTTCTTGCAACTTTCAAGAGGTGTCTAGACACACCTAGAGATCAACTGAAAGATGTGATGAAATCAGAAGCTGGTAACGAACTCGATTTCCCTACAGCTAATCTCGTCTGTAAGATGCGCCGTATTAGTTTCGACTAGTCTCATCGTTTTGATCATTTTTGGGGCGTTCCAAAATGTACTTTTCAGTTGAAAAAGAATTAAAACCTATTGAGTAAGGTATAGGGATTTGTCATTTGTGTACACACTTCACCTTTATCTATGAAGTCTTCATTTTCTTGATGTTTTTTAGAAAAAAGATCGGAGTTTCGGCAATGGCTCCAATAGATATAGAATATTTGAGCAACAGCTCTCTGTCTCCGATTTATTCCTTGCAAGCACGAAATCCTCAATCTTAAGACTACAATTTGCATTCACGAGCAAATAGAGGAATAACTATGTAATACATTAGTTTAATGAACATACTTGAGACCTCATAATAACTAATAGAGGAAGACCTTGTTGGGTTTTAAATCCTGAACCAAGAACACAATCTCATTTAAAAACAAAAGATTTCAATAACTCTAACTTCGATTTGAAACCCAAAAATTCATCACCCCGAATAAAATTAGAAGTTTACACACAATCTAGACAAAAAAATGAAATTGTTGGAAAGCAAATTCTTCAATGGCTTTGAAAACGAGATGGTTCGTCGACAAACTCTTCAATGGTTTTGAAAACGAGATATTGTTCTCGCTCATCAACTTCTTCATCGAAACCATCTCCTGCAATATACATTGTCATCTTCGTTTTTGAAATTGTCAGAATTTGGAGTTCGCAACAGATTTACAGTAAAGATTGTTGATATTGTCAAAATTTGGGTTTAAAGGTTTTTCTAAGGTTTTAGATGATTTGGGGATTTTGATTTGGGTTTAGGGGATTTTGGTTTATGTTTTGGTTTAGAGCAATTAGGGTTGTTTTGATGTAAAAGGGTTGCAACCGGGTCAAAATTCAGTTTTGGTTTCTTAGGAGTGGTTAAATGGATTCGGTTTGCAAAAAACTAGCCAAACCGAGCTAAACCACGGTTTATGGGGACTGAAATCTCGAACTTTCACTTCGTGTGCAATTGGACAGAGGGTATAGTATTGTGGAGATCGTATGCTATATGATACTTCTCGTGGGAAAGTAGATCGTCTTCCCGTAATTTACAAACGACAATGGAAACTCGTATGATGCTTTGTCCTTGTCGTAAGTGCAAAAATACAAAATATATCCGTGTTGAAATATTGTCAAGACATTTATATAATAGAGGGTTTATGTCACATTAGTTTATATGGTATCAACATGGAGAAAAATATAATTACAATGAAGCGGACAGTAGGAGTAACTATACAGATGTCAATGATGAACCTAATATTGTGTATGATGGGACAAGCCAACTTGATTATCAACCACATGAATATCATGTCGATCATCATCAAAATAGGTTTCATGATATGGTTAATGATGTATTGCACGAAACCAATATACACTTGCATATAATATTGTTGATGAAGAACCCAATGTAGATGAAAAATGTTTCATGATATGTTAGATGCTGCAAATCAACACTCTATGATGGTTGTAGAGAATGATTATCAAAATTATATGCAGTGTCGAAGATGATGAATATAAAAACCGATAATAATCTAAGTGAGAATTGCATCGATCAATTTATTGATTTATTGAATGAGTCTTTACTAGAAGATCATGCTTTTGTTGACTCGTACCATGAGATACAAAAGTTGTTTTTAGTTTTGGTCTACCTTCTGAGATGATAGACGTATGCGTTGATAATTATATGATATTTTGGAAAGATGACGATAAGTTGCAGGAATATCGGTTTTGTAAAAAAACCAAGATATAAGCCGCAAAGCACCAGAAAAAGTAAGAAAATATCATATCAGCGAATGTGGTATATGCCTATTACTCATAGGTTAAAACGATTATATCACTCAGAAACAACATCTGCATCGATGAGATGGCATGGTGAACATTCACGAACAGATGGAGAAATGACTCATCCGTCAGATGCAAAAGCATGAAAATATTTTCAAACGATACACTCTGACTTTGCTAGAGAGATTATAAATGTTTGTCTTGGTCTATGCACTGATGGGTTTAGTCCATTTGGAATATCTGATAGACAATATTTATTATGGCCTATAATTCTGACACCTTACAATCTTCCTCCACATATATGTATAAAAAGATAATTTTTATTCTTGAGTATATTAATTCCTGGTCCGAAGCATCCGAAGCGTTCAATTGATGTTTTTTGCAACCTCTCATTCATGAACTAAAACAACTATGGTACAACGGTGTGCGTGCGTATAACTACTCAATGAATTTTTTTTAAGATGCATGCAATGCTAATGTTGTCCATTAGTGATTTTTCTCTTTATGAAAAATGTTATCGGTATGGACCATGCACGAGAGGTTATCTTGTCCATATTGTCTTCATTGAACTAATGGACAAAGAGAGAGAATACACTTCAAATAGGGTTATAATTTTTAAAAGTCTCATTAAAGTATTTTCTCTATCTTGACTTCATCTTTTCATTGAAGCTTAATCCATCCTCTACATTTTGACAAAACACGTTTAAGGTATAATCAAAATCATTTATTTATTTTTTCCTTCTTTCATTTTTTGTATTTTACAATGTGGGTTAGTGATTGATTCTCAAACCCCATCCCGCGTCTTGTGATATCCCAACACCTTCACTCCGCAATCCAAGCGCAACCGGTTTTAACCTGCAGTTCGAAACAAACACCACTTGCGGTTTGAATCCGCAGGGCAAAGCCATGAGTCTAGGAAGACTCGTGAGAATTTAAAATACTATCAAGTTAAAAAAATTCTTGAAACCACATTTACGACATTGATACATCCAATGCATTATTAAACCTATAAATTTTCATGCAATCATTACTTTAACCCTTCATGCCATTCAACCCAAACTATTAGCAAATTAAACTTTAAACTTCAACAATTAAAATTTATACTTCAGCAATGTCCAGTTGCTTTTAATTAATTTTCAGCAAATTTTAATTATACTTTCAGCAAGATTTACTTAACTTTCAACCTTTTACAAATTAACTTTCAGCAAGATTCACCTAACTTTCAACAATTTACAATTTAACTTTCAGCAACTTAAACCTTCACATTTCATTGTTTTAAATTCCTACACACTTCAAGGTTCTTAAATCTTACACACTTCATTGTATAAAATCTTTCATATTTGAAGGGTTTTAAACCTTCACACTTTGAGTTTCTAAATCCTATACACATTAAGGTCTTAAACTTTCACACTTTGAGTTTCCAAATCCTACACACTTCAAGGTCTTAAACCTTCACACTTTGAGTTTCTAAATCCTACACACTTCAAAGTTTTAATTCATTTCTCTTGTTTCTTCTTTCAATCACTTTTAACGAATTACTTACATGATTGCACATAGTACATCTCCTTCTCCTTCTCTTACTACAACCACATACTTTAACTTTGCCACACTTTAACTTTGCTAAATGCAGGAAAACATGGATTACAGCTTGTTTAATACTCAACAACCACATAAATTATCTTGAAATAATCATCAATTTCTCATCCACAACAATACAATAAATCGATCTTCATCTTACGTAATAATAACGAGCAACAAGTACCATTCTAAGCAAACATTAGCTACCAATCAACACACATTACTCCAGCATATATGTCTAACAACTTCGTTTATACATCTCCACGCTCACAAATTTGTTCCCTAGTCATCTATTCACCTCTAGACCGACTGAACATGCTTAATAGCGAGTTATTCTGTACTCGACATCTTCGGACGCAAGAAGAAGATCAGCTACCATTCACCGTTTGAAACCAGAAACTTACGATTCAGATGCAGAGATTCATTAAAGAAAGAGAAAACTCACAGGATTCTGCAGCTCGCCGTCGAAAGTGGAAGGCTTGACGGAAGTTAGCAAAGCTCCTCTATGAATCTCTCTTTGTTTCCCATTTGGGTTTAACTTTCCCAATGCCAAACCCCCCAGCTCTCTCTCACTCTCCCTCCGTCCAACGACTTGTGTCGTCTTCTCTCTTCAACACAATCCTTCGCCGGGAAAGGGAGAAACCCCACCACCGTCAGCTACCTTAGCTCGTCATTCCTCCTCCCTGAGAGTCGACGATGTCGTCTCTTTTTCCCTTTTTCTAGACCTTTCTCTCACCTCATATTTGTTGGAAACTGTCGGTTTTGGCATTTTAGTTTTGGTAACCTCCAATTCAATTTAAACCAACCAATTTAACTTATCAATCTCAATCTTTGGTTTACTCTTCTCTTGATTAACCCCCTATTTTAATTATTTGGTTGGCTTGAATTCCATCATTGGTTTGCCATTGATCTAACTAAACTAAATTTTTTGTCTAATAGAAAAGTTAAATAACATTTGGTTTAGCTAACCATTGATTTCCAATTAAACTCCAAATAAATTGATTGTTGGTTTTCTAGACCAATTACTTAATCCTCTTGGAGTTAATCTCTTAATCTATTAATCTTTATTATTCTTTCTATAATCAATTTAAACCAATTCGTGAACTATTACTTGTATCCTTGGTCCTATGTGTATTTTTCTTACTCAAAAGTTTCTCTCAGTCATTTTCAAAAATCCAGGATGTTACAATTCTCCCATTCTTGTTTGAGCTCGTCCTTGAGCTCATCGTCATTTGGTGTGAAGCGTTCTTACTTTACTTTCTTTTTATACAACTTACATTCTTCGGCCTTACTTGCTCTGACGTTTTCTGCACATCCCCTTACTTCGATAGTTCTTGAACCTTTCCGCATTACGCCATTTCTTAATCTCTAAGATTTCAATTCTAACACTTTAACTTCCATTCCTTACAATTTTCCTTCTCTTAACATTTCGTAAAACATCCCTTTGAAAATTATTGAATCACATCTTAAGACTTCTTAAACCATTACTTTAGTCTTACCTTCCATTCTATCTTTCTAACTTTTAACTTCCGTTCATTTTTATACATTAACTTCAAGGAATTTTGCTTAAACTCTGCGGGGCTTTGCTCCCATTTATTCCCAACCTTAAACCTTGGCCAAATTAACCCTTGAACCATCAAGGATTTAAGACTTACACTTTCAGCATTCAAACTCCAACTTTCGGCAACCTTCAACTTAGACGTTCAACAACTTTCAGTCTTAAACATTCACAACTTTCATTTCAATGTCCTTAGCATCATACACACTTCAATGTCTTTAGCATACTACATCTTTCATTTCTATCAAATCATACTTCAATATTCCTAGCATACATCTTACACACTTCAATTTCCCTAATACCGCTACATACTTTAATAGTTTTTTTAACACCTCTACACCCTTCGAATTATCTTAACACCTATACACATTACATTTGCTTTCCCTACATCTTTACACATTTCGCTCTTCTTCCCTACACCTTGCACATTTATTTCCTAACACTTTTACACATTCGGTTTTCCAATACCTTTTTAACTCTCCACTTTCCTACGCCTTTCCACACTTTTATTTTCTTATCACCTTTCCACATGCTTTGGTTTATCTTAACACTTTTACACAATGCACATGTCTAACATTGACCTAAACCACTCGATACACATGTTAACCACAAAATCCCCATACTCACTTCTTTAACACCTTTACATACTTTCAATTCTTGCCTAACACTTTTACATACTTTCAGTCACCATGCTACAACCCTTTATTTCATGTCATCTACACCCTTTCGCATGCCTTCTTCAGTCCATTCATAACAAACAGTCACTTTCATGTTGTCGAGATATCAATCGATCACTCATTAAATCGAAATCGATTTCTACATGTTTCCGGCAACACTCAACCCTTCTACGTACAAGTACCATCTGCATGCATCTGTACACCTTACCAACATCGAAATGTTCAATTAACTCTCAGCTAGACCAAGAACACCATGAAACAGAAAGACGCCATGGGAAACTACTCTTCAATCGACAACTACTTCCGGAATTACAACCACACGCAAGTTTCTTTCATGCTAACACTACGCTAGCTACTTACAACCTCAATTTACCCCTCCCATCACATACATTAACGTGCAACAACATCGGACAGAGATCTCTGGTTCTTCCTACGCGAAACTAACTCCACAACGAATCTAAATTCCCCATTTACCTCTTGAGCTAATCCTCGCCGTGTTTGATCAAACCAGCAACCGAACTAAGCTCAGCCTTAAGCGCTGCTCATTAAAATGTCCAGGAAAGACATGGATCTATAAGTACAACTACTCTTTACACTAGCAAGATCACAATCAACCAATTTCATCCTTAGATATGGAGCATTGAACATGTTCTTCTCACATATTGTTAGAGCTCAAACACCTTTACAACCTACAACTACCAATCACACGACTTACCATGTGAATATGAACTACTCCATTCTGACAAAGAAAACAATTAATCTCCTGTAACCACATCCCATATCGGAAAGACTCAACCAACGACAAACTCCATATACCACTACCTTAGCTTATCTTAAATGCGGCCTTGCACAAACTCATATCAAATCTACTCAAGATCCAACAACACCTCCAACCATTCTTTTACTCATCTGAATGTCAAATTGGTTTGAGAAAAGGGAAGACTCAACCATCTTCCGTATCTCAATTGGTTTTTCCTTACTAAGCGAGTACTACCTACTTCATACCATATCCTAGCTTAAACTGTCAACCATTTCCTTAACTTTAAACTTTCACTTCTTACATATCATATTACTATTTATGAGTTCAACATACCTACTTTGTCGCCACATACCAATCAATCTACCGTTCTTATTCATACGGGTCTAAGTCTCATAGCACATTTAAATGTAATACTAATCACAACCAAGAATAATTAAGCAAAAAAAAAAATCAGGTAACATTCACAATTCAACTCCAACTTTGGACCGACACACACTTCTACGACTTATGTACTTTTCAGATTCTAACATGACTACTTCGTGGTAGTCCATTGGCAAACCTCTAGCTCCAATGCTGAGAATCCAAACCCCTCATTTTGTTCATGTGTAATACTCTCCAAATCGACCTAACCTACCCCAAAACAGATTATTTTATCCTTAAAAGTAGAATCTCAAACTATTCCAGACACAGTTTTCTGTCTTTGTTTTCTGCACAAGTCCAACAACCAATTTGCCTACTTTGTGACTCCCTTACAAGGCCAGCTTACTACTCCAATCCGTTTGATTCCAATTCTCTTAGCTAGTCCATGTGTAACCAGTGTCGTTCCAACGTTTTTTGAGGCCCTAAGCGACTTAAAAAAAAGTGCCCTTTTCATATAATATGAAAGAAACAAAAATAACAATAAAAGTACATTTAACTTCATATAAAACCAACATTTCCATAAAAAATATTTAAGAAAAGAAAAAACAACAAAAATAAAATTGTATTGATGAAATATGGTCCTTTTAGCATTTTTGCTTGCAAAATCATCCATTAAACTCACGTAGTCGAGTTTTTCGACCATAGTAGTCTCGATTGATAGCAAAGCTAGACCATTCAATCTCTCTTGTGACATGGAAGACCGCAAATAATTCTTTATAATCTTCAACGTAGAAAAACTTCTTTCTGCAGTGGCAACGGATACCGGAATGGTCAACAACATCCTATAAGCGATTCTTGTATTCGGATAACAACCCTCCATTCTTTTCAAAAAATCAAGCACTTCAATAGGGTTTTGTACTTCTTTTGGTAATACTTCTCAAAGTACTTTTAGTTCCAAAAACAAATCATCACCAATTATGTCAGAATGTGTATTGTTCTTTAAAGAAGCCTCTAGGTTCACACATGATGCTCTCAATATATCCTCACTTGTTGATGTAAGTTTTTTTAAATCAAACAAAAATCCAAAAATTTGTTCATACCTTTGAAATTGGTCGAACCGTGACTCAAGGGAAACTAGCGCTTGATCCATTATTGTGTTGAAATAATCAATTTTGAAACTCTGCTCTGGTGGTAAAATCATGTCTTCATCAACTATATGTGTGTCTTCATCATAATGTTTATTTCTTCTAATGATACACTTTTTTTGTAATAGGGAATTCGGGTTCAATATCCATATCAGCTGCAATTTGTATAGCCTTAGACTTTGTTTCCTCAAAACCTGTCTCTCGATATTTTTGAAAATATGACACAAGCCCTTTCAGTTGGTGAATTGCAGCATCTATATCAATATTTTCTAATTGTAGACTCTTGCTAACTGTATTGACAGGAAATAAGAGGTCATACCAAATAACCATACCAAATAAGAACTCGAAACCTCCAATTCCATGTGTTTCACCTTGAGCTAGTGATTCTGCTTCACTTCGTGTTCCTGGGTCAGTACTTTCAGCCAAGAGAAGTAAACTTCTCTTATTTCTGGGGCTTGAAACCGTATTGCTTTGACACTTTCAACATGACTTT
>KE151665.1:10228-30440 GCA_000411095.1 Aethionema arabicum
GAGTGAATTCCCCCTATTTTTTAGTGTTTTCCCTCAAAATAGGGGACCATTGGAGATGGTCTTAGTCCCCAAAATAAAATGGATTTTTGGGTTATTGAGAAAATTCTCCCTTAAATTTTTTATTCAACATTTCCATTGTTTATAGTCTAAAACTCTTTTTCGGCCGAATAAGATATTTCATAAGCAATTTTACTAATTTTTTTTTTTTATCTTTTTTGTCTACTAATTTTTTTTAATCGATATTTTGTATATCTTTATAAAATAAAATGAAAATATTATTCTAGATTGAAATTTACCTAACATAAAAAAAACATATAATTTGTCTTTCATAAATGTCTAAAGAGACTTTAAAAAATTAATGAAACATTCTTAAATCTTAAATTTGAGTAAAAAGAGAGGTTAAAAAAAATTGAATAGAAAGAAACAAAAGTCAAAAATTCTTTTGGATAAGTTCTTATCTTGACAACATTCATCGCGATCATGACCCTGCGATGATTTTCTAAGCTGAAAAAATGAACGGTCTGGATCATTCGTTTCAAATGGGCGCGAAGCATAGGATTCCACTTCTTTGTCTCACATCACCGCCAACGTCAAAATTTGGCGCTCGATCAAAACCTTTCAAAATTTCAAGATTTAACTCCAAAACACGAAACCGAAATATTCGAAATTTTCCTTAAGATATCACTCTCTCTCTCCCTCTTTCTTTCTTTGTTTCTTGATGGACTCGTCGTCAAGAGAAAGGAATCCGAATTTGGTCATTGCAGGACTCGAATCTCAGGTACTCCGCCTCTGATTTATGCCTAGAGAAAACTGGGATCTCTCCTCTCAATCCTATTACGGCAATAATCTGGTGAAATTATGCTTTCTTTTAGATAATTTGTGGGCGCTGCCTTGTTAGGATCTGCTGCTATTTGCCGACAAAATTAGGGTTTCTCTTAGCACGATTAGGGATCGAAATTGCTGCGTTTCCGTTCTGGGTGGTTATGGTGAGAATCGAGAAGGTGGAATCGTTCTATGCTAGACTTCGGGAGTCAGCTACTTCATCGTCTTCTCAGAATCCTCTTCTGATATTCCCCTCTGCATCTGATGTTGACTCTCTTTGTGCTCTCAAAGTCATAACGCATATCCTTGAATCAGATTCAATCCATTATTCGTGTTTCCCTGTCTCATCCTTTCTGGAAATCCATAAGTACGCTGGATCTGGGCTCTGTTCTCCATCGGATAGTCCTGTAACCGTGCTTTTGATTAATTGGGGTTCCCATCGTGATTTGCGGACTATTCTCCAGCTAGGTCCTGCAGCACGTGTCTTTGTAGTGGATAGCCATCGACCTATTCATTTGCATAATTTAAGCAATCAGAATGACCAGGTTATTGTTCTTCACACAGATGATGATGAGCGGCAGGCAGATCTAGCATATGATTTTGATGTGCTGGAGCTAGCAAACGAGAGCTTTAAGCTACATCTAGAGCGACCTGATGCTGAATCTGATGATGAATACGGAAGTGAAGGAGATGAAGAAGAAGAAGAAGACGAAGAAGAAGAGGGTCATCATGGTGACAGTGATGATGGTGATCGTAATAGGCCAAGTAAGAGGAGAAAAATGGCTGACGGAGTCAAGATTTTCAAGAAATTAAAGAAAAGTTACTACCGGTTAGGAACATTCCATGGGAAGCCATCTGGATGCTTACTGTTTGAGCTATCTCACATGTTAAGGAAGAACACAAATGAGTTGCTATGGCTTGCTTGTGTTTCCTTGACTGATCAGTTTGTTCACGAGAGATTAACAGATGAAAGATACCAAGCTGCAGTAATGGAGCTTGAACAACACATCAACAGTTCAGGAAACATAGACAAAGTCACTTCCGTTACTCTAAAAGATGGAACTAAAGTTCGAGCACCAGACTGCTCAAGAATTTCATACGAAGAAGAACCTAAGCTTATGCTTCTAAGGGAATGGACTTTATTTGATTCCATGCTTTGTTCATCTTACATTGCAACTAAGTTAAAGACATGGAGCGACAACGGCATAAAAAAACTCAAACTTCTTCTAGCCCGGATGGGATTTGCACTAATCGAATGTCAGCAAAAGTTTCCATACATGAGCCACGAAGTCAAAAGGAAAATGAAGCAAGAGTTTGATAAATTCTTGCCAGAATATGGCCTCACTGATTTCTATTACCGAAGTTTCTTACGTCTACACGGTTACAGCTCAAGGGTTTCTGCTGCAGATGTTGTCTACGGTGTTACAGCACTTCTAGAATCATATCTTGGGTCTAATGGTGCATCTGCATCAAAACAATTCGGTGAAGCTTACGATGCTTTATCTTTAAGAAACGTTGAGAAACTGCGATATGGAATGCAACAAGCGATTAAGGTTCAACGAGCAATTCTAAGGCAAGGAAGTGCAGCAATAACCAAAAGTGGTTGCATAAGAAGTGGAAGGAAATTCAGATGGGTGAAGATTGATGATTCTGTTGACGCTAAGTATTTAGGATATCCTCAAGCTTTGACTAAATTTTGTTACTTTTTAATGGATGCTTTGAGAGAGAAGGGAGCTAAGATGAAACCGATGCTATGTGCCTGCATATCTCAACTTCCTGGGAAAATTCTTGTGGTTGGTGTTTGTGGAAAGCCGAGGCTTGGAGCAGTAAGAGGAAATGCATTTGGTAATGCTTTTAGAAAGGCTGCCCAGGAAAGTAGAAGTGATTACTTTCATGAGTTGTTTGAGTCTTCTTGGATTGTGTTGGATGCTTCTGCAGTTAACTCTTTTATGATTAGATTAACTGAGATGCTTTGACATTGAGGTATGTTTGTTCATGAGATTTGATTACAAATCACAGATTTGTTTAGAACAAAGATTAGAACTTGAAGTGATTAAAAATGAGGAACAGAGATTGATAATAACTGTTCAAGAACAGTTTCAAGTGGGCTGGTGTCACCAAGTTCAGGGACTACAGGATTGGCTGAAGATTTGATGTTATATTTGCGGTACTTGTGTTCAAGTTCCCAACATATGTTTGATGGTTACTTCTTCAAGTAGTGTTATATTGGATATACACAATTTATATTTGACATAATTTAGTTAGTTAGTTAGAGAGTAGCCATACTTTAACACTTGTAACGACAACTCTTTAACTAATGACCTAGATTTTGTAGAAACTATGTATTTTGAATGTCTACAAACATTGAATAAACTTTTGCTATATTTAGCTTACTTATTTCAACAATTTTTATTTTGTTGTCTAAATCAATATACTTTGTCCTTTGAGTTAAAAAAAAAAATCAATATACTTTCGATTACTGGATTTTATAATTCAAGCTCTAAATTCTATTTTGCTCATATATCTACATATTTTTTTTTTTTTTTTTTNGTGTATTTAAAAGATATACTTTTCTATAGTTTTATTATTATTATTTTTTTTTTTGTTAAACCGCGAAGGTTCCGGGCCGGACCTTTCGGCAAACCGTTACCCGTACATTCTCCTCGGGGCCGAGGGCCAAGCCGGGTTTTTAAATAACCCCCTCCCCATGTCTGGGACTCGAACCCGGGCTTGCGCAAACCAAGGGGACTTTCGCCACTCCTTTGGACCGGTTGAGCTACCCAAGTCTCGGTAAAAAACCATTTTCATATATCTACATATTTGTCAAAAAGTATCTAGAATATCCAAGATTTCTCCATTTGCTTGATTGATTAAACTTCCATAAAATTTTTGTTCGAATATAACATATTTTATATTGTTGAAGCATAATGACATACTTCAATTATTTTTTTCTTTTTTTTTTTAATCAAAATTTAAGGTTTAAAAACCTAATTACTAAAATTCAAAATTAAAAAACCATTTCCGTAGTTAATTTTTTTTCACTAAATAATAATAGTTCAGCTTGTAAAATATCACAATCCTCATCTATCTAAAACTGCAAATTGTCTAGTATCTATTGTCCAGAGTGACCTAACATTTATGAAGAAGTTGGATCTATCAAGGTCGGTCGTGAATAAAAAACAAAGATTAAAATTTATAATAATTCAAGTTTATAATGGTTTGCCATCTTTAATTAGTATAATTGAATCACCTTAAAATTCTAACTTTTTCTTATGTTATCTCGTATTTAGGCCTAGGCCCTACTTGTATGTGTCACGGTTTAAACACGTTGACGATATGATCAAAGTCAATAACATGTAACATGCCGCTCGTTTTCTTCTTAAAATTAGATAGAGATCGTGCTGAAATGACATCTAACCTCTTTTGTTTTGGTATGAAAATTATCAATTTTTTAATTTAGTTTTTAAATTCTAATTTTTCCAGATTTAGCTTTTGGGAAATTTTTGCAAATACACTTTTGGGAGCATGTTTTTTCACTTTACACTCTTAAAATGACATGGACTAAAAATGAACTAAAATTAACTTAAAGAGACAAAATTACCCTTAAAATACAACACTTAGTACTTTCCTTCTTTTTACTGATTCTGACACTGATTTTGGATATTAATACATTGATTCTATTACTGATTTTGGGTATTTTTACCGATTCTGCCACTGATTTTGGCTTAGAGTTATAACTCTTTCTTTTATATTGTGTTATATTTTATTTTATACTCATTTAGTTGGTTATAAATCGTAGAAGTGAGATTATAAATCGTATAAGTGAGATTATAAATCGTAAAATGAGTTTATAAATCGCAAAATGAGATTATAAAGCGTCTAAGTGAGATTATAAATCGTATAAGTGAGATTATAAATCGTATAAGTGAAATTATAAATTGTTGTAATTGAAATATTAAATCGTGTAAGTGAAATTATAAATCGTTGAAAAATCGTATAAGTGAGATTATAAATCGTACAAGTGAAATTATAGATTGTATAAGTAAAATTATAAATCGTATAAGTGAGATTATAAATTGTGTAAGTGAAATTATAAATCCGTTTTGACAGCTGATTCAAAGTTGTAAAGATATTCTCATTAAATTAGGATAAATAGATTAGGTAAAAAACGTAGGGTTAAAAAAATATAGTCCAATTTTTATTTAAAGGTATAATTGATATTCTCTATCCTCTTTAATGTATAATTAGAACAAAATTTCAATTGGTGTATTTTTAAAAAAACCTTAATACAAAAGTACTTTTGGGATAATTTCTCTTAGTTTTTTTTAACTCTTCCATCAATCAATTTTTAATTTTTACGAAAATTTGTCATTTATTAAAAAACTACATTTAACTAAATCAATGAAAAAAAACACTTCTATAATTTTAAATGGCTACGCAAAAATCACACTTTTCCTTTTTTCTTTGCGAAAGTTAAACTCTTACAAACCCAAATTTCTCAACTCTCTTTTTCTGCACTACTCAAACCGATTTCGAATATAGTTTTTTAACATGAAAAGTTTCATGAAAATTAACAGTTTACGGAAAGAAAATATTAAAAACCAAATTAGAAAATATTGGAGTTTAAATTAAAAAAGTAAATAAAAATATTGAAGATTTTCATAGCAAAACGAGATAGATCGGGAATTAATTCATCACGATTCCAATTATATATCCTTAAAACATACATAGTGTAGCCCAATCAGTTTATGCCCCCAATCGATATTAAATCAGAATTCAACCCCCACGACTACCAAATTGAAAAAATATTCTTAGTTCTTCTCACCGTGTACCAAAATATAAAAACAAAATAATATAACTTAAATTTGAAACGAAGACTTAAAAATCAATTTCACAAAAGAACCTTACTAAATTACAACCCAATGGTTATCACAAAAAGTAGCTTCCATCATCTCCACATTACATTCTTACTGTCAAGTTACAAAATACACTCTTGACAAGTACCCATCACTGATTAAGGACACAACATACCATCTATATCTATTATAAACACAAAATCTTGAACACAGAATCACTTATATCTATTGAATTCTAAAAAGTGTTGCAAATCCTATCAATGGTGAGCTATGCACCTAAGAATTCTACACAATTGACCCCCATAAGTGCTATAAAGAACTTAGCAGCAAATTTCACCTACTACAAAGCTTTTCTGTTGATTTTCAATGAGATAGAGAAAGAGTGGAAGATGATCATACCAGCAATCTCAGGTGTGGATTGAACCAATCTGCAGCTCCTCCTCTTCAGGGTGGAAGATGTCTGTAATGGAAACAGTTGAGCAGAAACTAATAACTTTATGAAGCTTGTTTACAGGAGAATTCAATGGAGGTACTCTCCTCCATTTGCATTTCCCTGTCTTTCCATCAATTTCACAGATACAAGCTGGATATTTCTTATGGTAATCTTCATTGAATACATAGATCAGATTCCCTAATCCAACACATTTCAATGTACCAAACTTTGTACTATCTTCATCCTCAGTATCAACTAATCCAGACAACAAAGCTTCTGGCATTATAGCTATTTCGCTAAATTCCATGGAACCTTCCTCAATTTTCCATAGATTAAACGAGAATCCACTGGTTGAAAGACACATTCCACCAAGAATAAGCATTCCATCACATGAATTAAGGAAAGCAAACAAGAGTCCAGGTGGTCTAAGCGTTTGAACATTACTCCATGTATATGTATCCAAACAGAAGGAGGAGATAAAGCATGAATTGATTCCGAACACATAGAATTTCCTTTTAAACAAAGCAGAAGTTATGGTGTGATGATCATAACCTGATCGGAAATCAGCAGGGAGTGGTGGACAAAGCTCCCAGGAATCGAGAATCGGATCATAGACTTGAACAGCTTGTTGATCCTCAATGTCGACTAATCCACCGATGAATCCAACACCACCGACGACGATGAGCTTGGAAGAGCCACAGCGGGTGGAGAAAACGGCCAAAAGCGGACTAATACGGGGAAATCGAACAGGAGAAGTGAAACGCCAACTAGGTTTAAGAATCGGGGAGAATGAGAACCGAGGAGCGGTGGTGAAGAGGAACCTGTCGCATCCAACAAGGTGAAGAGACGGGAATGAGGAATTCGCAGCCGGCGGAAGGCGGATCCAGGTGTCAGAGAGAGGATCGAAGGCAAACGACTGGTTATGGAAGGATGAGGTGTTGTGGATACCGAAGAGGAAGAGCCATGGGGAAGAAGAAGAGGAGGAACGAGGAGGAGGAGGAGGAAGGGAGGTGATAATGGAGTTCCAGAGCTTGCAGACGGAAGAAAAACGGACGAGGGAAGGTATAGGGAGGAGAGAGAGAATGGATTCAGTGACATCGATGCTTAGAGCATCGAAGCTTGAAGAATCTGGAATTTCATCTGACATTTTTGTGTGTTCTTCTTCCTTGATTTCTCTGTGTTTTCTTCGTTTTAGAGATGACAGGGGAACGTGTGACGCAAAATTCGTCGAGATTTTTAACTTTACTAAATATAAACTGATAACGCATTTTACACGAGGGACTTCAATTTATTTCAAAGCCCTACAATGGTCAATTTCTATCGAGAAGATAAAGGTGTCCCAAAAAAATAAAAAATAAAATTAAAATTAAGGCGTTAAAAAAACAAAAAAATTAAAATTTAAAAAGTTGAAAAAATATAAAACATGAGCGAAAAAAATTGGATGAACAAACAATAACCACATGTCTTAGGCAGATGTGACAAATAAAAAAGCGTAACATTAAATAAGCCAAAATTATGTGGCCAAATTTAAGACTTTTTTTCCACATAATTAAAGACTAACGTCAAATAATGTCAAAATGTTATTTAAATTTATAAATTTGTAATGAATTAATCTGAAAATATCTGGCGTGTTGATGTGTTTACTTGGGTAATGTCTGTCTTCAAATTATAAATCATAATTATTTCCCAAATAAGGTGAAAAATCTATAATCCTTGAAAAACAATGCTAATTGCCAAAAATTAAACACTCAAAAGTAGTCTTTTCGTGTTTTACATAACTGATACAAATAGACAATAGTTAAGGAAGGGACATCATAATTTTGTTTTAAGTGATGTTTTCAAAGATATTTTTGAAAAATTGAAATTAAAATGAACTCAAAAGTTAATTGTTCGGAGAAAGGAAAATTATATAAAACGTGTATAATGTTTTTTTTCATATGGAGTCTACATTAATAATAACGTATAATATTTGTTATATGTTGTGAATATGAAGTAGTCTTTTCGTGTTTTACAAAACGACACAGTTTATGTCATTTTGATAAGAAGAACAAAATGGGTTTAAAAACATAAACTCCGGTTTTTCTGCTTTTTGCAGAGATAGTACACTGATTTCGTGTGTTCTCAAGGTGATCTCTAATCACAACAAGAAGTCAAGAGGCATGCTATTGCAGACCTAAAAGGCTCCTTGTTTAGTCTACTTGTTCACCTCTCTCTTCTAGTTGTATTTAGATGCATCTAAAGATTTTAGACTAAGGTCTTAAGAAGAAGACAAGTGAGAGAAGTGAGTTTAGGAAAAAAAACAGAGTGTTCTTCTTGTATTAAACTCTTCAAGGGTTCTTTGTAACCGAGCTACTTAGTGAATTTCCGAGGTGAATCTCGGCGAGACGTAGTATTACCAAGTTTATGGTAGTATGAACTCGTAAATTGCTTGTGTCTTTCATTAAGTTATAATTCTCATTACAAGTACAAAGATCACAACTATACTAACTTAAACCACAAAGAAACAGAGTAAAAGTTTTCATAAACTGAAAAACAGATTGAAAGGTGGAAGTTTCTTCACATTATAGTTATAAAAATAAGCGTTTAAATGTATTTATAAAAAATAATTCAATATTAAAAAATTGTGCTGCTATCTTATATCTCTATGTTATGTTAGAAAACGTGTATATATATGTGCCATGAGTTGGTTTTTAGGTTATGTATATTGCATGTTTTGAAAAAAAATTCAACAGTTTAATACTTACAAGAAGGGTGTTGAAAATATAAAAATTTTAGGTGGCAATGATGAATTTATTCAACATGTTGAATAGTTTAGTTTTTTTTTAAATGATAAATAAATAAAAAATAGTTAAAAAAAAAAAATGATGCGGAAGAGAAATAATGAGATAGTATCTTAAAAATTGAAAAAGTAGATGTTGAATTACTTTACATTGCACATAGTCTTATAATCAATTGATTTGAAGTTAGTGTCAATGTTTCCACGTGGGGTCAGGATCCAATAAGTCCTAAGGCCATCTCCAATGGAGGTGCTTAAGAGGAATTTTAACAAAAAAAATTAAATAAAAAAGCTTAGCAAAATGCTAAAAAATCTCTACTAAGCACCTCTCCTTCTCTCTCTTTCTCTCTATCTCTTTCTAACTTTCTCTATTTCTTATTTTCTAATTTTAAATTTTATTAATTTTTATATAAAAATATACACTAAGCACCTCCACTCCATTGGAGATGGCCTAATAAGTATTACCAATCCTATGAAAACTAAATGGCTAAAGACATTTCAGTTTGGACTAAAATCGAAGCCCATCAATGAAACATCGTTGTTTCATTCATTTTCTCCAAATATAAAGAAACAGAGTTGAAGACCGTTGGAGAGTCAGTTGGATAATCGGTAATTCATTCTTGGAACTAGATTGAAGATTATCTTGGAGCTCAAAGCGATATGGTGTTAGGTTGGTTGGTTTATTACTGAATCTTATAGATTTGTACCGGTGATTGCTGAAATCGACTAAGTGCCGCATTTTGTAAACTCTGTTTCAGTTCATTATTAGTGAAGTTTTCTCGGAATCAGTTACGGCATGACGTAGGCCACCGTCGATTTGACGATGATAAGTTGAACACGTATAAATCTCGGTGTTCTTTAATTTCTTGGTCAATCAGTTGTCAAATTTGCGCATAAATTCAGCTAAAATCCGATTCCGTTTATCAACCAATTGGTGGTATTTTAGTACAGATTCAAAGTATATAGACTCCGGTGTGAGATGAATGAACCAAAATAATCATTATTTCAAAATCTATGTTGAAATAAACATATATGAGAGCATGAATTACTTTACTCCTGACCAATTTAAAATCCATGTTTTAACTTTCTTAGAAATCTGATTATCCGATTCCAATCCATTAATTTCTCATAGAATTCATTTTCAATATATTCATAATAACATATTTATTTAACAAAAAAAAATGATAATATATTTATAACATGTAGTTTAATTCGTTGAAAATCTTTTCCTTTATTTAATTAAAAAGAGAAACATTTATAATAATTTGGTGATTTATGAGAAATCAGCTATTTAACTTTTTTTTAATCTATTTGGGTAAATTAAACCTAATCTATTGACATATCAACAAAAAAAATTCCACTTTAAAATACGCAAAAATAAACTTGACTTTTTGAATAAAATAGAAAAAAAGCCCTACAAATTTGTTCGGTTAAAATCTCAAACAACCGTTAAATAAATGGAACGACGTGTTTTGAAATTTATTTTAAATTTTTCTCTTCTGTCGCTTTCATTTTTTCTCTCATCCACTTTTATCCTCACAAATTTTACCCTATTTTATCTTCTTCTCTCCTTCTTTCTCTTGTTATTTTGAGTTCTTCTTCCTCCCATTCATGTAATTGAACATAAAACACACAAATTTTGTCAATGTTTTATCCATCTCCATCCCATTTTTCTCCTTTGATAAAAGAAAAACTCAAATTGAAATCTAGTCAAATCTGGATAAGAAATATATCCAACACACCTAAATTTATATAAAATCAACGGTTACTTAGAAATTTACCTAGATTTTCAAATTTCTTTCTGGTTTATGTAGGTGGCAATGGTTTAGTGAATAAAATTTCTTCATTTTATCAATGATTACAGTGTCGGTTTAGATAGGAGGATGTTAGGTGAGATCGCCCTGGTCCCATCAAATATAAGGGTCTAGATATTTTTTATGTTTTTAAATTAAAAAAAAAATCAAATCTAAGGCTATGTATAATGAGGCTGTTTAATTTTGTTTTCAACTGTTCAATAAAGACAATGGATGTGTTGAATTATAAAAAAATCTGACGTGAAATGAATCATGTTGAAAGGATTCAAAAAAAGACATCCATGTCACTATTTCTTTTAGTTTTTATTTTTCATTTTATTATACACATGTCAAGATCTTATTTGTTGGTTATATTTTATAGATTTTTGTTTCACCTTATCTATTACCGATCAATTATTATCCAAAAATCTATTTAAAAAAAAATATATTTATACAAAAATTCATAACTTTTTTAAACTCTATATATAGAAACTTGGTTTATTTCATTTGGACACATAAAAAAATAATTTCCACCATATTTTTCTTATTATTTTCTTATAAACTTTAGTTTATATTCTTAATATTTTTTTTGTGAAATGAATTCTAACAATAATCCAACGCAAAATTCTATTAAATTTCCTTTTCCATATCTAATTCCCAACAATAATCCTACACAAAATTCGAGTAATCCGCTATTTCTCTATCCAAATCCCAACAATTATCAATTTCAAAATACATCTTTCAACCAATCCCAATAATATGAATATAAAATAAAAATAGTGGGGGTAGGATGTTGAATTTTATTAAACAAAACTATTGTAGTATTAAAAAAATTAAAGAGTGTTGAATGATTAGGTGGAAGAGAGAAAATAATATGGAAAAAATAAAGATGATGTGGAGTAAAAATTAGTGTGTTAAATAGTTTTACCATTGTACATAGTCTAAGGTTAAAAAGAAATTCAAGCGTTAGAAAAAAAAATTCAAATCGAGGAAAAAAAAATCAAATAACCTACTTTCTTTCTTCTTAGTTACGAATATGGCTTGTTTTCATGCTGGGTATGATTTAGTTATTTTGTGCATAGAAAAAATGTATTGGAGAACATTGGTACTAAAAGTATGATTCATGATTTTACAACAAGTAAACCTCGTAAAAATTGGGTTTCGTAATTGTTTATATTTTTCAGGAATGATTATTGATTTATGTTTTTTTAGATTATTTTTTTTTGCTCCGAAACACATATAATGCTCAAGTCGACACTGAATGGTTACCATATTAAACACGTCGTTTCATTTATTTATGTCGTTTAAGGTTTTAACACAACAAACTTATAGGTTTTTTTGCTAGTTATTCTGAAGGTCAGGTTAGTTCTTACACATTTTAAAGTTGAGGTTTTTTTGTCGATTCGTCAATAGATTAATTTTTTTTTTTTGCAATTTATCCGATCTATTTTGACAAACTGTGCCCCAAAATTTCCTGAATTGCATTACATAACAAAAAAAAACATAATAATATCGAAAATCAATGGTTATTAATTAATTACAAATCAGAAGTGAATCTTTGTACTCAACTCAACTCTTCCGAAATCTGTCAATCGTTGTCTTCTGTCTTCTTCAAACCAAATATCACAGCTCCAAAACAACAACTACACATCCAATACAAAATATATTAAAAAAAAATCAATTTAAAACAAAAAAATATAAACAAACATTTTCTTACATTCAGAATCAGTAGTGATCCAGTTAGCTTTCCTTGTCCGGCATTGTTGCGGAGGCGTAAGACCCAAGGAAACAAGAGTTATATGATCATTAGATGAAAAACTTGTATTACTACTTTCACTTTCCGATCTAAAACTCATTTTTGCAGATTCATTTCTGCTTTTTACTTCTTCTTTCATCTCTCTCATCATCTTTAACTTTCGTTTCTTTATCAACTCCATTATCTGCAATTACTTCTTTTATCAACAACAAATCTAGAAAAAAGAAACAAGAAGACAAAAGCAAGATCGACCTTGAAAATACCGACACCTTAAACAATTTTATAAATGAAACCGATATTTCATATAAAGAAAATATTTTTTTTATATAAATAAAATATATGATTTGGAGAACTCTATAATTTAAAATTCTGAAGCGAATGTCTCATCAATAACAATCTAGAAAAAATCATAAGACAAAAGCAAGACCGACCCTCAAAATACCGACATCCAAAACAAATTTATAAATGAATACCGATATTTCATATATAGAAAATATTTTTTTTTTAAATTCCGAAGCGAATGTCTCATCAACAACAATCTAAAAAAACTGTAAGACAAAAGCAAGACCAACCGTGAAAATACAACACCTAAAACAAAATTTTAAATGAAAAAACCGATATCTCATATAATGAAAATATTTTTGTATATAAATAAATATCTGATTTGGAGAACTCTATATTTTAAAATTCTGAAGTGAATGTCTCATCAACAACAATCTAGAAAAAAACCATAAGACAAAAGCAAGACCGATCCTGAAAATACCGACACCTAAAACAAATTTTTAAATAAAAACCGATATTTCATATAAAAAATATCTTTTTTATATAAATAAATATATGATTTGGAGAACTCTATAGTTTAAAAATCCGAAGCGAATGTATCATCAGATTGCCCCAAGTACCGGCCCTAGACAAGAGAAGAAATGAAAACAAACCTTAGGGGTAAAGAATGTAAGAGTCTTGTCGGATTTTGTAGCTGCAGCCCATCTTATGAGTTCCTTCATCTTTAAAAGTGTAGCTTTAGCTTTGCTTTGCTCTTTATTGCTACTTTCATCATACTTTTTCTCATCTACTAAAACTTTAATAGCTTTTCTTAGATCAAATCTCCTTGATGTCACTTCTTCTTTTTCTTCTTGTGATATCATCTTAGCCATGGAGTAAAACAAATACTCTTCCTACCTTCTTCTCTCTCTCCTGCAAGCTCTAAATCTCCTCAAAAGTTAGTAGATATCTCTCTCTTTTATTACATTCATTGAAAGGTTATGTTGTAACACGTGTTAAAAAAAACCTAAAGAATAACTCATACTCCTTGTATTTAACTCATATTATTAGTAATTTCTGATGGGTGATTCTAATATGCCATTTCGAGATGATGACTCTCAAGTTCATTCATTTCGAACCGAATCCTATATTTTTTTTTATCAGTACCATGTCAAGAGAAAATGCATAACATTGCAAGAAAACACGCATAAAACCACTACAAAACCACAATACTATCTTCTAAAAAATAAGTAGTGATCTCTCTTTGATCACAACCATATAATAAATAATGTAAATATTTTAATTTTGTAATCATGATAAATTATGAAAATACTTGAAAAACAATTAATCAATATATATTTTCTAATTTCTATGATTACAATAATATATTTACTAATATAATTAAGATATCTATAATGTAATGCTAGATTAGTCACTTACTTATTAGAGTAATGGTGGTAAGTTCATGATGATGAGTAGAATTGATGGAGCAAGATCACTCTCATCTCTCTCGTTCTAATGTTAATTTGGAGAGTCATTGAAAACTGTGGTCAAACCTCAAAACATAGAACCCACAAGTTTTATCATTTATAAATATGGTTCTAACTAATCATAATCATGTGCCATATAACACATGTGAAGTGATGGGACTTGAGAGTATATTATAATATTATGCATGTGGGGATGAGTAATCTCCATGTTCTGCCACAAGTGTTAATATTCGGAAGTGTTGAGATCTGGTTGGTCAAAAGGGGCAGCTCTCTTACACATCTGTCCCAACAGATTTTTTTTTGTGATAATGAGAGTTTTGGATCTGAAGAGGAAGACAAGAGACGACTTTGGAAGGTAATAAACAATAGAAGTATTTAAATATATCTAAACTCACAACATGGCAATACATTTAGCGGCGGTATTAAAATAGTTTACCTCTAAAAAGCTATTTAATTAATTTTTATATTCATTTTTAGTATTCTCTATATATTATTTAACAAGCGAAATTGAGAATAATTTTTTGTTTTGTAAGAAATTAATTTTATAAATAATTAATAAAATTAAAAAATTAATAAAATTTTGGACTAGAACAAGATAGATTAGTTGTAAGTATTTTTTCTCTAATTCTAGAAGATATTCGGGTTTGAGTATACTAAGTAACAAATGACTGCATTTAATTTGTATTTCAGCTAATGAAACCGGTTTGTGATCCATATGACAAAAAAAAACTGGATTGTATTTATATTAAATATTCATGGGGAATTATACAAAATGCGCTAATTCAAGTCTAATTTGCAAATTTACCCTTTGTGTGACGGTATACCAATTATACCATTGAGTCTATTGTTATGGTATTTTTGCAAAAAATGCTTGAATGAGTACATTTTTAAAAATCAAGTCTGCAAAATACCCTAATTCAATACGCTTTTGCAAATTTGTCCTAAAGTGTGAGGGTATACCACTTATACCATTAGGTCTAATGTTAGGACATTTTTGCAAAAAATGCTTGAATTAGGGTATTTTTGCAAAAAAAAACTTGAATTAGGGTATCTTTGCAAATCCTCCAATATTTATATTATAATTAATCATGACCATCTCACTAAATCTTATATATTTATTGAATCATTACTATCTTACAAAATCATATATATTTGAATATATTAACACATATGTACTGTAAATCCTTTGATACAATCGATCAATCTAGTGAGCAATTGTATCTGTTTCTTTAACCTTTCTGAACTTGAAAGCAAGAAGAAGAGATTGAAGTTGAGAAAGAAAGAACACGAGACGATTTTACGTGTTCAACACCAATCGGAAAGATTGATGCCTACGTTACGCCGGAATAGATTCCGGAATCCACTATCACCGAACTGAAGTTCTTTGAGCTCAATCTTGAGCAATTACAATCAAATTGAAACTTCGAAATGAAAACAGAGAGATGTAAACCGACGAATCCGAGTCGTAATGGCACCTGATCTCTTCAACGTACCACGATCTTCAGACGACGAATTGGAGCTGAGATTCGTCGTTTCCTTTGCAAATCGAAGCTTGAAGATGAAGATCCAAAACTTAACGGAATTCAACTAACTCACTTGATCCAACGGCTTTGACGTTTTAAACAGCTTCAATAACGAAAACGACGACGTTTTCATTATCTCTATGGGCTTCGATTTTAAACCCATAGACTTGAGCCCATTTCGAAAAAACTCCACCAATGGCTTAAGTCTTCACACATCAACTTCTCTATTTCAATCCTCTGTTTTGGCTGAAAAATGTCAGCTTCTAACCGATCCTGTGATAGCAATTCCTCGACCTATCCCGGAAATAATGATTTCTTTCTTTTAATCTGTAGTGACACCAAGCTCACTGAGAGCTTCTGTCATTTTGTTTATTGGAATAATTTTGGTAAAAATGTTAGCTGGATTTACCAAAGTGCAAATCTTTTGAACTTTGATGTTCCCTTCTTCAATCTTGTCTCCGATGTAGTGGAGTTTTACATCAATGTGTTTTGTTCTCTCATGATGCACATTGTTCTTAGATAAGTCAATTGCACTTTGAGAGTCACAAGAATAAACCTTTTAGCCATGTTGCTTTTTTAATGGATTCAGTAAGTGAGATGTACTCAGACTCATTGGTAGATAGAGCTATAACTCTCTGCAATCTAGACTTCCAGCATATAGTTGAACCACCTAACGTGAAGACAAAACGAGTTATTGACCTTCTATCAAGATCAGATGCAAAATCTGCATCACAATATCCAGTTAACTCCATTTTAGCCTTCTTTTTGAACTCAAGTTTAAAACCTGCAGTTCCTTTGAGATAACGCAGAATCCACTTCACTCCTAACCAATGTTCTCTGATTGGATTAGCCATGTACCTACTGACAACACCTTGAGCATATGCAATGTCAGGACGTGTCCCAATCATAGCATACATTATGCTGCCTACTGCATTTGCATAAGGAACCTGTTTCATCTCCATAGCTTGCTCCTGTATTTCAGTTTCAGTACCAGCTTTAAACTTGAAATGAGATCCAAGAGGTGTATAGACTGGTTTTGCCTATTCTAGATGGAACACTTTCAAAACCTTTTCTATATATCCTTGCTGAGATAGTTCCATAGTATGTAGATTTCTGTTTCTGCTAATCTCCATGGTTAAGATCTTCTTTGCTGAACCAAGATCCTTCATATCAAACGACTCATTCAGCTGTTGTTTTAGCAGATTAATGTTCGTTTTGCTCTTTGATGCAATGAGCATATCGTCCACATACAGTAACAAGTATATAAAAGCACCACCAGTCCCCTTTTCACATATACACAGCTATCAAATTCACTTCTTTTGAATCTGATACCTTGCATAAAGCTATGGAACTTTTGATTCCACTTCCTGGGACTTTGTTTTAAACCATATAAGGATCTCTTGAGTAAACATACCTGGTTCTCTTTGCCTTTTATCATGAAACCTTGAGGTTGTTTCATATAAATTGTTTCATCTAATTCACCATGTAGAAAGGCAGTCTTTACATCTAATTGTTCCAATTCCATATCCTCCTAAACTATAATCTTCAGTAGAATCCGGATAGAAACATGTTTAACTATTGATGCAAAGATTACATTGAAATCAATACCTTCTCTTTGCTGGAATCCTTGAGCAACCAATCTGGCTTTGAATCTTGGCTTCTCAACTCCTGGTATGCCTGGTTTTCTCTTGAAAATCCATCTGCATCCTATCACTTTAGCCTTTTCTCGAGGATCAACAAGCTGCCAAGTTTGATTCTTGCTTAATGATTTAATCTCATCACACATAGCCTCCAACCAATCTAATTAGTTATCATCTCTGGTAGCTTCTTGATAATCATATGGTTCTGAAACATCACCATCTTCAGTTGCCATATACACATGCTCAATGAATTGATTTTCCCTGAAACGCAGAGGTCTCTGAATATCTCTTCTTAATTTTTCCCTTGCAAGTTGGTAATCCTGCAGACTTGGAGCATCTTGAGTATCATCCACTATAGTATCATTTGCTGCTTGATCATTAGTGTCTGATTCTCCCAAATCAGTTATCTCTATGTTATCGTCTACCTCCTTAAACTTATCCAGTTCAATCTCCACCCACCGTGTGTTATCAGTGGTAGACTCTTAACCAGAACTGGAGCTCATTTCAACCTTGTAAATGTGATCTTCTCTGAAAATTACATTTCTGCTGATGGTACATTTCTTCTCATCAATTAACCAGATTCTGTATCCTTTAACATCTGTTGGATAACCAAGAAAAACACTTTTTTTTGCTCTTGGATTTAACTTCCCTTCATCACCATGTATATAAGCAATACAACCAAATCTCTTTAATTGTGAGTAATCAACCTTAGTCTTGTACCAAATCTCATCTGGAACTTCAAAATCCACTGCTGAAGATGGTGATTTGTTGATCAAATACACTACAGTTGAAGCAGCCTCAGCCCAAACAACTTTTGATAATCCAGATTCACTCAACATACTTCTAACCTTGTTCATTATGGTTCTATCCATCGTGTCAGCTACTCCATTCTGTTGGGGAGTATAAGCTACTGTCTTGTGCCTAAGAATACCATTCTCTGTGCACATCTGATCAAATTGAGCATTGCAGAATTCAAGTCCATTATCTGTTCTCATCTTCTTTATCTTCCTATCAGTCTGGTTTTCTTCCATCAACCTCTAGTCATTGAATTTTATAAATGCCTCATCTTTTCCCTTCAAGAAATAGATCCAGACCTTCCTGCTATAATCATTAATTATGCTTACAAAATACTAACAGTTACCTAGTGATTTTGGAACATAAGAAGACCCCCAAACATCAGTATGAACATACTGCAATTGCTCCTTAGACGTGTGTTTACCTGCATCAAATCTCAGCCTGTGTGGTTTACCCAAAACAAAATCCTCACAAAATTCTATCTTAGCTGATTTTCTACAGTGTAGTAAATCCTTTTCAGTCAAAATATCGAGACCTCTCTGGTTTATATGACCAAGCTTGCTGTGCCATAGATGTATATCATCTATTTCAGCTGAATTACAGAGCTTATCCAGTCCTGAAAAGTCACGTAATTCATCCAGAAAGTATAGAGTATCAAACCTGGTACCTTTTAATATTACTCTATTGTTTCTGCATATTTTTATGGTTCCATTTTCAGATGTATAGGAGCACCCTTGAACATCTAAAGTACCTAAAGAGATCAAGTTTCTTCTCATATCAGGTATGAACCTTACCTTGCTCAGTATCACTTCTGATCCATCAACATTAGTAATCTTGACAAAACCAATTCCCTTAATTTCAGAGAAAGTATCATTTGCCATTCTTACTGTACCAGTTGCAGTATCATCAAACTCAGTAAACCAATCCTTAATCCAACACATATGATAGGAGAAGCCTGAGTCTATGATCCATTTGAATTCCAATTCACTTCCTGGCACATTTAGTACTTCATTAACATAAAGAAGCTCCACCTTCTTTTTCACTGTTATTAACCTGTGCTACTATACCCTTTTGCAAACTCTTATCTTTCTTGGGATCATACTTGGGACATTGCAGCTTGTAATGCTCAAGGTCTCCACATATCCAGCATCTAGGTTTGTTCTTTCCTTTCTTCTTCTTTGATTTACCATTTGTTTTACCTTCAGATTTAGCTCCCTTTGTTTCTTGTTTCCCCTTAACATAGAAACCTTCTGCAACATTCTTTGCAGCTTTGTTCTGAGTTGTTGTAACATTCTCCTTTGAGTAGATCGCTGTTGTAACATCCTCTAACGTAAGAGAGGTCTTTCCATATCTCAAAGTCTCTTTTAAGATATTATACGTTTGAGGCAGTGACATTAGCAACCTAATAGCTTGATCATGTTCTGATATCTTCACATCAGCATTCTCAAGATCTTGAATGATCTTGAGAAACTCATCTACATTCTTTTCCACTGTTAAGCTAGGAGACATAAAGTATTCATAATACCTTTGTTGCATCAACATCAGATTTGATAAGGACTTGGAGCTGAACAAATCATCTAGAACCTTCAACATACTAACTGCAGTCTTCTCTTTAATCACCTTTCTTAGCACATTATCTGAAAGATTCAAGATTATTGTGTTTCTAACCTTCATTAGCTTTTCCTTTAACAGTCTCGGTTTGATCTTCTCTTCTTCTTCATCATCTTCTTCAAGATCTTTATCCTTTTCATCACATAAATCCTTGCTAATAACATCATACAAGCCCAGTATTTGCAGATGTGCTATTAACTTTTCTTTCCACATCATATAATCTCCTATACCATTGACCTTCTCAAATTCAACTTTAGCGGATGTCATCTTCAAGATTACTAACTGTGAAAGAATTCCTTATGATCTTGATCTTGATCTCTCTTTAGCCGTAGCTCTGATACAATCGATCAATCTAGTGAGCAATTGTATATGTTTCTTTAACCTTTCTGAACTTGAAAGCAAGAAGAAGAGATTGAAGTTGAGAAAGAAAGAACACGAGACGATTTTACGTGTTCA
>KE151667.1:6536-28805 GCA_000411095.1 Aethionema arabicum
GATGTGAATAAGAAGTTAAAGGATTGTGATATGTGACTATAGGTTTTTACCAATTATGTTAAATAGAAATTGTAATTTTTGTAACTGTAATTTTATTCTAAATCATAATATTGAGTAGTTTTTTTTTTGTTTTACGTAAATATAAGTGAGTAGTTTAATCAGAGCCAGTCTTAGGCCGTTTGGCCGTTTCTGTCCCCTAATTATATTGGTCCTCGAATTATATATGATTGAGACAAGTTAGAGCATAAATGTGTACGTTCTATCAAATTATTCATGGCATTTTGCAATTTGCATACTCTAAATAAAGTGGAAAACACTTAGTGCTCACGTCGCTATTAAACTCTATTTCCTGTTTATGTACTTAAGTTTTGACATGAAAACTATTCACAAGAACACAAGAACACGACAGATGAACCAAAATAATTTAAAGATATAAAATTAATCTCACAAGAACCAAACAATTATTCATTAAAAGTACAAGATTTATATGATCTATCAATATAATATAATAAGTAAGGATTTAGTTTGGGTTTTTTTAGGATACTAAATTTAAATTTATCACTAAATATAAAAAACATGATTTTAAAAAAAGCAAGAACAAAGTAACTAAACATACTAATGTCCGTCGTTATCAAAGGTCTTAATCGAAAATAAAAAGATGTTTTGGTTTTTTTTAGTCACCGATTAATTTGTGAAAAATATGATGTTGACAACGAACCGCTTCTAGTTCCATAAACAATTTTAATTGAAATTAATATAAAAATATATTCAAATTTTTTGTATTAAACATAAACAAAAAAATGAATTTGGGCCTTAAACGATCGTCTACTCCGCCTATGCTATAAAGCGCCCTGGTGGATCGATCATAATATAACCTATGTATTAATCAATATGTTAACTACCTAAACCTACTAAATTTTCATTTGAAAAACTGATAATCATCAAACTTTAGATCATCTTTAATGGTTTTATTCAAATTTTTCTTCAAAATACGAAAATTTTCAAATATGAAGAAAAAAATGAAAAAAAAAATTATTTCTAATAATAATCGTCGTTTTTGTCCTAAAAATTTCACTCTTCAAATTTGAAAAAATATAGAGAATTACTATTGGTTTATGATTAAACCAGGTGAAAAGCTTAAGCTGCTTTTACATTATAAATGACTTAAATGCTACATATCTCGAATTTAATTATCTTATAATTAAACTAATTTAAAAACCTAAATTAATTTTTTTTTGCATGTGCACTGTAAGTAAAAGAATAAGGTCAGCATCACTCATCCCAGAAGAAAATACTCCAAAACCAAAAATAACAAAATATGAATAAATCTTTGTTTATCACATTACAATCTCTTCTAATTGATCCCTGTCAATGCCTTCGTTAAATCTTTGTTACTTAAAAGATTTCTCTTAAGTATCAAAATATATTCTATAAAATTTGATATATACTACTTCAAGATAATTTCAAAAAAAAGAAAAAAATGTGACATATAACTCAATTTAATATAAGCTGCATCCTTACAAAATTCAAGCATCATTTATGGCTCTATCTTGATCAAGCAAGTGACATGAAAGAATATATAATCATATCCTATAATAGATTACATCCACATACCCGCTGGTTCTTGGTTCTTGATCTTGTTTCTTGATCCTAGTATCTAAATCACCAAATCTCTCTCTCTCTCTCTCTCTCTCTCTCTCTCTCTCTCTTCAGTAACAAGATGGTGGCTGGAGAGGCATGAGAAGCCATTATTGAGGTCCCATTGAGCTACGAGTCTTTATAATTCTTGGTCGAGAGAACATACTAAACAAGCCTGAACTTGTTGCCGATGAACCGTTTCCCATGCCTTCCCTAGACTGTGTTCCGTTCGAAGATGTGTCGCGGCTGCTGGGGCTTTCGTTTATGTCCTAAGATCCCAAGTTTATACAAGATTAGCTTTTGAAACACATTAGGGTCTGTTCGTTTGTGTCACTGGCGCTAGGCGACAGCGAGGGCAACGGTAATGTTGTTCGTTTAGCCACTGGCAACGAGTGATGAGCGACAAAATCTTGTTCGTTTAATTGTCACCGGTTCAGTGATGTGTTTCAGTGACAAGCGATTTAAAAACCAAATTGCTAAATTTTTTAGCGTTTGGATTTTTAATCACCAAGACTTGTTGCCGAACATGTAAACGAGTTTTGGCAACAGGTCTCCGCAATATGTTGCTGAACCAGCAACAACAAAACACAAATTTTCGTTGCGGTCGCTCGATGCTGTCTTTGAGATAAGCAAACGAACATACCCTGAATGATTGACAATTGGTGAAAGAGAAGAGGAAAAGAATTTTTACCTTCAAACCAGACATGGATTGAGTGTGGTGAAGTGAACCACGTGACTGTCCAGAGGACATATATGTCAATATTCAGTAAAACGATGTTTTAAGTATTAAATCGTGAAACTCGAGTTTGGAAAAGAACAAACCTGTTGAGCTCCATTAGGAGTTGAAGGCACCTGAGATTCAGAGAAAGGAACAGGAGGCAAAGACAAAGTCTGCAAAATACCAAAACACCAGAGCAAGATAAGCAAACAGAGCAGATCAAAATCGGTAACATTTTAAATACATTTTGAGAGCAGGTAAGGGATTTGGCAATTTACCCTTGACGATGGTGTCATAGGAGCTGCCTCAAGAGCTGGTATTGATGAAGTAGACGGCAAAGCCTAAACATAAAAGAGACACGGTGAGTAAAACGAGAATGTTGTACAGTTACTTCACTAAATTGTACTGCACAATACAGAAGACTCATCATGCCTGATTTAATTCTTGGATTCTTATATTCTCCCGACACTGAGCATGTAAAGCACCAACTCCTTTAAGGGTAATATCCTACATTAATGGTCAAGACATTCAAATTCAGTTAATATTACGCTTTGTGGCAAAAAATCTACATTTACATCAAAGCAAATGTCACCTGATTTCCTTCAATGCGGTAGACTTTGATTGCCTGAGAAATTAGGAAGATCACAAGATCGTCTTTATTTTACTTTTAGGGAGAACAAGTTAGTGAATATAGATGCAATTACTATATTTGCTCACCAGATTTTCAACAGCATCAAGCGCAGACCTGACATTGTCCTCCATTTTTGATGTACCATCCCGTAGTTCAATTACCTTCAAACATATTATTTATATATTAACAAGAAAAACATCTAGAATAATCTGAAAGGACAACACAGAATCTTGATCAAACATACCTCTCGTCCTGTTTCTTGAATAATCTCTGTATTAGCATCTAAATTATGACCCATCTTGTCAATTTTTGAAGTCAACTCCCGTCTTGTAGTCTGTTTTATGAATTGTAAACCAAAATAAGATGAAACAAAAAAAAATACAATGTTCTGCAATTGAAGAGGAAAGTTGTACTATATCTAGTGGATATATTAGAGCACGGAAATAATGAAAACTAGAGTTTGGGTAGGATCTAAACTGGTGGGCTCCTATTATATGGTTCACTAAATGATTACACCATAGAAAAATATCGATCAACAAGACCCTAAACAAATCTAGGATGCGTCAACTCTTTCTTCCCCAACTTCCTTTTACTAATTAGCTCTTTAACTAAGTAAGTCAATGATTTTGCTGAGCTGTTGACACAGCTGCACTCTATTATAAACTGCCTAGGCTAATTACAATGCTCATGCACCAGACTAAGACAAGCACTTATCAAGTTCAGTGCTCTGAGCCGAAAATTAGTGAGCCATTGAAGTTATTGAGAGTTCTAGAGGGAGTTAAGAACTTACCGAGAGCGATGAGTAAAACCCATCAATCTGGCTGCCAACATTATTGCATGCATCTGATAAGCTGCGTCTTGTAGCAAACATAAAATCTGGAAGTTTCCACCCCTGGTAATGTTCTAGAAGATATCAATGCCCAGCGTTGTCAACAAAAAAAATAACAAAAACTACGCAAGCTTAATAACCAGACTAAATGAACAGGCAAGGAGAATCAACTGGAAACGTATTGCCCAAATCCAAATCCAAAATCTTGACTAGTCAATAGCAATTCAAATGAACAAAAGCTATTCTAAGTAGATAAGGTATGGTGATTCATTACCTTCCACCAGACATATCCGTATCCTATCACCCCAATGATGATGATCAAACCATACTTTCTACCACCTGTGGATTAAAGGAAGTAGAATATGATCAAACCATATTCTCTTTCGAGTTTTGATTGGCAGTAAACAAAGAATGATGTCTCTATAATGAAAAATCCTTGCTAAGGCTGGGATGAAAACGCCAAACAGAACATAAGTTATCTTGTTCGATCCGTAAATAGTAGCAAAAGAAATAGAAAAAAAGACATGAATGAGGATTTCAAAATCTTAGCCAGAAGCTGAAGAATAAAACTAGATACTACAGCAGGATAAAAGTGTCATGTTTCATCAGTAAAATAAAACACAACACGAATAGCCGAACCATCTCCATCCTTTATCACACACATTTTTAATGCTGAAAATTTTAGCAGTAGAGGAATGAAAGATCTTAATCTGTAAAAAAACCTGATCCCGCTGTCGTAACAATGGTGATAGATCTGTTTGGTGACAGCGACTCCAATTCCTTCCTAAGACTGTTTACCTATAATAAAAATGGAACTCAGCAAGTAAAACACTGTTTTTAATGATCATCGTAAGTGTGGCTATTACTTCACAAGAAATCAAATCAAAGTCTCTTAGTCAGCTCTATATAATAGCTTAAACTCTCAAATATGTAGACTAATATCAAACTAACCTGAGCCAAAAGTGTATCATTGCGAGGCTTGCTAGCTGACTTGGTAGGCTCGCCTGATTTCAGTTGGCTAAATACCATCTATCAAGAAAACTAAACAGTTACCAAAATTTTTCTTAAAAGCATCATACACATGGAGTTGCAAGCTTTGCATCACACATCTAGTTGTATTAAACAGAAAAAAAAACTCTTTATTATTCCTGAAAGATCGTAGGAAGTACAACATCAAAATTTGAATACCTTTAAAGCACCTGACGCTAAACTCGATAGATCTACCATGCCTCCTTCTTTAGCAAGCATTGAACCGACAACACCTGTTGTAAAATCCGAAGAACAATAAAAATCTGTAAACTAGATGAAAATTAAGCATGTGAATGCATTCATAAAGAAATTAACATCAAATTCTCCTCCCTCATCCAATTTTCAGAGAGCTAAAAGTAAAAGATGCTACCCTAGCATTAAGAGTGTATATAAGCAACTAAACTCATCCCTGCAAGTGATTCTATATCTCCAAATTTCAGATGATTCAGCCTAAGATATAGTCAGAATTCAATATGCCACAGATGAAAACCAACCCAATCAATCAGCACACTGAATGATCAATATCCTTTAAATTCGAGCTGAGGAGTAGTCCAAGGGTTTATCAAAAACCCTAATTACTCACCCTCGGTAATACAATAACCCCATAGACGAGCCCAATCAAGAGCAAAGGATAATCCGAAGACCTAATAAAACAATCTAAGTTACTAATAGATAATAACCACTACGAATGTACGAACCTGCTCCGATGAGAATGGTAAGCTTCCCGAGGGAAAGAGCCATGTCAAGAGATGAAGACTCTACCCCGCGAATTCGTGCGGCGAGTGATTAAAACGGAAAAGAAAGCTGCGAAGGCAGATCGAAGAGAGAATTTGGGAGATGAGCAGCGGTAAGAGATCAAGTAGATAAACGCACTCTTACGACGGCGACCGTGAGGCTGGTAAGGCAGAGAAGAAGAAGAAGAAGAGGGGCGCAATTAATTTGTTCGTTGTTTGGAAGACCCAAGTGTCTTCCTCATGAGTCCTCACTGCTTAACCAAAGTGATTTTAAAATCGAAACTAACTAAACCGAATTAAATCGAATTAAATCAACAAATAAAACCAAACCGAATTGAAGAAAAAATTAGGTTTATGTTCGCGCCTTCGCGGGAGAGTTTAGACCGACTCTACCAAAACAGTAAAAACTAAAAAGCCACAGAATCGACTTTAAATATATAAATCTAGGAAAAGATCCCAATAGATCAAAACCGGACTCAAATATATAGGGAGTTATTTTTTTCATATATACGGGATTTAGTTATTTTGATTGAATAATACCCAAAATCTTATTTTTTTTTAAGAAACATAGAGTAGCCCATTAGTCAATCTTGGTCTCATTAATCGACGTGGGATTCTAACACGCTCCCTCAAAATGATGGCTCTTAGGACATCTCCAATGGTCCTCTATTTTGAGGGAAAACACTAAAAAATAGGGGGAATTCACTCCAATGGTCCACTAAAATGAGGGAAAAAATAAGAGAAGTGAATAGTACACCTTAAATTTGAGGGGATACTATTCACTTCTCCTATTTCTTATCTAAGTGTATTTGTCACATCAAACTATTATATATTTTTATTTTATATTAAAAATACATAGGATATTGTATTTTTATAAAGAAAATAGGGAGAACTATTGGAGCAAAACACTCCCCTATTTTAAGACCATTGGAGATGGTCTTATGCACATACATCTCGAACCGAATCCCCGCAATTTTTGGATCGGTCAACCGAATCCCCACAATTTTTGGATCGGTCAGGCCCATCGCGGGCCGGGCTCTGATACCATGTAAGAAACATGAGGTTCCAACTCAAAACCAATTAGCAATGAGTGGAGTAATCCATGATCTTATATATTAGTCAATCTTGGTTCCATTAGTCGATGTGGGATTCCAACATATTTGGTAAAATATACCCACAATCTTATAATTCAAATAATTATTTGTTATATATAAAACATTTTTTTTATCACTTATGCTTTCTTCTTTTGTTTTTTGTATGGAAAATTCAAATTCCCTCACATGCATTTTCCTTTTATTTTTCCACTTGCATTTTTCCCACCCCAGCAGGTAAAAGTCTGGACGGCAATTAAGGCAGATAAAGGTCGCATCCCAAAAAATTCGAACTCGTGATAGTAGGCACCTCAGCCGAGGTTCCTTTACCATAAGAACTAGAGAACTCTGGTTCATTATGCATTTTCCTTTTTGTTATGATATGATATAATATATATATATATATATATGTAATACGACCCCCAAAAAATACAAAACTAACAAAAAAAAAATATACCTAATTATTTTTTCCCTCAAAAAATAATTTTATCCACTAAATTTTAAATGTTTTTATCTAATTTGATTTTCTATTTCTAAATTTTTTCTTTTAATTTTTTTTCGAGTTTCATTAGTTATAACAAAAATTAAATACAGAAATTAGATATATTACTGTAAAATTACAAAATAAAAACCACTAAACTAACTTGTTCCAAATAATTTTTTTTTTTAATTATGATATCAAAATCTAATTTTCAACACCCAACAATATTAATTTATATTTAACTAATAAAACTGGTTTGTCTACTAAAAAATCAATTATAAAGTACATCGAACTAATGAAACTGACATTTTGCCATGATTTATCTCTATTTTTGTTTATTACCAACATCAAAACAAATACTACATTTGCAGCTCTACCCATCCTCGTAGAACAAAGGCTTCTTTATATTAACTTAATCGAAAAAAATATCATCAACAAGATGATGATTAATGTCACACATAACCTAATTAAATATTAGCTTGCATCCCTACAAAATTCATGCACCTTTTTATGGCACTATCTTCTTGAAACTATGCAAGAGACTCATAGCATAGCCATGGAAAAGAATCTATTCAAACCCTCTAATAGATACACATATCATCTCTTGTTTCTTCATCCTAATATCTCATCACCAAGCTTGAGAAGCCATTATTGTGGTCCGATTGAGCTACGAGTCTTTATAATTCTTGGCCGTGAGAACATACTAAACAGACCTGAACTTGTTGCCGATGAACCGTTACTCATAGCTTCCCCATACTGTGTTCTGTTCGAAGATGTGTCGCGGCTACTAGGGCTTTCGTTTATGTCCTAAGATCCCAAGTTTATACAAGATTAGCTTTTGAAACATATTAAAATGCTTCGAAACTGATGAAGAAGACGAGGAAAGAGAATCTTTTTACCTTCAAACCAGACATGGATTGAGTGTGGTGAAGTGTACCACGTGACTGTCCAGAGGATATATATATGTCAATACTCAGTACATTGATGTTATAAGTATTGAATCGTGAACTCGAGTTTGGAAAAGAACAAACCTGTTGAGCTCCATTAGGAGTTGAAGGTAACTGGGTTTCAGAGAGAGGAACAGGAGGCAAAGACAAAGTCTGCTTATACCAAAACACCAGAGAGAGATATAAGCAAACAGAACAGAGCAAGATCGGTAGCATTCGCAATAACGTAATGAACGTTTGAAATTGATTGTGAGAGGAGGTAAGGGATTTGGTGATTTACCCTTGACGATGGTGTCATAGGAGCTGCCTCCAGAGCTGGTATTGATGAAGTAGACGGCAAAGCCTAAACATAACAGAGACACGAAGAGTTAAACGAGAATGTTATATACAGTTACTTAACTAAATTGTACTGTACAATACAGAAGACTCATCATACCTGGTTTAATTCTTGGATTCTTATGTTCTCCCGACACTGAGCATGTAAAGCACCAACTCCTTTAAGGGTAATATCCTTCATTAATGGTAAAAAACACTCAACTTTAGCTAATATTCTCCAACTGCTACTACGAGAGTTGCATTATCAAAGCAAATGTCACCTGATTTCCTTCAATGCGGTAGACTTTGATGGCCTGACAAGTGAAAGATCACAAGATTATCGTTCTTTGACTCTTAGGGAGAAAAGATCTGGTGAATATATATGAAATTACTGAATTTGCTCACCAGATTTTCAACAGCATCAAGGGCAGATCTAACACTGTCCTCCATTTTTGTTGTACCATCCCGTAATTCGGTCACCTAAACAGTTTTTAAATATTATCATGAAGATATAACTATAATAATCTTGAAGGGTTGATAAAACACTAAACTGATCTAACATACCTCTCGTCCTGTTTCTTGAATAATTTCTGTATTTGCATCTAAACTACGTCCCATCTTGTCAATTTTCGAAGTTAACTCCCGTCTTGTACTCTGTTATGAAATGTAAACCAAAACAAGATGACGTTCTATAATTGAAGGGAAAAGTTGACTATATCTAGTGGATAGTTAAGAATGAAAAAAAAAATGAAAACTAAAGATTGAATAGGATCTAATCCTGTGGACTCCTTTTCTGTGGTTCACTAATGGCTACACCATAAGACAAACTCCGACTAACAAGAGAATCTTTACTCTAGACCCTAAGAGGATCTAAAATACCTCGATTCTTTCTGTCACAACTTCTCTTTGCCAATTAGATCTTAAGCTAACTAAGTCAATGTTTTTGCTGAGCTATAAACGCAACTACAATCCACTACAAACTGTCTAGAATAATTACAGTTCTCGTGCACAAGACTGACACAAGGACTTATTAAGTTCAGTGCTCTGACCAGAAAATTAGTAAGCCATCAAAGTCTTTAAGAAACGAACTTACCGAGAGCGATGAGTAAAAACCATCAATCTGGCTGCCAACGTTATTACATGCATCTGATAAGCTGCGTCTTGTAGCAAACATAAAATCTGGAAGTTTCCAGCCCTGAGAATTTTCCAGAAGAAATCAGTACCAGCAAGTTCTAAGGTAAAACAAGAAACAACAAACAAATTAACCTGGTCAAATGAATTGGCAAAGACAACCAAGTGGAAACGGATTACCAAAATGGAAAGAAATCTTGACTAGTCTATTGCATTTTCAATACGCAAGCAGCGAATTTAAATATCTCTGATATGGTGACAAATTACCTTCCACCACACATATCCGTAGCCTACCACCCCAATGATGATAATCAAACCATACTTTCTACTACCTGTGAAATAAAGGAAATTGCTAACCATTCTCTTTCAAGTAATAAATATGCCGTGCTAAGTCTAGGAAGAAAATGCCACCAAACAGAAAAAAGTAAAGAAATAAATTTTAAGAAAAACACATGAAAGATAATGTCAAAATCTTGACATGAAACTAGTATTACAGATTATATTGAGCATATTTTTAGTTTCCTGACTCATATTAGTATAATAAGACAGAGTACAGTAGTGAAACCATTTTCTATCATTCACCACAAATCATTAAAGTAGAAGATCTGATCAGAGCTGGAATAAAAATACAAGACCTGATCCTGCAGTCGTAACAATAGTGATAGGTCTGTTATTCACCAAAAACGCCAAATCCTCCCTAAGACTGTTAACCTATAATAAAAACAGATCTCAGAACATAAACAGTGTTTTTATGATCATCAAAAGCGTGACTATTGGTTCTAAAAACATCGAAGTCCCTAGTAGCAACTGTATCTCACCAAGCTCTAATAAAAAATACCTTATCCTCACCGATTAAGTCAATAATTTTATACTAACCTGAGCCAAAAGTGTATCATTGCGGGGCTTGCTAGCTGATTTTGTAGACTCCTCTTGTTTCAATTGCCTTAACACCATCTGCAAAGAAAAAATAAACAATTACACAACTTTTCCAAACAGCATCATACATACATGGAATCACCAAACTCTGCACCATACATTTCGTTGTACAACAGAAAAAAAAAAAAACTCTTCCAAATCAAACGACGCTAGAAAGATCGTAGGCTGTACAACATTAAAAATTTGAATACCTTAAAAGCACCAGACACCACATTCGATACATCTGGTAAGCCCCCTTCTTTAGCAAGCACTGAACCGACAAGCCCTAAAGTAGAATCCCAAGAAAAATCAAAATTTTTAAATTAGATGAAAATTCAGTTACAGGTAAAGTAAAATTTGAAGCTTCTCCATGATAGAGAGCTATAAATTCTGCCCTAGCTTACTCTATGCTAATCATTTAGAGGAGATACGCAACTAAAATCCTCTCTACAACAGGTTTTCTATGCACAAAATTCCGATGATTCAAGCTAAGCTATAGTCAGAAATTAACACCAGATACCAAAACCTACCTAGTCACCACAGTTAAATATCAATGGACTTAAAATTCGAACAGATAAAAAAGTCAAAGAATGAGGGGTAATCAAGGAGACAGAATTTTCTACTGAAATCGAATGTTCACAAAATAAAACCCTAATTTCCCACAATCTTAATTCGATAATACACGGAACAAAGAGGAGATTCAAACACCGAATACACTTAATCACTAATAAAGAATAACCCTATGAATACACGAACCTGCACCGATGAGGATGGTCAGCTTCGCAAGAGGAAGACTCATGGCTAGAGACGAAGACTCAACCCCGCGAGCTCGTAGGTAGACCAATCAAAGCGGAAAAAGAAGCCGCATGAGCAGATCGAAGAGAAAATTGAGAACGGAGAGATACAGGCGAGTCAGATGCGTCGAGACAGAGAAAGAGGAGAAACGACGAATTTGTGTTGCTTGGGTTGATTCAACAGTGTTTTCTATTCCTTCGAGTTACTTGAGAAACAAATAATTTTTTTTTTTTTAAGAAACCTCAAAATAAATTTATTTGCATGATTTATAAAATCGAATCGTTTTTAAATGCAATAAAGATTCTTTGGATATCCAAATCTTTAATAAATACAAATTTCAATTTGAGAAAAGAAAGTTTCTATTTTTTATTTTTTGCCTAATTTGTAAATCAATTTACAAAAGATGCTTAAGTTTGAAAGCACTATATATCTTAATTTTAATTAAAATATAAAAAATGAGATTATAATGTACACTAATTTCATTATAACATCAAAATAAAATATAATAATTTTTAAAAAAAAATTAGATATGAGTAAAAAAAGAAGCAACATATACATCATATAATAATTATAAGTTCTAATTTTTCAGATTTTACAAATTTAACTCTAATTTTAAACCATATTGTATATGTTTATTTTTCCATACGTGAAAGTATCCACGCTATTTTTTCATGCCAAAAATATTAATTTACATTTTAAAAATTAATTTAAAATAAACATCTTAATTCAATTTTATTTTTCACCATAATTTATAAGTATTTCAACATTACATCGAAAACCAACATAACACACAACACAACAAGCCATTTGTTTATTTTATCACACGCTGAAAATGATAAGAAACTATTAAATAAGTAACAAATCCAGAACCTGCTTCTCTTCTCTTCTCTTCTCTTGCCTTTTGTCTTCAGTTATAGCTCTAGAACCAAATCTGAACACAAAAAAAAAATTCAAAGTTTCAAACACATAAATTTTCATGAATATTAACTAGGATTTAGTATTCGGATATTCGTTCGATTCTGGTTCGGTACTTTCGTTTTTATGAATATAAGATCTACAACAAGATCCTTAATTAAAAATTTTGGTTCGATTCCAATTCCGATTTTTGGTTTAGATACTTGATAAAAGATTCAAATAAATACCTGGAAAATCGAAAAATTACAAAAAAAACAAAAAAAAAACCCAAAAACAAAAAAAACCGAAAAACCCGAATAAATAAATAAATTATGGTTATTTTTGGATACCAAATGAATTTTGGTGCGGATTCGGTTACTACCCAAAATCCATAGGATATTTTTCGCTGGAACCATAATCGAACCAAACCTCTTTTTTGGTTTGGTTCGGTTCTTCGGTTTTGATTTTTATGCCCAACCCTAATATTAACTATTTTTCATATGATCTTTAAGTCAAATATCACTTACAGTCTTCGTCTGACTTGATCCAAAACTCTCTATTTCCATTAGAGACACTGCTTAGACCAGTTTCTGGATTGATTTGATTCTTGTAACAAAATCTTGTTCCATTTTCTGCAGTAATCAGATTCTGATGTTCACTGTACAACTTCTCTTTAGGAAGTTCCATATGCTTCTTACTTGAATTTGAGCTTTCAGGATGCACCTTCTTATGAAATATATGCAGAATCTGCATTCAATTTCATAACAAAAACATCTGACATTTTTTTTTCAATTGATCATACATAAACTAGACATTAATATTCAAGAAATCACTATACGTTAACCGGGCAGGGACACAGACCTAGCGTCTAGAACGTCTAATCCAAGTCTAGACGGTAAAAAGAAATTTATCCTTTTTTTAGAATAGTTTTAAAACATTATAATGATGCATAATTTTTTTAACTATTTTTTCTTTAATACATAGTCAAATTTAAATACCAACATATAAAAAAAATGTACAACCATCATAAGTTCAAAATAATAAAAATTTAGTAGATTAATCCATAAAAAATTTAAGTTTTTTTTTCGTTTTTTTAAATTAATATTGTTTTGTTTTTATGTAGAATAAATAATTTCAAAACAATATCGTTATAGAATTAAGTAGAAAAAAAAAACATCGTAAAAAGTTTAAACATTAAACCAATTAATTAGTCCAACTAAACTATAACTCTTACCAATAAGAATCATATAATAGACCAAACACTACAAACAAATCACATGTTTTTCTACCGTTAACAAAACAAAAATATCGATAGTAAAACCGGTTTGTGGCTCATACGAGAAAAAAACCAAAAAAATATCGATATCTAGACGCCACCTAAGCAAACGTATGATTAATCGGAATTTAGACGCAATTTTTAAAACATTGAATTAATTTAATTTACCTTCTTGAGTTTTGTTTCTCCTGAAGTAGCTGATCTACTTCCATATGTTGTAGTAGTTGTTGTTGAGCTTCTAGAGACTTGAGAAACTTTTCTCTTAAGCATTTTTTTCATCATCTTAACTGCAGATTTATGATCACTATGATCTTTCTCACTTCTTTCTCCACCAAATTCATCAATTATCTTACTTTTTTGAAACAAATCTTTAAGTGATGTTCTATGTTCTTTCTTAAGTACTGTTTTAGTTTCAGGCAATTCAATTGCAGAACCAAATAAATAGCCTTGAAGTGGACAAACATTACTGTTTCCACCATTTCTGTAACTCTCTGGAAGCTCCAAAGTCTTACCACTTAATGTTATTGTACTTCCTTGACTACTTCTTCCTGCACTTACATAACTGTTTCTACCAGAAGAAACATAATCAGAAATCTCTTCTTTAACATCAGCTTCAAGAATCTTTTCTAAGTTATCTTCAAGAAGTTTAAGTTGAGTTTCAGTAACTACTTGATCAGTTTCTTTACCATTTTCTTCAAAAGAAATAGCAAATGTAGGTGTTGATGGAGTAGTACTTATCTCATGATCTGATCCAAGAGTTCCAATTGCAAGAAATCCATGGAAAATCTCTGAGTTTTCTTCATCTTCAAGTGTTTCGATACCGGTAAATGAGTTTCTGAAGTAATCTACTTGATCAGTTTGTTTATAGAATTTGGTTCCATAAACTGGTTTTGCAAAGTAGTATTGTTGATCATGGTATTGTGGTTGACCATTCATAGATGTTCTACCATTATCTATGATAAAAAAAATTCGAATTAAACGGTCCATTTATATAACAATATAAATATGTTGTTAGGACATCTGAAGCAGGAATTTTAAATTTGAGGTTTCAAAAAACTCAAATTTGAGTTTTTGAAGTGTTTTGCTTCAATTGTAAAACCTCAAATTTATTCTAAAAATATATATAATTTATAATTTAGTCTCTACTCTATACAAAAATAATTGAATATTATCGTAAAACATACATTTAACAAAAGTATTAAACGTAAAATAAAAATTAATTAATAAAATTATTTTCATAATAATCTCATATATGATTAACCAATACATTAGACTACGAGCTAAATAAATAGATTAAAATGTTAAAATAAAAAAAGTTAACAAAATTATTTGTGATATATAAACTATAAAGAGGGAAATGCAAAAAAAGAAGAAAAAGTTTTCTCTTTTCGAAATTTGAGAAATAACGTTTTAAAGTTTGTATCGGAAACCAAAAAACTTACAAAACTGTTTTTTTAAGGTTTATTGAAAATGCTCTTACCTATTGCAAAATCTTTGAATGGTTCATCATTGTTTTGCCGAAACTTCCGGTGCATCCATCCTAGTAACTGCAAGAGATAAGTAGGTTTGCTTATCATTACTTAAAGCTATCATTTTTACCTCAAAGATTGTAACTTTACCTTCATGTCTTGATCTTAGATCTTAGTATTGGCTACAAGAAGTGTTTTCTTGGTTAATTAATTCTCTTTTTGATGATCAAATTATAAAGTAAAGATGGGTTGAGAGAAACATAGAGAAAGTTACAAGATTTTGGTTTCTTGAGATTTTTAATCATGTGATTATTTCCTCAAGTGGGTCCAAAACTCTTGATGTAGGAAGGTTAAAGGAGATGAATTTATGATTTTTGTAAGCAAAATCATGAAATAATCACTAAATCTACCAAATTTTTATGTCTATTGAACCCAAGAAATGGCTAAGAAACTTGACTTAGACAACTCAGGTGGCATGTACTACTTGGGATTGTTACTTGTGGAATGTAGTAAGTTGGAGGTTTTAGTTTATAAAAGAAGTTAAAGAGGAAAAAAACTTGAAAATGAATAGGGTTTTTGTTGAATTTAAAAGGATAAGTCTAATCTAATGTAGACAAAGAATACACTTTTGTGATGGAATTGTCAGATTTTATCAACTTGTAACATATCTGTTTTTGATCAATCATATATAATTAATGTAGTAACTCCTTGAACTACTTGAAGACATTGAAAAAGTGGAATAGTTTCTCTAAAATATATGTCTTTTTTGGGTAATGGTTTGGTTTTAGATTTCATCTTGGTTAGTTTCTAGTTATATTTATAGGAAAAGTAATTGAGGCATGATTTATTAAGAAAATGACTAAAAAATCTATTGATATCGTCAACTTTTTAATTTATTACTTCATTAAACACCGATTTTGAATTAATCTTCAAAATTTAAAATATAGTCAAATATAAAGTTTTCATTTTTCTAAATTCCATGAATGTTTGTTCACAAGCTGATGAAATTCGTCAAATTTCATCGTCACATTCCTACTTCATGACGAAATCACCTTGTGTAATCTTGTTATGTTTTTGTCGGTTTCGATTCTATTTATTTTGTAGCTAATTCGTTGATTTTATCGCTAATTCATCGAATTTGTTTAACATCGTAGATATTAATTTGTTACATTTAAATAAATTAAAATTTGATTTTACTATATTTTTCAAAATGAGGATTAAATTAATTTTTGTATAATAAACTAAATATTAATCTTGTCGATAGTCAATATAATTTTTCTTCTAATTATTTTCTCAAATTAATTTACGTTTTTTTTGTTATTAAAATCGATATCTAAAAAATGTTTGTTTAGTCGATAAGAACAATATATCACATATCGATGTCGGTTTGCCAAAATTATCTCTACAAAATTGTTTAAAACATAATGCAGACCGGTTCTTGGAACATGGTAATAAGCATGGAGGCATCATAGTAGCATTATATGTAGCCATGGAGTTTTCTCTTTGGAAGTGTATAGTTGGATAAAATATCATAAAATCAGATGATTTATATAATTTTATTATAACGGTGGGACCAAAATAAACGTCTTTGAAAAAGTAAAGTGAACTCTATTATTTCATTTCATAAATAAGGATTGAATGCAATTACCTTAGGTTATAAAAAAAAAAATTATATATAATTATAGTTTAATCACTAAAATTTTATAAGCAACCCTTTTTTAGTTACTACTTATGGATGAACACTAATAAAAAAATTATTATTAATCAGTAACAATTGTATCAGAATGATTTGAACTCACCATACTACAATTTGTACATCAATTTACCTATTAGATCGAATTTATGGTCTAAATTGATTAAAAAATAGAAAAACATCACGATTATTACCTGCTTACAAAAATTATTGTTTTGTTCTTGTATTTGTTTCTGAAATATTCTACCAAAGACATACAAAATTAGTAAAATCAATAAAATTACTTTATTTGAATATGTTAGATGTTGTTTTATAAAATACATGTAATTAGAAAAAATTAGATTATATTATAAGGTTAAAATTAAACAATTTAGAAGACCATTAAGGTAAAAAGGCAACATGTAAAGAGAAGAGGTGTGACCATAATAATAATAATATTTATAATATCTAAACACTTTTGTATTAATTATTAATGCACTTGCCTTTGGCTACATCTGATTATACACATATATGCATCACTTTACATGTTGGAAGATGAAGACGGCCCCCTTTTTACATAAAGCATAACATGAAGTGTTTGTTGAAACATCAATTCACTACAAATTTGCTTACACTTGGGATTTCATGTGATATATTTTTTTGTGTGGTAAATATGTGATATAGTACAGAAAAAACTAGTTTTTCATAATTTTGTATAGGATTAGCATAAAAATCGGACTTGAAAAATTGAACCGAACCAAAAAAGGGAGTTTGGTTTGGTTTCAATTTCGGCGAAAAGTAACAATTAGATCTTAAGCTCGAGATTCATAGATATTAGATAATAGTCGGACCCAAATCGATAACTGTAGAGTACCCGAAAGTAACCATAATTTCTTTTCTTTTGTATTTTTTTTATTATTTAAGTATTTTTTTGGTTTTTGAATTTTCTATCCGAACCCGAACCGAACTGAAACCTTCAAAGAACCAAACAGATCTTGTATATAGTCATCAAAACGAAAAACTGAATAACCAAAATTATTGAACCTGAACCGAACGGATATACGAATGCCCTGATTTGTGTAAGACTCAATATTTGTGAGGTATTCGCATAAAGTTTAATAAACTCATAAGTTCTTTTAAAAGTTAAAGAATAACAAGGAATAAGTAAAAAATTGGGAAACAATGTTTAAAAAACTAATAATAAGGAACAAGTAAAAAAAACTATTTATATGAGAAACTTTTTATAACATAATAATTGAAATATACATCTTTAGACGATGTGAAATATATTCTAGTAGTGTCATAAAATTATTTTTAAGACTATCTTAAATTGTTTAGGTCATTTTTTAATATGCAAAACTAGGAATTCGTTAAACGGAAAAATGCATATGTATTTTTGATCATTTTTTTTTTTTGTATTTTTACAAATTTTACCCATTTATTTTTAATAATAATTTTATAATCAACTTTTTAATTGAATATTAAGAATTGTTGTGCAACTAAAACTAAATTATATAACGTATACAGAGAAAACAACGTTGATATATAGTATTTATATGCAACATAACAATTAACACATCTGCAAGTAACAAAGACAACACAACTTAAAGATTTAAAATAAGAATGTCTTAATTATAAGTAAAAATATCTTCAAAGGAAAAAAAATATTTAAAATAACAATTATGTTTTGCAAAAGATTGCGGAAGAATATCAAATTTATTTCAACAATTAAATATTGATTCATATATTCAAGCCTAGTAACCACAAATTATAAAAAACGTTGAACAACAACATATTTTTCTCTAAATCAATATTTTTTAATTTCTAGATTTGATTATTTGTTGTAATTTCTATTTGAGATTTAATTTTTAAACTAAATTATTAAGATCCAAAGTCAAAACACGTAAATTAAATTAAGACTAACTCGATATAAAAAAAAAGACATAATTCTGTTTACTTTTAAAATTAAAGCATGTAAGACATCATTCGAAAAACATTTAATAATCATAACGTTCTTCAAAAATGAAAAAAACAAAATACATAGTTGTTCTTTAATATTAAAAGTTACTATTTAATATTCTTATTAGCATTATTTTCTTTGTTTCATTTACAAAAAGAGAAAAAAAAAATGAAAAATAGAACACTTTATAGAAAAAAAAGCAATATTTTATATTTATAAACCCTAGACCTCCCAAGAAAGAAAAGAAATAGTTTACATTTCTAAAGTCCTAAACCCTAAATAGTAACATAATTCCCCAAAACATTAACAAAAAAAGCAACAAATAACCTAAATTTGGGATATGAATGAAAGAAAATATCTAACTAATAAACTATACAATACTTTAGTTAGTTCCTAAATATATACATGAGAGTAAGACACTTCTCAAACAAACAAAAATATATTTGTTGGTCCAACCTCTCAAAACCTTATAATATATATATCCTCACCTAATAAATAATCTTTCATTACTTTGTTCTTAAGCAAAACTAAAAAATTTACTCAAAAAATCACTAAACATTTTCTGCAAATTTCTGCAGATCCTAAGAAATTAAAACTAATTATGCCTGCATTTTTCGACCAAAAATATACAACATAACCAGGTGATTTTTATCACATACTCCCTCCGTGTTAAAATACTTGATGTTTTAGACTTTGCACATAGATTAAAAAAATAATTAATTAGTATTAATTATGTGTTATTAATTATTTGTAGTTAAGTATTATGTTGACTTGGCAAGAAATAACAAGTTGCTATTAAGATAACTTTTTGGAATTTACAAATGTAATTAATTATTTTCTTTAATTTAAATTGAAAAAATACTAGAACATCAAATAATATGACACAAGGAAAAAGTCTAAAACATCAAGTATTTCAACACGAAGGGAGTAATATTTTATAAAATGAGCAAAATAAAGCATTAACTTTTTTTTCTTGGTTTCAAAACAAATAAACATTTAAAAAAAACAAAAGGAGCTTTTAAACGATGCCTTACGCGTTCGGATTCCACAGACTCCAAAAACGGGAATTAAATAAACCCATCACGTCCGGTAACATCTTCCTCGCCAAACCCTTATGCCCAGTCTCCGCCACCGCCGTTCTCACCACCGCCGTCGATTTTTCAACCTCTTCGTCACCGGTCAATTTTTCCGGCGACCTAGTATGATTCTGTGACGGGACTTCATTTGAAACCACCGTAGCTTCTGTTTCAGCTATAGATTCTTCAAATCGATTCGAAACCGAAATCGAATCCGAATTCGAAATCGGAGTCGGAGTCTCGACGGTTTTAGCCTTATCTAGAACTCGACGACTGGATTTCTCTTTCTTCTTTCCTCTACCATTATTTCTCTTAGATTTCTGCGATGAAGAGTTTCCGTTTTCGTTTTCGCCGCTTGTTAAATGATCTTCAAAAGCTTCAATAACCTTATGAATCGTTTCACGGTTTGGAGAAGAGTCCCATCTAAGCCAATAACTAGTGTAACAATCGAAACATTCGCAATCAAAAACAGGAGATCTATGATTTTTCTTCTTCTTATTAGATTTCTTCGAATCATGAGTCACTGGTGAAGAAGAAGAAGTAGACGAAGAAGAAAAGGTTCCAACGATGGCGGTGGTTGTGGTTTTGAGTGACCTAGCAGTTAAGTAAGCAAGAACTTCTCTATCTTCAGATGAGAGAAGAGATACCAAAACGAGAATCGTAGCAGGAAGATGCCTTAAGGGAGAGAGAGAGTCATCTCCATTGATAGCGTAAGCAGAAGAAGAAGAAGGTGGAGGTGGAGATGGATAAACTTTACCTTTGTTCTTTAATTTCATGGCGGATTTGACTTGAAGAACAATTTTTGAAGACTTTTCTTTAATTAGTAGAGAGAGAAAGAGAGAGAGAGAGAAATGGTTTGTTCTTTGTTCTTGGTTGCGTTTAATGTTATTTTAATGGAGTTTTCGTAGATAAGGAGAAAGAAGAGTATAGAGTATTTTTTTTTATCTTTATTTATTGTATTTCAATTATATCTACGGTCCACCATTAGCGCGTGTTCTTCACGCTACCTCGGTTTGTTAAATTTCTCTAGATTTGTTTGTGTATACAAATTGGGAGGAAATTTATTCAAACTTTGCATTTTTTATTTTAATATTTATCGAGAATTTTATGAATGAAATCATATGTAATTTTAATAAGTAAAAGATAAATTATCTTGATATTGGGATGGAATTCATTCAAATTTTACATTTAAATTTGTCTTAACATATAATGGTCATATATAATAATTCTTTCGGTTTCACACTATAAATTTTTATAAATTTACAAAAATTATTGTTTTACCCCTATTAATTTAAAATGGGTATGATACTTTGTATTTTTTTTCTTTATGGATTTATAATCATTAAAATGATAAAGTTGTCAAAAAAAAGTTAAAAATACCTAGAAAATTGAAAACACATATTAATATGAAACACAATTTTTTTTGTTTGTTAAAATCCTTATAAAAAAACGAAGGAAGTATTTTTTTTTTATATAGATAGAATAACCCAAAAACAAGTGTTTTTAGTTAGGGGGAAATAAATAAATGATTATATTATATTCCAAAATTAGATCTATACGATATTTGAAACACGTAAATCATATGCATATATAATACATAGGTCCAAAATAAGTTATCACACACAAATATAAAATAGAAAGAATCTAATACAAAAACCATTGAAATTCATGTTAATCAATGATTGTTTTGGATAAGAACATGTGTTTGTTGGAGTTTTAGGGCATACAGTCTGTTTTTTAAATCAACAAAACTATTTCTTTGTGACTTTTACATATATTTCATTTTAAAAGTGAAGAAAACTTTTAAGTGCATTATTTTTTTTTATGAATTATAAATTTGTTTAATCAGTTGAGTACAAATTAATATATAAATTAAATGTTGTTATTGGAGTTTGAACCGGATAAAACAAAAGAAACTAGTTATAATTAAAACCACTAAATTAATATTGCTCTGATGAATACATTGATGTGGTTGATAAATTATAATTTATTTACTTAAAAAGAATTTCAATAATTTAAAAGTTGAAGTTTTTTTATAAAAACATGTAGTTTTTTTCAATGGAAAAAAAATACTATAGTTTTATGTTATATTATTGTAATCATTAATTTTTGTTGTTATAGTGAACAAGAAAAACAAAATCCAGCTTCTGTTAAATATACGAATAACAAAGTATAAAGAAAAGGTTTAAAAAAACAAAGTATAATAAATTATCATAAAAAAATATTTCATTTGGAACCAGAACTATATTTCATATAACATATCAATTTTCGAATTAATACTATTCAAACCATTTCTTCCTTTTTGCATTTATAAACGCGCCATTCAATGTACAATATTTGATGAAGAGAGCAGTGGTGAACTGAATATTATAAATAGATGTCACAACATTAAATTTTTTTTAAAAAAATTTTTTTTTTTATATTAAGACGGAACATAAAAACTAAAATCAAAAACCCCCGAACTAAAACGTTTGGTTTTGGTTCGGTTCCGCTGATAAGAGCATCTTTAATGTAAGATCTAAGAGTATCTCCAATCCATACTTCAAATTTGAAATTTTAGAAACCTCAAATTTGACGTTTTTAGGTGTTTTGCTCTAATGCTAAAACTTTAAACTTATCTTTAAAACATAATTAATTTATGTTATAGTCTTTATTCTAAAAAATAATT
>KE151667.1:32973-49333 GCA_000411095.1 Aethionema arabicum
TATATATTTGAATATTTTTTAACCTATTTTGGCTTTTGAGTTTAATATTTTTTTTAAATAATAATAATTTTTTAAGTTAAAATAATATTTTTTTAGAAGTATTTTTCTAAAATAAGATTTAAAAAATGACGCAATATTTCTTTTTCAAACTAAATGTTTTAAAATAAGATTTAAATTAAAAACTATTGTTAAACTATTTAAAAAAAATCATAATATCAAATCATATATCATAATCATAATATCAAATAATATATCATAATTAAACAATTATTATTTTAAACTAACTAAATTGTTATTTTAAACGCAAAAGGAAAGATTCGGAAGGAAGGATTCATTCTACTAGTATAAAATAATAATAACATATTTATAAACATTTTAACAAAAAAGAAGACAATTCTTCAACTTTTTAAAATCCTTAGACCATTTTTTCAAGTTTACTTCAACTCTGCTTCACTCTTCATCGGCTAACGTTCACTTCAAGGCTTGAACACTCCTCTTCACTCCATTACTGTAACACACAGAAGAAACAAAACCCTAAACTACACCATCCTTGAGCACTTATGGTCCACAAAATTGCAAAGATTTACACCATACGACCACATAAGAAAAGACCAAGCTGTTACAGACCCTGTTCTTGATCTTGAACATCACCTAAAGAACCTTGTGGCCAATCCAAGAACTTACAATCTTGAATAGACAAAGGTAGATATGTCTGAGCAGTTGCAGAAGATGGATCATTAGGTGGGTATATATACTCTTTTCCATAGCCAAGTTCCTTCATTAACTTCGTCGGCGCATTCCTCAAATGTAGCGGCACACCTTCGTTTTGTCCGATCGAATCCTTAACGACCTTTTTTGCAGCTTCTATTGCCCTGTAAACAGCTATAGACTTAGGAGCTAATGCTAAGTATGCAACACATTGTGCAAGAACTACATTGCATTCAGGCATACCCAAGAAATGACAAGCTTGATAACAAGCAACGGCTTGATTAAGAGCTGTAGTATCAGCAAGTCCAATGTCTTCACTAGCAAATCTTATAAGTCTTCTTGCAATGTAAAGTGGCTCTTCACCACCTTCGAGCATTCTAGCTAGCCAGTAAATGGCTGCGTTTGCATCTCCTCCTCGCATTGATTTGTGTAGTGCACTTATGAGATTGTAATGTTGTTCACCTCCACGATCATAAGCTAGATGTTTACATTGCAGAGCCTCTTTTGCATCATCAAGAGACACAGAAACGATAGATTCCCCAGATTTGACTCGAGTAGCAGCCATGGTGCCTGCAATTTCTAGGGCGTTTAATGCAACGCGTGCATCACCATCGCAGTTGTTAGCTAAGAATTCAATGGCGGAATCGTTAACATCAATGCTTAAGTTAACGCTTTTAGAGAGTCCTTTTTCAGAATCTTGAATTGCTCGTCGGAGAAGGATCTGAACATGATTAGGGTTTAGGGGATTAAGAGCAAGAACTCTGCAACGGGACAACAATGGTGTAATCAAATGAAATGATGGATTCTCTGTGGTAGCACCAATGAAGAGAATACTACCATCTTCAATTACAGGCAAGAATGAATCCTGTTGTGATTTGTTAAACCGATGAACTTCATCCATAAACAACACAGTTCTCTTGTTACTCTCCATTTTAAGCTTCTTCGCATTCTCTACAGTATCTCTAACATCTTTAACTCCACTAGTAACAGCAGATAAACACACGAATCGATACTGAGACGGATCCTTACACGATTTAACAACAGATTTAGCGATTGAGGTTTTTCCAGTCCCAGGTGGACCCCAAAAGATAATAGAAGGGAGACGATTCGATTCTACAGCAGATCGGAGGAGAGAAGTAGGAGAAAGAAGAAGATCCTGACCTACAATGTCGTCGAGAGTACGAGGACGCATACGTTCTGACAAAGGCGGTAGTGAAGGCGATGATTGCTGGAAATTGAGTCTAAATGATGATGATGATGATGATAATTTGGCGCGCTTGTTAGAAGGAGAAACATCCATGGCGGGATTTAGGGTTTTGGAATTAGGGCGAAGGAAACGGTCGAGTTTGGGCTGCAACGTAGCGGGGGACTGATTGAGAGATGAGTGAGAGAGAATCCATTCGGTTGCTTTCTCGATTGAATCGCCGCCGGTGGCCGTTAAAGCTTCGCCGGCCAAATTGCTCGAGAAACCCATACTCACCAGCTGCTCCATCTTCCCGTTGCTCATTTTTTTTATTTTCGTAGATTCTCAAAATTAAGGAAAAGCATTATTTATTTGTTGTGTTCTAAAAATTTTTAGTTTAAAAAAAAAATTACAAAAATACACATTTCAGGGAGATTTGTAAAAATACACAATTTTAGGGTTCAAAACTCCGTCCTCTTCTCTTTTCATCAGAATCTGATCCTTCATCTTCATCTCTTGCTTTCTTCTTATTGTCTACCTTCATTATCGATACCATAATCCACATGATTTTTTCCGCCATTAATTAGGGATTTTGACATTACGTTGTTGTTTCCATAGCCGATGTATCCTTGGAATCTAGAATGGCGTCTAGAGCTTCTTGCAACGAAATTATCTTCCGAATCACCGTCTTTCTCAAATCCCTAACTCCGATATCGAATCCGTTAACGGAATCTAACCTCAGTAGTAACCTCATCAGCATCTCGTTCACTCTTAACCGCTCTCTCGAGTCTCTTCGCATCAGATCTACCATTTCTTTACCTGTAATATTCCTCCATTTTTCATCTACCTCTTTCTTAACTGCCTCGATCTTCTTCACGTTCTTTCTCACTCTGTATCCTCGAAACACCTTCTGAATCCTTAAAGCTGAATCAGATTCTGATAATTTCGGCTTTGATTTGACGTATTGTACAGGTATCGTCACTACTTTTGAAGATTCCGCCGGTTGGACTCGCGGTCTTGGTTTGACGGTTACTACTCCCGGAGGTGTCGCCGTTGAAACATCGTGAACGGGAAATCCCCTCGAGGATGGTGCCCTCCTGTAGATGGGGTCAAATGGAGAATTCCAGTAGCTTCTGAAGAATGGATCATCCATGGTTGTAATAGGTGATTGTATTGCGAAGCTTTTGATTTCAAATTGATGTGGATTGTGAAATTTCTTCGGAATCTGAGACGAAGTTTATAGCAAATGCAGAGAGAAGACGAAGGTTCGAGAACAGTAGGAGAGGATTCTAGAAGCAAAGGTTTCTTCTAGATTAAACACCAGAATGCTAATGCATATAAACTAGGCCGGTTTTCTCCGGCCTACCAAAACCACATCGCTCATAACCGTGTTATAATTTTAAAACATTTTTTTATCGGAAAAAAACATATTATTATTTTATAAATTTGCTTGGTAACCTATGTTGCACGGAAACTCCAAATAGATTGCGTTTATTGTTTGGAAACGTTTCAGAAATAGAAACGTGATGGAAACGCAACGGAAACGTATGGAAACGCGTTTCCTAAAATTCTCTATTTTGGAAACGTTTTAGAAACGCGTTTCCTGAATTTCTCTAGCTTGGAAACTCCTGTTTCTAAAACGGAAACACGATGGAAACTTCTTTTTTTTTTGCAAACATTTGAAAAAAAACACAAAAAAAAAGTTAGGGATATATTTATATATGTATTGTTCACTTATTTTATTTTAGATTTTTTTCTCTTCATCGATTATATATCATATCATTATAAATTATAAAACTTTTTAAACATATTAGTGTTTTCATATGTTTTAAATATTTAATATTTTATTATATATTTTTGAATATTTATTTATATATATATATATATATACATATGTACANATATATATACATATGTACATATATACACGTTTCCAAAATGTTTTCAATCTTATATTTTTTAAAATAAGCGTTTCACGTTTCTAAAACGCGCTTCCTCGTTTCCGTTTCCAAAATGTTTCCAATCTTATATTATTCTAATACATATAAATGTAATTATTATGATATATATATTTTTTTCGCTTGGATTCCAATCGAGTTTGGTAAACTAATATAAATTGATAGAACAAAAAATTATAAGTGAAAATCATTAGATTATTTTGACAATTTTATTTTATGTCTTAGATTTTTTTTGAATAAAAAATAACAGATATTTTTGAACTCTATGATCACAAACCGATTTCATTAATTTATTGACAATATTTTATTGTTTTGTGAGTTTAAACCATACAAGAAAAAAAAAAACCATTTACCAATTAAGTCATCTTCTAGCCTTTTATTTCTTCTAAACCAAAAGAAAATTATTTTGTTAAAGAGATTTTTCGATTTAAAAATAAATAACAAAAAGTTCATTTTTTTATGGAGATTTTTAAGATTTACAATTAAAAGAAACGTGTATTTCATATTAGTAACATAGAAACAAAAAATATAATAAAAAAGCAGCAAAACAAATTAACCTCTTTCGTATTCACACTGTGATCTCAAAACCCATAACTTTTCAATTTTTCCTTCTCGCCACAGTATTTGCATTCCCATCAAACAACTCTTCAAGCAACGTTTCAATATCCTCTGGTTGATACTTTATATACTTATCTGCTTGTTTCCCTGAATGCAAATGTTGCTTAAACCTCCCCACAAACGACCTATACGCCGGAATCATCACCGCCGATATCGAAACCCTAAGCTCCGACTGCAACTGTTCATCACTCACAACCCATGTACTCTGTGTCTTATGTATCTCATCAAACATCGTATTAAAACTCTTGAATCTCTCTTTAAGCACAGGCTTCAACACTTTACCGTTTACTTGTAACCCTTCTTGATTCATACTCTGTAAAACTGGCCACCATGTCTCTCTTTGATAGCTTTTATGGTATTGTCTAAGTTCAGATGATCTTTTTCTTGTCCATGATGTACCCATTAGGTCTTTGATCTCTGTAGAACCTTTGATTTTCTGTAAAATGTATCTTCCATTGTTCATTAAGAAGATGTATCTTAGAGATGGATCTCTGTATAGCTTTGATTTGACTTCTAGACTTTCGTCTAGTAAATCCATTACTCTTATGATTTCTCTTGCGAAAGCTGATGTTTTGTATTCTCCATCGTCTTCTTTCTTTGTTTCTGGTTCTTTTGATTCGCCTTGTTCATGGTGTTGGAAGACTTGTTCTAGAGCTTCTTTGTATTCACAAGCGTATTTGAGGTAATTCATGGTGTATCTTGTTAATGGATGAACTGCTCCACTTGCTATTGGTGTTCTTCCTATGTCGCTTTTAATGGAGTTTTCTAACTCGCAGAATATGCTTACTGCTGCTTCTCCTAATCTTGATTTAGATACTGTGATTTCACGAGTTAGATCCATTTCCCATTGTTCCATGACTAAGCTTAAATCCCTAAGCGTTTCGTACATATCTAAGAATTTGAAAAGCTTATCTGATGTACGCTTTGTGAGCACCACTGCGCCGGAGAAATCTAGGAATCGAGTTGTGATTGCTGAGATTAGCTCGGTGAAGAGTCGTTTTCCGGTGGATGGATAGTCGGAGAAGACGATGTTGCAGAAGGATTGTTCACCGGGGAAAAGCACTGTTGAACAATGGCGGACGATTGAGATCCATGAGGCGATTTCTCCTTCGAGAGAATCCCAGGTCATTTTCTGTACATCTTCGACATTAATGCTCTCGAAACCAACCCTAGCGAATTCGTTCTTAAACGCACGACGTCTAGAGATTTCGTATAGCATACAACACTCTGATTCATACCTAGCTGAGATCATAGATCTCACGATCTTCTTCACCGTGGAAATCGATTCCTCTGGGAAATTTGGAAATCGCTCTTCATCTTCCTTGTTTGGTAACACGCATTGATCTGATTCGTTCTTCAAATTGAAGGATCCTTGTTTCTGCATTGCTGTTGTTGTTGTTCCTTTCTCGGAGTTTTTAGCGTTGTTTCCTTGATCTAGAAGACGACGAAACTCTTCATCCATTAGAGAAATCGCTCGGTGTTGAGCAGAACTTGCTCTGTTCAACCATGGAGAATTAGATTGAATCTCTCGCAATTTAAGAACCGATTTGGAAATTTGATTAACGGCATCGAAGAATGCGTTATCCTGTTTTTCATCTCGTCCTATACCAGATGACTCCATCTTCGTAACCAGTGAATCCACCATCTCCGGGAAGGATTCCACCGCGGCGGGAATGTCTTTATCAGTAGCGGAGGAAGACATTGTGTTGATGAAATCATCCATGGCTGCCATAGCCATTTCAAGGTCAGGAACACGATCGGCATTGTTGTTATGCTCACTTTTGGATTCATCGACATTGTTTTGATTCTCTGATTTCTCCATTTTTCCCGGCAAGATTCAAAAACCCTAAATTAATCAGAAAATAGAAAATTTGAGAGGATTTTCTATTTGCCAAAACTAATTATGATTTTTTTTCTTTTCTGTTTAATAATTTTCTTTCTTTACACCATTCGTTTTTTTACGGTGTGTGTTGACCGTTGACTTTAAGGAGGGCATCTCACAACGTTTCTCTCCAAACGTGCTCGCCACAAGGTTTCACGTTTTCGCTGACGTGGCATAAAGATTATAGGTCTAAGGTCGGGTTATATTCTATATAATTATACTAAACTAGTATGAGCCCGTGCTTTTAGCACGGTATAATATTTATTTTATTTTTACGAAAAAAATTAAAATTTTTAAAATTGTATTTAGATTTAAAATTATCGAAATAACATTAATTTAAATAAGAAATCAAAATATTACGTAATATTTTTGTTAGAGAGATTTTTGACGTTAGACTTGATTTATATTTCTGTTAGAGAGATTTCTAACGTTAGATTTGATATATATTAAATTTAAAAAATTTATTAAATTTTTAAAAAAAATTTAATTGAAAAAATCGTATTTTAAAATCTTTTGTAAAATAAAAATAAATATTTTTGTTCGAGAGATGTCTGACGTTAGATTTGATTTATATTTCTGTTAGAAAGATTTCTAACGTTAGATTTGATTTCTATAAAATTAATTTATTAAATTTAAAAAAAAACATTTAATTGAAAAAATCGTATTTTAATATCTTTTGTAAAATAAAAATAAAATGTGAGAAAAATTGTGATGCTGACACGTAGGAGAGAAGACTTCTCTTTTAGTATAATTAGATATGCAAAAATACAGAATCTGAAATAAAATTCAAAATAAAAGTTTATATATTTCATATAACTAAAAAAAAAATATATAAATATATGATTCAGAATTTGCATAATCGAACGCAAAAACAAATGCCTTATAACGATACAAATTTATGTTTGTTTTCTGCTTACGAATTCTGTCATCAAAATTTATCAATGCAAGAATAGATAAGGATTGAATTATTTTATTTCAAGAACTGAATTTTGTCATCTAATAGTTCTGCAGGGTGATGAAACAGATGAAACAGATCAAATGAGAAATAAGATTTGTGTATATAACTTATGCAGATTCAATATTGTCTTCAAGATTTATAACTAACCAGACAACAAGATTCAAAGACTAGTTTTTGTTAAAACCAGATCAAAGCAGAAACTTGATGATTTATGATTCAATTTTATCCTACTACTTAAATGAAATTACAGTCTTACTTCATGCCTCAACTAACTGCTACCGCTTTCTGTGTTGCTTTCTGCAGCAGACGGCATCGATTTTGGTGCATCTGCTTCAGCACAAGCTCTTAGAACAGCCTCATTCTGCAAGAGACATTGAATAGCTTATGAACAACAATTCTTTGACACCATATTTGCATAGCCAAAAGAAGTTAAGAAACAAAGATTTACAAGCTGCAAAAGTGGAATTCAATCAAGCTTATCAATTAATGTTCAAACAAGTTGAAAATACAACAAGCATAATGCAAGATTTGGGAAGCTTTGACACCAAAAAAAGTCAAGAAATTAAGATTTACAAGCTGCAAAGGTGGAATTCAATCAAGATAATCAATTAATGTTCAAACAAGCTCGAAATACAACAAGCATAATGCAAGATTTGTCAAGCTTTGACACAAAAAAAGTTAAGAAATTAAGATTTACAAGCTGCAAAGGTGGAATTCAATCAAGCATATCAATTAGTGTTCAAACAAATTCAAAATAATACAGGCATAATGCAAGATTGTCAAGGTTTTATGCCAGATATATCAAAATTCATAGAATTTGTGTGGGAGATAGGTATGGAAGCTCTACAGGTTTCACACAGAGCTAAGGGACACGCTTAAGCAGCAGAAGAAACTACATAACATAGAGATGAACAAATTTTGACCACGCAAATCATCTATACCTAAGTTTCTGAATGAAGTGAGGGAACTTTGCTAATCGCAACGAAAATCTATCATCACCATTCTGCAATTACATATTCCGAAGCTTGAAATGAATTCATCTAGATTTTAAACTATCTACGGAGTGTAGTATGCGAGAAAATGATAAAATAAACCCTAGATGCAAAAGGAAAGTACCTGCCAGACGCGACGGAGGCGAGTTTTGGCGTTGGCTTTACGTGTAGAGGTAAGCTTGATTCTCTTCCAAATAAGACCACCGGAATCGTGTTTCTTCACTATCTCCATCACTCGAGTTCCCCAAAACGCACCCATTCCTCCCACCATGGTCGCCTCTCTCTCTCTCTCTCTTTCTCACTCTCTCTCTCTCATACAATACAAGGGAACTTAGCCTGTACCCTGGATTAGCCCATATTTTCGTGGCCCATTTTATCCTTGGGCTTCTAATAGAGATATATATATATATATATTTTTTTTTTCAAAGAATTTCAGATAATTTTCTTTTTAGATTTAAGGTTAGTATATATAATAATCTTCAGTTTGGGTTTCATTTACATGTTTTTTTATTAATAAAGTGGTTAAATTTACAAAAATAATATTATTTTCAAGATATAATTATAACATAAATTGAACCGATTTAGCTTATATAAATATTTTATGTCGTTTTTTTACAAAAAGAGTTATAAAAAACTTTTTTTTTGTTGCTACTATTCTAAACTCTTTAAAAATAACATTTAAATTATTAAATGCGACCAATAAGGTTTTAGTTTAATGGTTCTTTGTGAATATATGTCACAAAAAACTAGGATTTGATTTTCATGAAAAAGAAATTGACATTATTTATGGTAGATATTTTATGTTCTGATCTTCGACCCGATGAAAATATACGAAGCATAAAACTCAAAATTTTACGGTTTATCTGAATTTGAATGTTGAAAAATCAAAAAAAATATTTTACCATTAGTTTACTTTGTTTCTACTTATGAAACTATTTAACCAGGGGGACAATAAAGATAGTAAAAAGAATAATTAAAAAAGAACTGCCGACATTATTACACTATGAAATAGAAAATATAGTATATTATATACACGTAAAAATGGATTAATTAAAAAAATAGTTAGTATTATAATATCTCCAAAGATATTTTGACAAATGTTTCTTTTGCGATTAAAAAAAATGCTTAGGAGAGTGTTAGAGCGTCGGGATTAGTGGAAAGACAAGCGCAAAGACTAATTCATATTCTTAAAAGATTCTATTTCTAGGATACGCCACGTGTCCTTCCTCTCAGCCGTCCAATCTGCTTTACGTGGCTAATGATCACAGTAGCTGAGCTAAGCAAATTTTGGGGGACTCATCAAACAACGCAGAGAGAAGCTCGAGACTCGAGAGACGACACTCTTCACTCTTCGTTTCCACCCGGTATGTGCTGTCTCCCCTTTGGATCTTATAATCTCTGAACGCTTTTCGTGATTTCATTTTTGTTTTTGTTTTTTGTTTTTGCTGCTCGTATCAGTGATCGAAGAAGAAAACACAAGGAATATGTTGGGAATTGCGCGGAAAAAGGTAGGGTTTCAGGATTCCTCCTGTTTTTTTCTGGCACAGATTCTTTATATGGATTATTGTCGATGGATATTGATTGAGATCGTCTTTTCCTCAGATTTTGGGAAATTCCATATGGAAGGTTTTGCCCGCGGTATCTTCTGTGAGATGTAGTTCATCAGCTACCAAGAAGGTTGGTTCTCTGTTTCTATGGGGTCTCTTAAGATTTGTTTCTTCTTCTATAATATCATTACTAAAGATGACAACCTTGACGTAATGATCGAGTTTTGGAAACACTAATGAATTGTGCTTTTGACAGATGATGGTGAGGGATGCGTTAAATTCTGCACTTGATGAGGAAATGTCTGCTGATCCCAAAGTGTTTCTGATGGGGGAAGAGGTGCATAATCTGCAAAGCTAATCTCGAGTTTCGCTTCATTCTTGTGTATTTACTTCTCTAATGTAATGTTTTCTCTTTCGTGTGACGTATGGTCAGGTTGGTGAATACCAGGGCGCTTATAAGGTTAGATTTTCTCTTAGCTAAGATAGTTTAGCCGACCCTCCCTAAGGTTGTTGAAGTTTTGAGCATTGATTTGCTTTCTCTTGAAGATTAGCTCAAGTTTGTTTCTCTCTTTTAACAGATAACCAAAGGACTTTTGGATAAATATGGTCCAGAAAGAGTTGTCGATACTCCAATTACTGAGGTAAACTTCTGTCATTACCTGAGTTTTATTTGCTTTTCGGATTTGGATTTTCGATTAGAGCTGTTACTATCTCTCGTCTTCTGTCTCATTTGAATCTCAGCATGTTGCAGCTTGTTGGATTCACCTATTTTTCATCATGTTATATACTTCTTTGCAGGCTGGTTTTACAGGTATTGGAGTTGGTGCTGCTTACTATGGGCTGAAGCCAATCGTGGAGTTCATGACATTTAACTTTGCTATGCAGGTAATGCTTTCTAATGAGCTACTTAGAATATCTATGAAATTCATGTTCTAGCTGAAGTTTCTATTTTCTGTTAGGAGAAACTGCCACTTATCAGGCTTCTGCTTTGCAGGCAATTGATCATATCATTAATTCTGCTGCAAAATCAAATTACATGTCAGCTGGTCAAATATCTGTTCCTATTGTTTTTAGAGGGCCTAATGGTGCTGCTGCTGGAGTTGGAGCACAGCATTCTCAAGTATGCCTTCTCTTGTTATAATGATTTATCTCCTTTAGAAAGAGCTCTTAAGCTGATTTCTTTCCAGTGTTTTGCACCATGGTACGGTGCTTGTCCTGGGTTGAAAGTTCTAGCTCCATACTCCTCTGAAGATGCTCGTGGTCTACTAAAAGCAGCCATAAGAGACCCTGATCCTGTTGTTTTCCTTGAAAATGAGTTGTTGTAAGCAAGCTTCTCACTCAACTCTAGTTTTACATTTGAACTCTAATAAATGATTCTGCTGATGTTAACTTTTTCTTGGATCAGGTATGGTGAGTCATTCCCAGTATCTGATGAGGTTCTTGATTCCAGCTATTCCCTTCCAATTGGAAAAGCAAAGGTAAGCTTCCTTATCTTGCAATTCTATTTGTATCATCGAGTAATTACCGTGGACAAAGACGACAACTTATTCACATTGGAATTGGTTTACTTAAACAGATAGAGAGAGAAGGAAAGGATGTGACTATTACTGCATTCTCAAAGATGGTTGGGTTTTCTTTGAAGGTATTGATGGATCTTTCTTTCAAAATTCTGAACAAGTATATCTTGCCGTTGACTCCGCATTGATCTTTTATCATGTTATGTATAAACTAGGCAGCAGAGCTTCTTGCTGAAGAAGGAATCAGTGCTGAGGTAAGAATTTTAAAAGACTTGTAATCTACAAAAGCTTCTACTTTTGGTGTTATGGAAAGAACAAATACTTATCTTATCTGCCTAGGTTATTAATCTGCGAACCATCAGACCACTAGATCGAGCAACAATATGTGATTCAGTGAAGAAAACCAATAGACTAGTAACCGTTGAAGAGGGATTTCCTCAGCACGGTGTTGGCGCAGAGATTTGGTATGCTCATAAATCACATCATTAGCTAAGATCGTTAGAAGAAAAAACATGTCTTGTGTCTAACTCTTCCTGTTTTTATGAACAGTGCAACGGTTGTGGAAGAGGTCTTTGAGTACCTCGATGCACCCGTGGAGAGAATCGCCGGTGCAGATGTTCCTATGCCATATGCAGCCAACTTAGAGAGATTGGCTCTCCCACAGGTAACAACAGCTCTTTGTTATATAAACCCTAATTTTGATATGGATCTTTGAAGTATTGGTGATGATGAATATGATTTTGCAGATTGATGATATTGTCCGTGCTGCGAAGAGAGCTTGCTACAGATCAACGGCAATGGAAGCTGCAGCTTGAGTGTGACTATGGCTGTTTAAGGTTTTTAGGTTTCAAATTGTTTTAACCAGTCGTTTTGATTGGTTTCTCGGAGCTGCGTTTGATGAATAATGGAGAGCAACAACACCAATACACACTTGGTCAGTGGTCACCAAAGAGTTTGTAGAACAAAAGCAAGAACAAAAGTCAAAGCTATACCTTGTGTGTATAAAGAATGACATATCCAATAAAAATAGTTTATTTCCTACTGGATATTATAGAAATTTCCAAGACCAAGGAAGCAATGTGCACAACTTGGGTCACGAGTAACATTTTTCTACAAAAATACTCATGGAGAATGAATTCTCAGACATAACTCTAGGGTGGTTTACCAAGGTTTAAGGTCACTAACCGGACCAGCGGTCCAGTTCAATACTTTTTCACCTGTCTTCAAGTAAATACTTTTACTATGAGGTAACTTCCGAGCTAACCCATTAAGTATCTGATGAAAAGCGTCACCAGGTTGAGCTGGTTGCGGGAAGAGCATGGCTCGTTTCATCGAAGGATTTGCGAGTAGTCTCTGTTTTCTGAGGATCACATCTGTTGGTATTGAGGTTAGTATAGTGTCTAGTTTCGGTACATCTTTCTCCCCTACAAATACTCCTATTTCTTCCCAAGGTATAGCATCTGCAAATGGTAGTACTATATCGTCCGCTATAATGACCGGTATGCAACCGAACACAACCGCTTCAACTAATCTCGGACTCCATGGAGCCCACCCTAGAGGACACAAACAGAAGATAGATCGTTGCATGTCTTCATAGTATGTTGTTGGATGATCTGTCGAAATATCGAATAAAGGATTGTTCTTGAAATTCTCCCAAACCGCTGCTCTTGCTCCTCTACATAAAAGAGAAGATTCATTCAGCAGATTCCAACACAATTTGATCTTCCTTAACCTTAAAGAATATATGTTAAGAGTTTGTTTAAATCTACGAGAGCTGTACCTTGCGTAATAGCCTCCTTCGGGATCGTTGTTAACGTCATAGAACAAACCACGAAAGTAAACGAAGATAGCTCGAGGAATATCAGGAGGAATAAGATGAGCTTGCATCTTTTGTGGAGGTGCAAATGGAGGAATAGTAATGGAGCCTTGGTCTAAACAAACATGGTTTCTTTGACCAAATGTTTGAACCAAAGTAGCTCGTTGCAGTAATGGAAGTATCCCTCGTTCAATAGCTTTCTCCTCCTGTTACATTCAAAACCCAAATAATGCTCAATTTCAATCAAACCAAACTAAGTAATGAGCCAAATTCAGATAAACCATTACCTGATAATGGAAGCAAGCTCCAAAATCATGAGGAACAACAAAGAAATGATCAGCTCCTTCAGTACGATTCCAATAAGGCCAATTAGATGAAATAAGTTGAATAGCACTTCTCATCATTCTTGGAGATTTAAAAGGTAAAGGTAAACCAGTAGGAGTAAGATCACAAGTAGGATAAATCGGAGTGTAAAACCAATCAGCTTCATCAGGATTACGAGTACGAACAGGACTAGATAGAAGAAATCTGTGCATAAAAATCTCAGCAGCAAACATGTGTGTAAGACATCGAGGATCTTTTTGAAGTAATTTCTTATTATACTTGCTTGGAAGCTCGTATACATACACCTTTAACCTTCCTACTGGATTATCCTCTAATACATCACCAGCACTTCCTGCATTTTAACCTAATTTTGAGAATCCGCGAAGAATATGCATAAATCGAAATCGAAAACAAAAGTACCTGAAATCCGCTCCGTGCGAAGATTATGTTCAGCTGAAGAAACAGAGAAGAAGAGGAGTAGAACAATGGCGGAGAGGAGAGAAGGATTCGCCATAGCTGAAGGAGATCGGATGGATTCGAGAATGAAGGAGGAGAAGGGATTTTAAGGGAAGAGAATCGTTGGGAAGTCATGGGAGCAGTGGTTGACGAGTTACCTTCGGGGTTAGGTTTTAGGGTTTATTTTATGAAAATGAAACGAAGAAGAAGAGAAAACGAAATAGCTTCAAGTCACAGTTATGTAGAAGAAGTTGCTTGTGATGCAACTTTCCCGAGAAAATCAACGACTAGATAGAAATTGCTGGACGTAAAACGCTGCGTATCGTTATGGGCCGACTTAGAATATATTGGGCCTTTAGTTTAGTTTGGGCTAGTTTGGGCCTCATTTCAATGTATTCTAACTGAAATCATGAAATGGATTGAGTTTCATCGGAGTGATTTTATGCCAAATTAGGAAGAAAACAAACTTAATAGAATTTATTCTTTAAAAAAAATATTTTTTTAAAGAGTTATATAAAATTGTTAGTTATAACTTATAGCATATGTTTTTTTCTTGTATATATATTAATTACTCCTTCAGTTTAAAAATAATTATTTTTTAAAAAGTTCAAACATATGAATAAGTAATTATTAGTGAATCAATAGTTTATTTTTGTTTAATTTTATTAATTTTTTAAAAATATTTTCCCATAGATATACAAAATTTTTAATGCTAAACACAGTCTTTTTAAAAACTTTTCCATATTTAAACAATTGGAAAACTAAATACAATAAATTCTTAAGCTATAATTTTTGAATTTATATATTTAACGAAATACATAAGTTTTAATTAAAAAAATTGTATGAAAAAAACTAAAAGTTCAATTTTATTAATAGGAACGAGTTTTATAATATTTATATATATGTGTTATATAAGCGTTATTGTATTTAACGTAGGTAATTGCAACATAAAATATTTTTGCTAGTTATATGACAACTCCCATAATTTATTATGGAATGAAAAAAAAAGGAAAGATAATAAGAACAAAATCTATTTCTGGATTATATTATAAGTTAAAAATTGGTGACATAAAATTAAATATGATAAAGTAGAGACATTTATAACACCAACCGTTAGCTACATAATAAATGTTTTTATATGTCAATGTCAAAGGCACTGAATTTGGCCACACTTGCAATTGAATTGTCTTCCAATTTAATTAATTTGGTGTACATTTTCTTCTGAAATGATTGATACCCGTTGAAATTTAATAGGGATCCATTTCTAGCGACACTTTTCATATCGTGATAAAGAAATTTACAAGAAATTAGGTCTATTATTTAATTGTTGAATGTGGATTTATCTGTTATCTTGTTAATATAATAGCCACGTATTACAACAGTACTTAATAATATATGTATATATATATATATATATATATATATATTTAAAAGAAAATGCTAACAAAATTATATATTTTTTTAAAAATAAAAAAAATATTTGTTTAGATTTTTTTTTAATTACGTGTCGTTTTAAGTTTTTAAGCAATTTATTAAAATAGTATACCTTAATCATGATATGAATTTTAACTTAATCGTGATAATATTAAACTACGATAAAAATAAATCACTGAATTTTTAAAGGGGAATTATCAAAAATGGCATCTCAAAGTGCTATATTTTCATTTTTAGCACTCTTCCTTTTCTTTCAAATGAATGGACCATAATACCCTTGTTTTAATCAAACTAATAATTAGCATACAGTTTACATACGGTTTATATACAGTTTACATACGGTTTACATACAGTTCACATACGGTTTACAAACGGTTTACATACAGTTTACATACAGTTTACATACAGTTTACATACAGTTTACATACAGTTTACATACGGTTAATAATTTTAATAATTAAATGACATAAAAGGGGTATTGTTGTCCATTTAGGAATCCAAAATTACATTTTTGTAAGAAATGTCATTTCAATGTCATTTTTGCTAAAAAACTCATTAAAGTGTCATTTTTGCAAATCCCCCATTTTTAAATGTGATGGATAGTGATTATGCAAGACCACAATAAAATCAGCCTAAACTATTTAATTTTCATGATTATTACATCTAAAAAAGTATCTAATATTTTGTTGATAATATTTTCCGGTGTAATCTCAAATCGGTCACCTTTTAAAAAATTATTTATTTTGTAATATTATTATGAGGGTTTACCAAAAACAACATCTCAAAGTGTTATATTTTCACTTTTAGCATATCACATTTCCTTTCCTTCCCGTCCAAATGAATGGACCACAATATTCCTGTTCTAATCAAACTAATAATAAACTTAAACACAATGATTAATAAAAAAAATATAATTATTTTATTTCAAACAAAAATAATTATTAATTTTATTTATATTAAATCATTA
>KE151667.1:51496-70662 GCA_000411095.1 Aethionema arabicum
TTTGTTAATACTCATTATTGATCCCTAGGGTATATTATATAAAAAATTTCATTAATTTCAACTTAGTCTTCTCTTAATTTGAGTTTGATTTGGTTTAGTTATTAAATAAATAAAATACCAACTTAATAAATTTACAAGATAGAATATTGAACATATCAAGATGAGAGGCAATAACTTGTGAAAACATTAATTAGTACATGAATGATATGCGTAACTTGTGGTGGTACCAAATGCCAACATGCATAACATTTTTTTTTATTCAAGAAAACCATTAAAACAATCTTTTATTTTTTATTGATAAATTTATATTTCGTAAAAAATAATTTAATTATGGTAGCAACAAACAATAGATAAAATAATCTTTACTTTTTTTAGAATATATTTGGTCTGAGATTATATCTAAAAAACAGATGGAGTATTTATTTCTAAAAATAATAATCATTAGGAAAACTGAATTTACTCTTTTACTTCTCAAAATAAAATTGAATGGTGCATCATTATTTTTTAATTTGATGATAAGCCTACTTAATATTATTAATTTTGACAATAATAACCCCACTAATTTCTTAATTAAATTTCGATGAATCCATTTAATCTGGTACATAAAGTTTCCAAAGAAAAAAAAAACTTTCTAACCGGGGTGATCATGAAAAGTATTTTTTTTCTTCTTTTCTTTCTTAAAAAATTATCTAAAAATAGAAAAATTAAATTCGATAATCAAATGATTCAAATAGACAAAAAAAACAAAAGCTCACAACGGTGACGTTTCGATTAGGATCTATAAAGTCAAAAGAGAGAGTAAGACAGACAGTGAACCAACCGAAAATGATTAAAAAGATTATAATTTTTCTAAATATTACAATTAATGTTGGTTAAAAATAATGCGATAATTAATGTGTATGACATTAAATTAAATCAACCAATTAATTATAAATTTGATAACCAAGGGAATTAGGCCAACAAGAAACAAAATAAATTTCCACGAAGTGATTTTGTTGTGTAAAATGAGAATTTAACGACTAAATATAACAATAAAATTTAATGAATTCAATATTATATACTCTTAATTTATCACATTTTTTGTCGGATATCTACAAGCTGGTTCTATTACCTAAAGTAGGAAACTTTAATGCAATCATGGTTGTTCGAGTGAAAACATAGGAAATGAATTACAAGTAGGAGAACTATTAGATCAACTTTGTTCCGGTTAATTCCTCACATTTAAAAGTTAAACAAAATATTTTTATCGTATTTTACCATTTGAATATTAAATTATCTTGTCGATAAATAAGATTTTCTTAGTGTTTTACAATATAATGTGTACGAAGATAATGCATATAAATTAATAAAATCAATCAAATGACAAAAACATTCTTATTTTTTAAGTTATGATCGCTGTTGTAACAAATAAAACATAAGTAAAATTGTAAAAATGGATGGGGATTTGCAAAAATGCCCTCATTCAAGCATTTGTTGCAAAAATGCCTTAATCATGCATTTTTTGCAAAAATGTCATAACATTATACCCAACAATATAAGTGGTATACCCTCACACTTTATGAAAAATTTGGAAAAATGTATTCAATTAGGGCATTTTGCATAATTGATTTTTAGAAAATTTCTTCATTCAATCATTTTTAGCAAAAATATCATAACAATAGACCCAAAGATATAATTGGTAAACCCAACAAAAAAGACACATTTACAAAAAATGCTTAAATTAAGTTATTTTAGGTAATTCCTCAAAATAGATTACCATTTATCTAGAAAATTGAAAACACTTTCTATTTTAGAAAAACAAATTTCAGCTAAAACACATTATAAAACAACTGGAGTAAATATTAAATTAATTTTACATTTTAAAAAAAATGAATCGTTTTTCTTTATAAATTCAACGTATTTAAAATTTTCACTAAAATGAATAGCGAATATATTAATTCATCATATTTGAATTTTTTTTTGTTTTACTGCATTTTAAATTATTTTAGTGATAAATAAAATATTAAACTAATTTTAAGCATGATAAAAGTTTTTTAATCGTTTTTTCTTAACCAATTAAAATCTTAAAACAACTCAAAAAATAATAAGAACGATGAATTAATAATAAATAAAGCAAAGAGTAGGTAACATGACGAACTTTGATTTTATTTATTTATTTATATAAGAACCGTTAAAGAGTAGAAGAGTCAATAACACAACACAGCTGCTCTTGAGTAATACTCACAGCGACGACCCTTTCTCTCTCTTTCTTCAAGATCTGCTCACAAAACCTCACCGGAGCTTCTCTAATCGCCGTTTTAATGGAAACCCAGAAACAAGAACCCGCTTCCATCTCCGATCCCGTCAAAGATAAAGAAAATGCGCCATTAATCGAAAACGAAATCGAAAGAAGCAAAGTTGGGATCTTAAGAGCTCTTTGCGAGCGTGAAGATCCTTCCACAAAGGTTCTAACTTTTTTTTCCCCAAATCTGACCTAATTTCACTCACTAATCTCAGATTTCGTGAAACCCATTTTAGATTTGGTGAAATTAAAGATGAAATTGATACATTTGCAGGAAGTAGATGACTTAATGTTACGAAGATTTCTACGAGCTCGTGACCTAGACATTGAAAAAGCTTCAACTATGTTTCTAAAGTATTTAACTTGGAAAAAAACAAATCTTCCAAAAGGGTTTATACCAGAATCAGAGATTTCAAATGAACTTTCTCATAACAAACTTTGTATGCAAGGTCATGATAAAAATGGTAGACCTATAGTTGTTATTCTTGGAAATAGACATAACCCATCTAAAGGAAACCCAGAAGAGTTTAAGCGTAAGAACTCAAAAAAAATTCAAACTTTTTTAACAAATTCTTCTAATTTTTGAATTTTTCATGTTTTTTTGTACTTATGTTGATTGCTTGTTTTGTTTAGGATTTGTAATTTACACATTGGAGGTGATTTGTGCAAGGTATGTAAGTGAATTCTCATGGAAAATTAAGCTCAGATTTGAATTTTTTTGTAATGTTTTGTGTGTTTTATTGGTTGAATTTGGTATTAGAATGCCAAGAGGACAAGAGAAGTATACAACTATTGGAGATCTTAAAGGTTGGGGATATTCTAATTGTGATATTAGAGGATATCTTGCTGCTTTAACTACATTACAGGTTAGAAAAAACTTGAGATTTTTACTTTTGAAAAATGTAATGAAATGAGATTGATTTAGGGGAAATTAGCAAATAAAACTTTATAATTTGGGGGTTTAGTCGAATTTTTTCTTACAGAAAATATGGTTAAGAAAAACCGGTTTATTATTTTTTTAAGCAAATGGGGCCAATGTTAGTTGAACTAAACCGATCTGTAATTTATAAGATAAATGTTGTTGTATGTTTTGATGGCATACAAAAAAAAAATCATAGTTGCCGAGATAATTTGAGGTTTGTTTATATCAACCCGAGATGATTTAACTTCGGGGCCTAAGACAAAATACGAAATCGGGATTGCTATTTCACATAAAGAAAATATTTTTCTTTTTACAAAAGTAAATATAAGATTTGGGGAAGATATAAATTGGGGGCCCGAGACAAATATTTCGTCCGGTTTGGCATAGGACCGATCCTACCGAGAATCATGTTTATTGACGGTTTAGTTTATTTCAACTAACATCTAGACGGATTTGCCAAAAAGAAAATTTAAAGCTTTTTTTCTACGTTTTTTTTTGTTAAACGTCCAAGCAATAGGGTTTTATTTACCATTAACCAATTATTTTCTTCGACTATTATCCAAATGATTTATTAAAAAATGGGTTTGTGTGTTCAGGATTGTTATCCAGAAAGATTGGGGAAACTCTACATAGTAAATGCTCCATACATTTTTATGACAGCATGGAAAGTTGTGTACCCATTTATTGACAGTAACACAAAGAAAAAGGTATAACAAAAAATTTAATTTTGTGCAATTTGATTGATTTGTGAGATAATATTTTCTCTGCTTAATTTTAGATATCTTTTTAGACATATTTTTTTGTTTCAAATTAAATGTTTTTTTAGGTTTTCGAGGTAATTTATATAAGTAAATATCAATTATACTTTTATCATTAAATGTTTTAAAAAATATTATTATAAAACATTTGGTAAATACTTATAATTAATAAAGTTATTTTAGACAACATAAAAAAATTTTAAACCATGTGAAAAATCCTAAAACAATATTAAAACAGGAGTCGTTAATATGTGTGTTTTATGTGTAGATTGTTTTCGTGGATAACAAGAAACTTACATCAACATTGCTTGAAGAAATAGATGAAAGTCAACTTCCAGAGATCTATGGAGGAAAGATGCCACTTGTTCCTATTCAAGATTGCAAGTAGTAGGTCAAGAAATCATATTTATTTTAGTAATTTTTTATTTATGGAATAAGATGATTAAGTGATGAATTAACTATAAGATTATATTTATATATTTATGTAAAACAATGTTAAATTTGGTGTTATGTTAAAGGGAATATATGTTTGGTTAAACCTAACCACATTTAATAAAGTTAGTTGGTAAAGAAAGAGAATTTAGAACACGTCAAAGAGGAAATGGTGTAAATGTAATGAATCTTTGCAGTTTGCAACATGACATGAAATGGTGTCAAGAATTTGCAAAATATTTAAAATAATATTCATAATTGTGAGAATAGTAGATATGGTAGAATCAAATTTGAATGTAATTAATTTGAGATTACGACAGCTATAAATGATATTAGTAAGATATAAATGTGAAGTACTACTTCCGTATCAAATTAGTTGATGGTTTACGTTTTTTATTTCATTTAATTTGATTTTTTTTATTTAAATTAAATAATATATGTATTTGTATTTGTAAGTGTGACTTTTAAAAATTAAACTTAAAACCTAATAATTTGATTGGTTGTTATTTGATTGATAATAAAGAATTGTTGAAAAAATATTCACATTGATTAATTTTTAATATATGCATAAAATTTAAAAAATCATCTAATTTGAAATGGAGAAAGCATAGTTTTAGCAAATTTTTAATATTTGTTTAAATGCATAAAATTAAATTAGGAGGGTTTATGTCGGTTTTATTGTGATATTAATAATGTTATTAATTTGTTATTGTATAAAATTAAATTGATCATATTTGAAAAATGAATTATTTATTTTTCTATATATCATTAGTATATTAAAATTTACAATAAATGTTGTGTTAATTTAACGATCTAAAAATAAGTAAAAATATTTTTGTTTTTTCAATTTTATTTAAAAATATTGAAATTCTATAGCCTAACCTATATGTTTTCACAAGATTTTGTAAAGGTTTACTGTTAAATGGATTTTATAAACATTTTTAACATATGTAAACATCCTAGTTATAAGATCATGGAGTGGAATGTGCAAGTCATATAGTTTAATCTAATTATTTGTATATTGATAAAATATGACTTTTGAAAGCAGTTGAATTAAATAAATAAAGAAAAAGTATTTTAGAGTTTGTTGGGTACACACAACAGTGGAGTGGGTGTCCCTTTAGTGTTTGAGTAATGGAGTTCATAAAATTGTCGAATTTATTAGAGTGGTCAGATGATTTTTTATTTGTTTTTTTTTCTGTAAACAGCCAACTTGTAGAAGCAACCTGTCATACTATTGGTGGAGATTTGAAAAAAAAACCGTTTATTTGGTTAAAAAATAATAATTATATATACTTAAAGTGAATTGATTAATTTATTTGAAACGAACTTATGTTAATATTAAACTATATTATTAATTTATTTAAATCATTAATTATTTAATTTTTATTTGAAAGTAAAATTTGTTTAATATAGCTTCAAATAGGGAGGAGGGATCATCGTGTTCAAAGCTCTTGCTTATTTTTATTTGGTAAAAAAATTATGAATTATCAAAATATTTGTTTTAATTGTTAATTTTAATAATCAGACTGTTAAAACAGATGCTCAAACAATAAGATTAACTTTACATCGTAACTAACCTAAAATTAAATCGTATTTTTAAGTTTAATTTTGATTTCAAAAAATCTGGTTATAAAAAGTTTTAGAATTAAAAAATGTAGGCTTAAAAAGTTTAGTTGTCAACGTTCAAGTTAAAAAAAATATTTGGTTAAATCGAAATGTTTTTACCAAATAAATATAGTTCATAATTTAAAATACATTAATATTTGTAAGTTGTAACCATAACAAATGAACTCGAGAATGAAAAAAAAATACTTCTTACGGTTTATAGGACCAATTATATAAAATAATAATCACGATAAATTAATAAATTCTTCCGGTCCCGAGTTGGGACAATGTAAAAATTTGAAATTTTTATGTAATTATGGTCCAAATAATATTATAAATCAATAAATATGGTATATAAATATATTATATAGGTATATAAGATAAGATTTTAATATTATTTGTTTTTTTATTATCAAATAAAAATTAATACAAATTATCATACAAGACAAAAATGTAAAAATAAGGAAATTATAACAAAATAAAATGGAAACTTAATATTTTATATAATAAATTGAATATTTACATGATGATGTAGTACAATTTTAAAGAGATCGGTATAACTTTGAGATATATTATTTTTTAAACGAATGTTTTATGAATTAATTTCATCAATTAATAATTATTATTTTATAGATAAATTAATATCTCGCTAAATTAATAAATTTCTCTAGTCGCAACGTTATTAATTTATAGAGGTTTAACTGTATATATATATGAATCACTTTTTGTTTTCATGTCATTTTATATAAGCAATGTTTATCTTTGAGCAATTGTGTATTTACTTGATCAAACAAGCTACACCAAAAAATGCAATGAAAGTCTATTGCACACCGAAATGCACGACAAAAACAAAAACATAACAAGCGAGATTCACCTTTATTGGTCTCACTATTCTCAATATATATAAGGAATCTTTGTTGAGTTATTGTGACCAGACACATGCTATGGTCTCTTTGTATCCTACATTAACCAATGAGTTAACTTATTTTCTTCCAAGATGTTATAAGTGAGTGCTTCTAGGTTAAATGGTGTCGGTAGGACCGGCTTTGGCCTTCAGACCTCGGAATTTTTTTTGTTTGTCTTTTAGACCATAAGTCAGTCATATTATATGAATTACAAATTAAATATAATTATTGCTGCTCGAATCCGAAGATCATTGAAAACAGAAAAAAAATTATAAATGGAAAACGACTAGATCAATTTTGCTCTTACAATTTTTTTTTTCTAGTGACAATTTTATTTTATTTTTTCTCCGAATATGGATGTATGTCCCTTGCGAATTAACATTTATGTTAAATTTTTAGATTATGATTATATTTTGTGTTTTAAAATCTAGTTTTGATTTTAAAATTGGGACTATGTTTAAAAAAACTTAGTCATCAAAGTTTAGATTTAAAAATAATTTAAAAAATCTAGAAATATTTTTCAACAAACAAGATCGTAATATATTTTTTTATAAAATAAAAAACATCACTCGTTGGATTGGTCTTAAATAAGTTGATGATTATTAAACCTTCTTAGTTCTTACCAAATTTTGGTAAGCTTCTAAAAATGAAGACCAATGACTTTGAATAATGATCCTAACCATGGGCCGAACAATGGGCCTAACCATGGCCCAAAGCTCAACCGTTGATTTAGCTTCTCTTATTAACGAGTTCATATAGAACAAAAACATTTTGTTTTTAAGTTATAAACCCAAATTATTTCACCCATAAGTAATTACGTACTAACGAAAAAAAAAAGAAGTAATTACGTACCATTTGTTCAAATATTTATTTAACCCAAAAATTAGACCAAAATATCAGCTTAGCTTAGTTGACTCATTATTCAACACAAAATGATTATAGTATAAATTGTTTTTGATATAATTTAGTTTTTTTTATAATGTTGTTTTCATTATTTTATAATAATTGTATTATGATTTTCTACTATTTTTTTTTTGTAAAATCAAATATAATAAGTTGAAAATAAATTTGTTTTTTATGATATCAATATGTTGACCAAAACTAGTAGAAAATCATAATAACAATTATTATAAAATAGTGAAAAAAAAAACTATAAAAAAACAAATTATATCAAAATAACAATTTGTAATGCTCGCAAAGAAATAATTTGTAATTTTATTATGATTTTCTACTATTTTTGGTCAACATATTGATATCATAAAAACAAATTCAACTTATTATATTTGATTTTACAAAAAAAGGAAAAAAAAACTTATTATTTTTGTTTTCCGGTGTAAGAAAAAATATGTAATGCTGGCAAAGAGTGGTAGGCGACTTAAATCTAGCTCCGCACGACTCACGCTCCTCATTTCTCCAAGATCGAACTACATCGGAGAAAGAGATGGAGGAAGCGCCGCATCCCTATATCCCCGGAGATCTGAAACTACCGGGATATGTACCGATCTCCATGTCAATGTCCAGCATCCTCACCATCTACCTTGGCGTTTCCCTCTTAGTCGTCTCCCTAGTCTGGTTTCTCATCGGTAATTAATCCTAATCCACTTCTCCTTTCTCTTCTCTGCATTATCATTTGATTGATTCTGTGATTTCGTAATCCTAATCTCGAGTTCGATCTCCATGGAGTTGAATTGAAACACTGAGTTCACGACCTATTAATTTTGTGTGCTTTGTTGATATTGAAAATGGATCCTAATCTCGAGTTCGATCTCCATGGAGCTGAATTAAAACACTGAGTTCACGAATTATTAATTTGTGTGCTTTGTTGATATTGAGAATGGATCCTAGTCTCGAGTTCGACCTCCATGGAGTTGAGCTGAAACACTGAGTTCACGACCTGTTACTTTTGTGTGCTTTGTTGATATTGAAATTAGATCCTAGTCTCGAATTTGATCTCCATGGAGTTGAATTGAAACACTGAGTTCAGGACCTATTACCTTTGTGTGCTTTCTTGATATAGAAAATGGATCCTAGTCTCGAATTCGATCTCCATGGAGTTGAATTGAAACACTGACTTCACGACCTCTTAACTTTGTGTGTTTTGTTGATATAGAAAATGGATTCCTAGTCTCGAATTCGATCTCCATGGAGTTGAATTGAAACACTGAGTTCACGACCTCTTAATTTTGTGTCCTTTGTTGATATAGAAAATGGATTTAACTAGATCTTCTGTAATACACAATGTACAGTGTGAAATACTCCATTGATCTCAAGTCTGTAATTGTTATCATGGTGATTAGGGACGAAGAAAACTAAGCTTGATAGAATACTGATGTGTTGGTGGGCATTTACTGGTCTTACTCACATTATTCTTGAGGGCTATTTCGTTTTCTCCCCTGAGTTTTACAAAGACAAAACTAGCTGTTATCTTGCTGAAGTCTGTAAGTTTCTCTTCTCTCCATAACCACACTACTGTAAACTAATTACTAAACCAAACTTACACAAATCAAGCTTTTTCCCAGGGAAAGAATACAGTAAAGGTGATTCAAGATATGCAGGTAGAGATTCTGCAATTATCGCTGTTGAAGGTATCACTGCAGTTATAGAAGGACCTGCTTGTCTTCTAGCTATGTAAGTTTTTTACAAATGTTGAATCCATTTTCTCATCTTTTTTACTTTCGACTAAAGGTAGTTGTTCTTGATTATGTGTATATAGATACGCCATTGCTAAAGGGAAGTCTTACAGCTACGTGCTTCAGCTTGCGATTTCGCTTGGTCAACTCTATGGATGTCTGGTTTATTTCATTACTGCTTTATTGGAAGGAGATAACTTTGCAACGAATAGTTTCTACTATTACTCATATTACATTGGTGCTAATGGATGGTGGATTTTGATACCTTTGCTTATTTCTTACCGTTGTTGGAACAAGATTTGTGAAGGTGTTGCATCTCCTCAAGTGCAGAGAATGGAGAGGAAGAGGAAAGCAAAGTGAATCTAAAGGTCAAGATTATGCTTATATCTTTTTCGTTTACAGCTTTTTTGTTGATTTTTTATAGGATTGATTCTCTGATTTTAAGGATAAGTTATTGATTTTTCATTTGGTATTAAAGAAACCTTCTTGCCTTTATGTGAACTCTACGTTCCTTGTTTACTGTACTATACTGATTAGAGCGGGCATAAAACTGGAATCGAATGAACAAAAAAGAAAGGTTTGGTTCCGGTTTTGGCGAACTCGGTACCCATGGATATCGGTCAGTAAGCATACCCAAACCGATATCTATTGGATATCTGAAAGTAACCAATTTTTTTGGGTATTTTTTCAGTTTTTTAGATTTTTTTTTGTATTTTGGGTTTTTTCCGGGTTTTCTAATAATTTTCAGTTTTTTGGATATTTTTTAATTTTTTTTGTCCAAATATCTGAACTCAAATTGGAACCGAAACTAAACTGAAATCTTCAAAAGACTAAATGAATTATATAATTTTGAAACCGATAAATAAAAAAATATTAAACTAAAACGAAACGGATAATCCAAATGCGAAAGCTTTACTGATGATACGTAGAGGATACGAAACTAGATAAATTTGAAGCCTGAACACAAAATAAATTTTGTTTAGGACGGTTAAAAAAAAAATTGTCTAGGAAAAATAAAAAATTGTTAAAATATTCTTTAAGCGAAGGGTCTTATAAATTTGCAAGTGATCAAAACTTATCTATAGATTTTCATGTGCAAGTGATCAAAAACTTCATTCGCAGGAATTTAATGATAAATTTTGACATCAATAGATTTCGGTAATTAAAAATTAAATTGTTTTGATCTTTTAAATTTGAAGTTATAGACTTATAGATCGTACAAAAAAAAAAATCTGCGAATAGAACTTGTCAAAAAAATATTTTTTTGACAAATTAATTAGTCGAATTAAATAGAGTGAGTCCAGTTTTATAAAGGCCCATTAAAAGCCCAACAATATTGTCTTCTCCACTTTAGTCCCATACCGCTAAGGTTTACAGGAGCTTGAGTGTTTATATATCGCAAGTTGCAGGATATAGTTTGTCCCTTCGGGGACATCCGATAAAATTGGAACGATACAGAGAAGATTAGCATGGCCCCTGCGCAAGGATGACACGCACAAATCGAGAAATGGTCCAAATTTGTTTTTGTTTTTTTTTGCCTAAAATCGATTTCTCCTTCATATGTTCTTCCGACTTATCTTCTGGCTTTTCAATTTTGTTGAAGAATCTGCGCGAATGCGCAGTGATTTATAGGTTGGAACCCTAATTTCGCAGTGGTTTTATAGGTTGAAACCCTAATTTCGCAGTGGTTTTATAGGTTGAAACCCTAATTTCGCAGTGTTTTTTTTTATAGTTATACCCGAATTTGAGTTGATCGTCGTTTTTGTTTTTATGTAATCGAAATTTGTTTGATTGAGTTCTTAATCCTGGATTTGATTTAAAAAGAGTACTCCGGCGTAAGCACATTGATGGCGTTTGTTTTGCAACTCCGATTTGTCGGAAACCTTAACCGGTTTTGGGTTCAATGACGCCGACGTCAATAGATTCTGGTAAACCAAATTCCCGGAACAAATCAACATAATACCGGGTTGGTTTATATGCTACAATGTTGCTGATACCATTTTCATCGTTTATTGTCACTGAGGCCGGATATTTGAGTATCCGTTCGGTTCCAATTCGATATTGTCGGTTATTTGGTTTTATGATCATAAAATCTGTTCGGTTCTTTAAAAATTTTTGTTCAGTTTCGATTTTGGTTTGGGTATTTGTAAGAAGACTAAAAAAGAATGTGAAAAACTGAAAAAATATTCGAAAAACTGAAAAAAACCCCAAAAAAAACTCAAAAAACTGAAAAAATATTTGAAAAATCAAAAAAATACCAAAAAAAAAATAGGATTATTTTTGAATATCCACTAGATATCGGTTCAGATTCGATTACTATCCAAAATCTATAAATCTCGGATTTAAAATTCTATAGATATCTTTCATCGAACGGAAACTAAAGTAAGCTTTTTTGGTTTGGTTCGGTTTTTCTGTAAAACCAGCCTTACTTGTCATTGTCTACTCTTGTTGTTTCAGGCCCATTTAGCATCCATTAAGGCCCATTTGACTAGTGACTCTTCATCGATCTTGTTCACGCGCACCTCTCTTCTCTGTCACCTTGTGAGCTCCGGAATGAGGAAATGGTGGGTGATCGCAGCGACGGTGGCGCTATTGGCGCTAATTGTGAGGCAAGGAGCAACGCATTACGGATGGAATAAGGAGGCGGCGTTGGAAGCATTGAAGGAATGGTCGAATCGTCTCGGAATTTGGGCGATTCCGACGTATGTAGCGGTTCACACCGTAACCCTAGCTCTATGTCTCCCTCACGCTGTATTCTTTGAGGCTGGTGCTACTATGATCTTTGGCTTCTTCCCTGCTCTTCTCTGTGTTTTCTCCGCTAAGGTTCTCGCCGCTTCCATCTCCTTCTGGATCGGCAGGTCTCCGATTCTCCCCTATCATTGTTTTCTCTTTAATTTGACCAATGTTTATCCAAATTTTCTTGAAAAAATTAGAGATCTGGATTGAGATTTAGTCCATAGTCAAGTGCTTCTGATTCTTCTTGAGTTTCTAGAAGCTCGAATAGTAGCTAGCGTTTTGAGTGGAACATTTACATAAGCTGTGAAACTGCTTTTCTTATTCAAATTCATCAAAACAGAGAGATTTGATTGATGAGAGACTCTCAACTCGCACCAATCTGCTAGAGATTCCATGTAAAACTGATAGAAATCACAAGCTAAATTTAGTCCTAGACTGATTACAAGAGGCTTATCTCTAAATGTTGAGCTTCTGAACTTCATCAAGGCTGCCACTCCAGTCCAATCTACTGAATCTTCATTTCCTCTAACCCAAATAGTGTTTCTTGGTAAAATCATGCTTCCTAGAAACCATTTGCTCCATTGCTAGCACACTCTGCTCTAGTTTATGTTATATCATCTCCTGAAGCTTTAGATTTTACTTGGAGAATTATAATATTCTCTTGCATTGGGTGAGATTTGTCTGATGGTATCATCGCTGTAACCTTATAAAGAAGTATTGTAGAAAGTTTCTGGAAACACCCATTCAACTCTCCAATCATAAGAAGGGACCTTTTGTGGGAAAGAATGATTCTTTGTTGCTTTTCAGATTAAAGTAACATTGAACTCTTTAGATTCTAAACTGCTGTAGGTAAGAACCATTAGATGCTGTCTATCTTATGGATGTGATGTATGAATAAAGGATAGATACATTTTGAGATTCTATGCGCCAAACATATGCTAGAGATTTACTATGCAATTGGGACCCCTTGTCACTCTCTGATAGATTTTATCTTTTCAGGTTTGTTTTCAGAAGCTCGAGCACAGCAACAGGATGGGCACAGAACAACAAATACTTCCATATTCTCTCGAAAGGAGTCGAGCGTGATGGCTGGAAGTTTGTTCTTCTCGCAAGGTTTTCGCCTATCCCGTCCTACGTTATAAACTACGCTTTGGCAGCCACACAAGTCAGGTTTGTATCTGATTTTCTATTCCCTACAGTCATCGGATGCCTTCCGATGATCTTACAGAATGCATCAGTTGGTAGCCTAGCTGGTATTGCCGTAGCTTCAGTAGCCGGAAAACCAAAAACTCAGATCTGGTCTTATGTTTTTCCAGTACTTGGGGTATTGTCAAGTGTTCTAATTTCAGTTAGGGTTAAAAAATACTCTGCTGGAATTACACAGCCATCAGAGATATCTCCAAGTGAGACCTCGAATACCACCGGTGAAACCCGACCGAACCGAGAAAACTGATTAACTGATATAAAATCTAATGGTGGTTTTTGATCTGGTGATTAGATACTGAAACATTAGGGCTTATTTTCTCTAAGTAGGGCAGTATCTTAGCAGGAACAAGGTTAGCTTTTGGAGTTTTTATAAAGAAGCTTTGAACTAAACACTACACTTTCTTGAGCTGCATCGAAACAGAAGTGTAAAAGCATTTTGCAACCTTTTCTTTCTGTTGCAACTTTAACTTACATTTTTTACATGTAATTTGTTTTTATGTATGTTTGTTTTTTTTAATGAACAGGTCAAGTTTAAATTATAAATTAAATCCGATTTTTTTTTCCTGATTCTTGGGTTTTGGTTGGTGACTAACTGAAGAATAGTTAGGAATCTTTGATAGTTAGATGAATTCTTTGATTTGGTAACCATTAGTAGAAAGATATGAATATTGAAGAAAATGTAAGAAACAAAATAAAGAAATGTTTTCCAATATAAAATGGTGAATAAAAGATGCACAAAATATCAATTTCCTTTCGATATCTAGTTTTGATAAGATTCTGCGTTTTCCGTACCAGTACAGTTTAAGCTTGAGTATAAAAGATGTATGTCTAATTCGAAGATTGGTCCATTTTTAAATTTGAAAATTCAAAGACTTCAGGATCTGTACTGAAAAATTGTTTTGATTATGCTTAAATATGTTGATTAATCCTATATCTTACTCAAAATTAAGTTAAATTATTCAAGATACTCTTCTTTTTTTGTTTGAAATTAACTGTATGATCAAATTGAGATTGTTTTTAATCAGAGGTTCTGAGGATTAAATAACTCAAACTGGTGCAAATTGGATTTTCATTACATCCATGAGAGAACAATACATGTAATTTGAACTGATCAAGTAATGTTTCTGTACATATTCAACCCTTTTTTTTCACTTTTAAGGGTAAACATCAAATAACTTTATATCTCTACAAAACAAATCAAACTCATCCAAAACTTGAGACTTTCACACTTTTGACTCTGCACCAATCCCTCCTTCATGTGCAGTGATTTTATCCACAGACCAAACTGGTTTCAGTTCCATTGATTTGATCTTTCTGAAATTAGGGCAAAGCAAGAAGCAGCTTACGACAAGAGATGCAAGATTTTATGTTCCTTTTTGTTGTGTGGCCTTTAAAGACTTAAGAGCTAGGCTACTTATATCATCATCTCCTTCAAGATCACTGAAAGAAACATCATCTTCATTTACTGTATATTGAGGAGCCCAAGTGCAGCCATTGTAATTGGAATCTTCTTCCTCTGGCCACACATCATCATCATCATCGTCATCATCATTTACATGATTCAGAAGATGAGCTTTGATTTTCTTCTGGATTGGTTTTTCCTCAATGACAGCTTTATCTATAAATTGTTGGTCTGTGTTTTCAGAGATGCGTTTCACCGTTTCATAATCTCGGTACATGATCGAAGGTGGTTCAAAGGCATAGATTCTGGGAGATAGAAACTCAGGAGGAGCATAGTAGTTGGAAGTTGAAGGTGTTGTGTCTTCTTCGACGATACCTTCTTTCAAAAAATGATTGCTTCTTCCAAACAAATCAGTTCCTGATTGGGTTTGGTTTTGAAGCTCTTTCATCCACAAGGATCTTGCTTCCATCACCTGCACAAGATTTATAGAGAAAGACCAATCATTTGATGTGATTTAGATAGATATTTGATTACTAGGGTTTGTGTGGATTCAAGAAGATTGAGTTTACCTGTGGAGAGGATAAAATATCTGCATCAGGCTTATTAAGCCTTGAATGCAGTAGAACAAAGTAGACTTTCCAGAAGTAACCTACAGTCATATGGCATGGACAAAGTTCTATTCTGAGTGCAGCTAATCTAGGAGCAAGACGTTCAATAGCTAGAACATGGCCTCTTTGAGCATCAGACATTTGCAAATCTACAAGAAGAAAATTGAATACCGGAAATGAATGAATGATTGTTTCGTATCACGCGAAGTCGAATCGTGAAATTCAACAATATTTGTTTGAATATACCATCTAGATCTTCGTCAGGATCGAGAGGAAAATCCAACCATGTTTCTGGATGCATTGCTATGTTCCTGGCAAATGCGAGTACTTCATCTGTAAGAGCAGCCGCATCGATTTCTTCCTCTTCTTCACTTTCATCCTCCTCTTCTCCAGATTCCTCATCTTCCTCTAGATCACTGCACATATTTTCTAACGCGTTCTCTTCCGATCTGTTACATAAAGCCATCGGTTCCGAATTCGAGCTCCTATCCCTATTCCCAAACTCCGGCGTATCACACGATTCATACCGAAGTGAATCCCGCGTTTGGTTCAGGTCGGGATCTGATAGATCGAAATCGAATGAAGATCCAGCACGAGCATCAGGAGCTGGTGCGAGAAAGTTAGCCACGCCACGAAATTGGCGCGTCAAGGTATTCCCGAGTTCCGTCAGATCATCTTTCACCCCACGCGCATGAGACTCATCGTCCGGTATAGATAACGAAACACGATGTGAGTTTCCCGGTGAATCGTGTATAGGCGTTGAAGATTTCTGGTGATTGTCGGCGGCTGCGTCAATCTCAACGCTCTCGTCTTCATCTTCATCATCATCTTCATCTTCGAGACGAAGTGAGTTTGCGAAGGATCGAGCTAGCCACGACATTTGAATCGATGCTTCCTTTTTCCGAAATCTAGGAGAAGGCGAAGAAAATGATTGACCATTACAGGTTTCGAATGGCGTCTTTCGTTGGCATCGCTGGGCAGTAATCGCCTATGGTTACGACTACGTTTTTATATAGGCTTACCAATATACCAACTTGACACGTGTCCCATTTTTTAAACTTTTAAATGCAGAGGATCCTCGTATGCTTCTTTTTAAATCCAAGGATTTGATAATTTTGGCATGATTTTGTTTTTTTTATTTTTTTTGGTTAAATTCATTGCATTAGATTAAAATTAGTGTTACAGAACCTACTTCAATAGTAGAATTCACAAAGTCAGATCAACACATGACGAAGATAAGATATTATCCAATTACACATACATATAAAAAAGTAATTAACTCAATGCTGAAAGAGGAATTGGTACCCGGTTCAACCAAAATTCCATTGTTTTGTCAAATCTTACGGAGCATTTGCATCACGAACTTGATTAGCGCCAATGCCTAAAATCGTCTAGAAAATCGGAGCAAGAAACGTTGCTGCTCTCTAGGTGTTTAATTAGGAACTCCCGACATGAGATCAAGGGTAAGATTTGGAGAGGTTTCTAAAGAATAAGTACTAAGATCAACACTTAAAGAGAAGGTTGTCCCTATATCAAAAGGTTCCTTAAAAGAATGATGACCAATTGAAGCATTTTTTACTGGAAATGGGTCAATTGTCACACCTTTAGGAGCTTGTTGACCACAATTGGGGGCTGAGGTTATAATTTTTTCAAAAGCCAAGGTTCGGGCAAGGCGTCTACGATCTTTTTTACTCAAACGGGTACTTGGAATGGAGGTAGAAGAAGGGGGGATATTTATGATAGATGAAGTTATATCATTGGTACAAGTAGAGTGGGGAGGTAAAATAGTATCTAAAGGGTCAACAAAGGGGATGGAGTATGTGTTAACAAGTTCACTTACAGTGGAGTTAGGAATTGGATCACTTCCTATGGTTGAGGCTTGAACAGTCAGGTCTATGCCATTTCCGTTTTCAGCGATGGTAGTTTGAGCAGTAGGTTCAATCGCATTCTCTGTGGAAGAATTTTGAGCAATAAACTCTGAACCATTTTCAGTGGAAGGATCAACTTGAGTTGTAACCTCTAAACCATTTATGATGGAGAGAGCTTGAGTTGAGTCTAAGCCATTTTCGGTAGAGATAGTTTGAGTAGTGGAGTCTGAACCTGCAGTTTCGGTAGAGGGAGCTTGAGTAGCAGATGAAGGAGCCTGTTTCGAAACCCATTGGAAGTTACTAGAAGCACAATGCTTCACCTTATGCCCAAATTTTTTACACGCTTCACATAAAGGAGGAAGGTGAGGGAAAGACACTCCAACTGTAATGATATCTCCATCTTCTTTCTCAATTTCAAGAGAATCTGGTAAAAGTTTAGTTAAATCAATCTCAACCTTGATATGAGCTTCGTGGTGACTTTGGATCCTCTTAGTAAAATCATCTACATCTATGGGATCACCCAATAAACTTCGTATGTAACTCAAACCTTCCCTTGTTATCAAATCAAATGGTACCCCAGTCAAATGAACCCAAATGGGAGCTATTTCAATCTTTGGAGGATGTAAAGAATATTCTGGTTTCCACTTTCCTGTAAAGAGCAGAGAGTCACCTATCATCCATAGCTCTTTTAGAAGGATTCTCCTTCGCAATGACTCAGAAGGAATTCTGATTAGATAAGCCCATGCTGTGAGTCGGTGAATTTCAAGCGTTACTTCTTTACCCCAAATGTGATTTAAGACACCAAGTACTTTACCTGGAGGAGGAGGATTTTCACCTCCAATAATAAAATCCCGGTGATAAATTTCTCCTTTAAGAAAAATAGAGTTTGGAATTTTAACCCTAGGTATAGAAGAAGGAGGGAATGAAAGAGGGTCAGAAATTTTGGAAAGAGACCGAACAGAAGCAGAGACCCTAGAAGCCCATGTATATCCCGTACAAGTAGAGAGAGAAGAGTTAGAGAGCAGAGGAGGTCTAGAGGAAGAGGATGAGAAGGAAGAAATTGTAGGATTAGGGAGCAAAGGAGGAAGATAAGAAATGGGAGACGAAGGGTTAGGTAGAGAAGAACTGGGAAGAAGAGAAGAGGAGTGGGGAGTTGGAAGGGGGAGCAAAGATGGTGTCGGGTCAGGGGGTTTGGCAGTGGCCATTGGCCAGGGGCGGTGGAGAACCACAAATCAACGCTCTAACGGAACTTTCTCTCTCTTACTTTACCTTCTCTCTCTAACTTTTTTGATTTTATTCTTTCTTTTCAAGTTCCTATTTTATATAGAATATTAATTTATATATCATTATGGTTTCAAGTCAACTTATTAGTATTACTAGGAATCTACCCGCGCTACGCGTGGGTTTTTATTTTTATTTTTATTTGGTATATTCATAATAGATTATATATTTATGCTGTTATTATATAAAGATTATAAATAAATCGGACAAACTTTATAAGATAATATTAAGTTTAACAAAAAAATATAATTCACATAATTTTGTAAGAAATACAAATAACATATAAGTAAATAAAAGAGAATAATAACATGATTTATATAGTATATACTAATGGTTTAATATATCATTTGATCGTTCAGATTGTTAATTACATTCATGAAAACTATTTTCTAAAATTAATGACAACTATATATATGATATATTTTCATTGTTTAAATTTGAGAAACCACAAATATATATATATATATATATATGTGTGTATAGTTTTAACTTTTCCATTGATATATAATTATTTGTTTAATTTTTGAAA